>JAQHUG010000178.1:1407690-1451503 GCA_028555095.1 Dicrostonyx torquatus
GGTACACCATCATCACTGGGTCCTCACTGGAACTCCTCTGGGCTATCCCATAGCCGTCCTGAGTCATGGAGATCCTACAGGACCAGTCTCTTCACAAGCTCTCGTAGGTCCTAGATGTGCTAGATGTTAGGGTGGGCCAACCCAAGGCCCAGCCATAGCTGAGCTGGTCATTCTAGGCCACTGGGATTACCCACCTCAGGTGAGGAGGCCATGTCACCTCCCCTACGCCCATGTCCTCAGGGTCCTGTATACCCTCACCTATAATGAGGAGTGGGGCCATCTCTCCCAAGTACTGGGGCCAGCTCTCTTCCTAGAGTGTCCAGCGAGAGGCAAGACCAGGTTTCCCTGGGCCCGCAAAGGGCAAGGCAGGCTCAGCATGCCCCTCAGATTTAATTTCACATGATTCCTAAGACTCCCTGGGGTGACATGGGCCACGGACATCAACACAGACCCAGACACAGCAGCTCTTATAAAAGAAAACATTTCATTGCACAGGCTTGCTTACAGTTCAGAGGTTTAGTCCATTATTGCATGGTGGGAGGCAAGGCAGCATGCAGGCAGACATGGTGCTGGAGAGGAAGCTGAGAGTTCTACATCTTACGTAGGCAGCAGGATGTGGTCTCTGGGCATGGCTTGAGTATATATGAAACCTCAAAGCCCACCTCCGCAGTGATGTACTTCCGCCAATAAAACCACACCTCCTTATAGTGCCACTCCCTTTGTGGCCATTTTCCTTCAAACCACCATAGGTCCTGGTTATTGTTTAGGACTTCCTTTTGTGGGGTTCCAAAGAAGGAGGAACTTGGTTGTTAAGAAACAAAGTACGCAGTTCTTTGTTCTAATTATCACGCTTAGTTCTGCCAACTTTTGCTCCCAGCCTGTGTCCCTTCCATTGATGCATCTGATTTTCAGGCATAAGATGGTAAAAGGGAGTTCTCCCCCAAAGTTGAGTTTGTCTTATTGTGTGTATACTCAAAACTCATTCACTCTGGATCCTAAGCAGTAAGGACATCTGACACAAGCTTTCCTTACTGATTTCATATATATGTACTCTTCTTGACTCTTGTGTGTACAACTACCAATTCCAAAACTTTGTCTGTTGCTCAGATCCTTGTGATTGTCTGATCACCTTTTTTATATGGTTACTTGGCATTTTTTTATAGCTTTAAAATCATTTCCTTTTTTCTTCTAGAACAAAAAAAATGTGCTATGTTTAATATGAAATTCTTCTAAACACTTTTTTAACTTTAAAAGACCATTTATCTTCAAAGGCACAGAATTGATCAATAGCTCAAGTGGGAAACATTTTATTTTTCACATATCTAAAGTTAAATGAAAACTACAAACTTTATCTTACAGATACTATATTTCGAAAGGTGCTATTGTGGATCAACTTGGAGGAGACCTGAACTCAACTCCATTGCACTGGGCCACGAGGTTTACATTTACTTGTACTTCACCCGTTCCCTTAGCTCCTTTACCTTTTGTTTTTAATGATATACATGAACTTGATATAGTTAATCGTTTATTTATTGATGCCCAGTGTTGTCTTCATTGGAAACAGAGTTATAAGCTGTCCTTAGGGAAGCGAGCTAATTCAGTTCTAAGTATTGATTACATTTTGTACTAGTAAATGTAATACTTTGGAAGGGTGCATGTGTTTACAGTTCAACAGGTTAGTTCTTGGGACTTCTAGGGTCATATTGGAATGGAACTAACATAGTAATTGATATTAAAGGAAGTTAAGATTGTTTTCATTAAGTTATCAAGGCTTTTGTTCGATGTAATGCTTTTAAGAACCATAAACTCCTTTAAAGGTCTTATTCTAAAGCAACTTCATAAAATACATTATTTAACTAACCGCCATTACCTTCTCAAGTGTACTCTTTTCCACAAAACTGTCTTTGAAATAACTTTATGTTTAAATGTTTGTCTTTCTATTTTTTAGACAAGGCCATTTATCCATGGTTGTGCAACTAATGAAATATGGTGCAGACCCCTCATTAATTGATGGGGAAGGATGCAGCTGTATACATTTGGCTGCTCAGTTTGGACATACCTCAATTGTTGCTTATCTTATAGCAAAAGGACAGGTAAAAAAAAAAGTTTTAATAGTGTGTGTTTTAATTAGATGTTCTTCATGGCTTAAGTGTCTGCTATTCTTAGCATTACATTTGTAATACCTGGAAATACTTAAGTACTATTTTCTGGTGTACGAAGAGAGTAAATAAATGTAGTTATTTTGATACTTAAAAGTTATTTTGTACTTAAAAGGAAATATATTCTCAAATTAGATAATTTTCTGTTAAGTTGGTAAGTGTGATAGAAATAAATAGTGGAAAGTAAGGACTTTTTTCTTTAACTAGTTCCCTTAATATTGTCTTAGGAATTTTTTTTTTAGGAATTCTTAGAAATTTTTTTGTTTAACTAGTTCCCTTAAATATTGTCTTAGGATTTCTGTTACTGTGATAAAACACCAAGACTGAAAGCAACTTGGAGAGGAGGGGCTTTAGTTTACTCACACTTCACACCACAGTCCATCATCAGAGGGAGTCAGGACAGGAGCGGATGCTGGTGCAGAGCCCATGGAGGGCACATTGCTCACTGGCTTGCTCCTCATGGTGTACTCAGCCTTAGCACACTCAGGATTATAAGATGACCAGGTGTGGCACTGCCCGTAGTGAACTTGATCCTCCCCTGTCAATCATTGATCAAGAAAACACACCACAGGTTTGCCCACAGGACAGTCTGATGAGAGCGTTGTTTTATTGAGGTTCCCTCTTCCAAACCGACTGTCGTTTGTGTCATGCTGACATAAACTAACCAGCACAGTCAACCCTTTGTCAGCTTGACATAGAATTATCACAGTTCAACTAGAACCTTTTCTTTCTCATTTGCCCCAACATAACATGCTAATATTATCACAATATAAAACGTATTCCAAATTTCCAAAATCTCACAGTCTTTTAAAAAATTCACACTTTAGAAGCTATGTCTCTTTAAATATCTGAACTCTCTCTTAGATATCCAAGGTTGCATAAAATTCAGGCTCCTATAAAATAATAATAATAAAAGCAAGTTAAATACTTTCTGCTCCAAATAGTAAGAACTAGGTTATAGTCACCACCTGAACAAAGCAGAACCGAAGTCTAGCAGTCAGTGTAAAGAGCGCAGTGTCGGACATTGGGGTCCACTCACACCTTTCTAGGCTCCTTCAGTGACTCTGCACAGCCATCCGTCTCTAAAATGCTGTAGTCTCTGATGCAGCTGGGCTGCACTTATCAGCCTCTTCTGGCCTCACTTCAGGGTCTCCAGTTCTGCCACACAGTGCCAAGCCTCAGTTGTTCTCTGACCCCTTCATGCCTTCAGAACTATTACCACCTGCATGGTATGCCACCATCTTTGATACCAAGTTCAGTTGCCAATGTAAGATTGCACCTCAGTCTCCTCTAGACCATAGTTTCTGTGTACAGATCTTGAGGACATAGTCCTAGATTTACCATCTGCATTATGCTGGTCCCTTCTTAATCACTGCTAATTTCTCAGCTCTGGCTAACCAACATAAATTATTCTAGTAAAGCAAAGGTTTCACTTCCATGATGCTGGTCTCTTATTAACCACAGCCAGCTCTTCAGCTCCAGCTGAGCAGAACCACAGAGTTTTAAAATGTTGCATGTCCCTACAGGTTCTTTAAGGGACTCGTAGAACTTCCTCTGAAGTTCCTCCACTGTTTGTATTTTTTGAACATTCTCATCTTCCACGCTCCCACAGAACAGCCTCAGCGCTGAGGTTCTCAGCGCTCAACACCTATTCCATCACAAAGGACAGTATCACCCTAGTCCTCCCAAACATGATCAAGTCTGTCACAGAAGTACCCCAAGGCATGGTGCAGTCTCTGTCTCAGTTAGTGTCCCTATTGCCGTGAAAACACACCAAGACCAAAAGCAGCTTGGGGAAGAAAGCATTGATTTTGCTTACCCTTTCAGGTAACAGTCCATCATTAAAGGGAGTCAGGGCAGGAGGCTGGAGGCAGGAGCCATGGAGGAGCACTGCTTACTGGCTCATGCCTCATGGCTTGCTCGGCCTGCTTTTCACCAGGACCATCATCAGCACAGGGTGGTACCACCCACAGTGAACTGAACCCTCTCAAATCAGTCATAAAGAAAATGGACCACAGGCAAGTCTGGAGACATTTTCTCAGTTGAGGGTCCCTCTCCTAAAATTACCCTAGCTTGTTTCATGTTGAACTCAAATTCACAAACATTGGAACTTGTCATCTGAATTCCTGTAAATTTCTGAAGCTAATTTTATTGACTTACTGTATTCTGTTTTATATTCTTGAGAATGATTTAATATGAAACAAAACAAAACATGTTCCTTTTTTCTGCTGCATCAAATGATGCAGTTTCTGTCAGGTCCGTGGGATTTAAGTTCTTGGTGTGCATCAGTAATCATAAAATCACATTAATTATATTAATCATATACCTATTCGTCTTGTTATATATGCTTTTATAATAAATACATTTTGTTAAGAGAAACACCACCTAGGTTTTCTTCTGCTTCTTCTTTTTCTTTCTTTCTTTTTTTTTTTGATTGCATTAAAATCAGAATATGTTGTGTAAATGTTTCTTGTGTTTTAATGGAAATAGCTAGAGGCCTGTTCTCAGCTGGGATGCTGGGACAGCTAGCCCTCTGCCTTCCTTGATGCATTGTCCAAACTTTACAATACCCCTTTTCAACAGGGAAGTAGACTTTTTATGTGGAGCCTCAGAATTCCCTGAGGAGCACATACAGAAGGTATTCTGCTGACTTGAACCTACAAAGCACTGTTTCTTTCTATCACTGAAGCTGGGGCATTCTGCCTCATGTTCAGTGTGGGCGATGTCAGCGCAGCATGAGAATGTGAATACTATAGGAACCGTCTTTGGAAACTGTCAGAGGAGATTATCCTTATTCTGATTTCTCCTACCAAGGCTTGGAGAATTTATATTTACTTATTTTTTTCCCTTTTAGCTGGGAAAGGAAAAATGATATAAATTTTTGAGTGTTCATTATCTTTTTATTAATGCAATTGATTTGGATTTTTGGATCATTTCATTAGGCTTTTTAAAATCTGGAGAACTGGGTAGGTTATAAGAATAGCAAGGGAATGAAGCTGAGAGGTGGCTCCCTATAGCGCACACACTGCCGTACAGAAGTAGAAGCTGGGCTGTGGAGGTAGCCCCACTGTTGCGGCCAGTCTCTCTAGCTGTCCCTGTCTCAGGAAATGAAGTGGTGGCTTTAAAGGAAGAGCAGATACCTGCTTCCTGGCCTCTACACCAGCAGATGTGGACAAGTGTGCTTGTAGAGACATACATAACAAACACACAAATGAGAGGTACACACACAGATGCATGCAAATCAAACAGTGCTGGCTGTATTGGCACATGCCTATAATCCACTGCTTGGCAGGCTGAGAGACAGGAAGGAGCACCACCACAAGTTTGAGCCCAGCCGGGGCTGCATGGTTAATGCTAGGCCAGCCTGGACTACAGGGTAAGACATCATCATAAAATAGAGCAACCCTCGAGGAAAAAATAACCAAAGACCAAAGAACAGAACTTCACTAGCATGGTACTTTTTTTTTTTTTTGGTTTTTTTCGAGACAGGGTTTCTCTGGCTTTGGAGCCTGTCCTGGAACTAGCTCTTGTAGACCAGGCTGGTCTCGAACTCACAGAGATCTGCCTGCCTCTGTCTCCCGAGTGCTGGGATTAAAGGCGCCCAGCTACTTTTTTTTTTAATATGTGAAAGATAAAATATGATGGTCTGAGTTTTTAAATTAGTTTTTTTCTGAGTAATTTTTCTATATGACAAAGCAATATATACTTAAAGTGTTTAGACATAATATTGTTTGACTTAGTGGGTATAATATTTACAAATACCTAAAAATTGTCAAGGAAATTAAGATATAAAACTATATATCATCCCTCTGGAAAGTGAAAACTGCAAAACAATGTCACATAGCAAATTTCATCTTGTGAAAGATTAGTAAAAGTTGTCTTTTATTATAATTAAGATTGTGTAATAATAGTGTTTGAGGACCACTTAGAATTCTAAAATATCTTAAATATAAACATTTTACATGAAATGTTTTTTAAATGTAAATTTTACATTAAATGTTCTTTTTATATTTTATGTTAAATATTCTTTAAATGATCTTTGAATATAAAATATTAAAAGGGAAGTCTGGAAGCATAATTTGTAAACCAGTTAGGGTAATTAGTCATAGAACTTAATTTTAGTTTAAAGTTAAGAGAGAAGTTTTCAGGAAGCATTCTTGATTGAATAGTAATGTTTCAGATTGTATAATGTATAAATTAGATGTTTTCGACTAATTTTGGTTAGGATCTTAAAATTCTGCTGTCTTTATTATCAGGATGTAGATATGATGGATCAGAACGGAATGACGCCTTTAATGTGGGCAGCTTATAGAACACATAGGTATGTAACCATTACGGACTACTTAGATCACTTCAGCATAACACTCTGAGACACGTGACTAGAAAGAGCAGCAGATGCTACATTCAGGGCTCTTGAAAGCTTCTGCAGCAGTGACTGACTAGTGTAGAACAGAAGTAAGCCTCTTCATTCCGAGAGGGCAAGAACAGTTGACCTTTTTTAAGGTAATTACCTTTTCATGAGATCACACTGTAAAGTTTTATGTGTTCACTTTTAAGTTATTTTAAATCATTTTTGTATCAATCTGAATTGGAATGAAGTATTTTTTATTCTTTAAATGTGTAGTTGTTAATAACATGAATTCTTAGATTAAAAGTAGAGAAGTTAGGACCAAGTATGCTGTCTCTTGGCATCATATTACTTTATATAGGGTTGTGCATTATTTAATTATTGATTGTAATATTAAGAGACTAGAATAGATGTGTTCCAGGATGGAGTGAGAATGCAGCCACAATCAGTGTAGTCTCTGTAATGATTCCGATAATTGAAATTAGGGTTGTTGTTGTTGTTTGTTTGTTTTTTTCCTTTTCAGTGTGGATCCAACTAGATTGCTTTTAACATTCAATGTTTCAGTTAACCTTGGTGACAAGTATCACAAAAACACTGCTCTGCACTGGGCAGTTCTAGCAGGGAACACCACAGTCATTAGTCTCCTTCTTGAAGCTGGAGGGAATGTGGACGCCCAAAATGTCAAGGTAAATATGTGTTGCTGTTGAAGGAGGAGGGCACTGATAGGGTCTCTTCGTGAAGCATGCTGTTTTCCTGTTTGCTTTGTTTTAAGACTGAACATTTGAAGAACTTTTTATTTAGTTTAATCATTTGTTTCTGTGAAATAATTTATTTTAAAACTTGTCATATATTTTCATCTTATATTTAAATAGTTTTAGTTTTAGGTGGCCTTTAATTAGGGAATTGTACTGGATTTTAGAAATTACATGCTTCTAACGTCTATAAATGAAGGGCAATAGCTTTCTGGTTTCTTAAGATTATTGTTGCTTACACATTATCCCGTCAGAGAATGTCAGAGCTGCTAAAATCACTTGTTTGTAAAAGGCTGGCCACCTAAGGTGAATGACTCCCAGAAGCCATCTGTGTGGAAGGAGAACATCAGCTCCCCAAAGATGTCCTCTGACCGTCCTGCATGCCATCATCAGACCTTCACACAATGTAACAGCCATAGTAGAGACATTCATAATAAATTCTAGCATTTCTTTGACTTTGTCATTTTAGTAACTTATTTCTTTAAAGAACAAGACTTAAATTTGATTTTAAAAAAACTTTTATGATGTTTATAGAGTATATGGCAAGTTAACCCAAGATAAGTATACAGAATTAATCTAAGCCGAGTACAATTTAGTGTGTACACTTGAATTTTGGAAATTTATAGGCATCATAAATTGTCTACAAACACAAGATTTTGCTAAGGAATTGACACGATGACTCTGGGCAAGAGGCACCGACTGCCAAGCCTGATAACCTGAATTCTCCCTTTATGACATGGTGGAAGGAAACAGCTTTCAAGTTGCACTTTGACCTCCACCTGTGTGCTATGTCATATGTTCGTGCACATGCAAACACAACATAAATGTCAGACGTTGGTTCTCAAGTTTTTGGTTAATCTTTTGCATTTTTAAAGGCTTATGATCCACTGTGTCCTTTAGCAGTAATCGGAATAGCTACAGATATTGTCAGGAATCACTGTCTTGACAAATGTTTTTTAAGGATTAGCTGTAATATGTAGTATTTTCTGAGCCATGTTTTATAAATGCATAAAAGGTATATGCTAATTAAATGTAAAGGGAGTTTAAGCTAATACTAACCTGAAATAGCCAATCAAAAAGAGGGTACCTCTTGCTGGATCAAGGCATCTCTTTATGTTCTGGTGAAAATTCTTCCTTTACTGGGTTACTTTAAGAAGAGAAGCTTAGTCTATTAAAAATGGCTTGGACTGTCTTTTTTTTTTAACTTTTATTTCATAGCTTAGAGAATTTTTAGAAATAGTCTAATTACAAATTTTGAGTTTAGTTTAAGTATTATAAACTATAAATTTGATAGATTTTTCTTTCTACTTTTTAAACTTCTAAGTCTTGTTCCTATCCAGGATAATCAGAATGGTCCACTAAACACATGGAAAAGGGAATGTTGGTGTACCATAATACTGACATGTGATGGGTACTTAGCAAATATCTATTGTCTAAAAGAATGAAGATTTGCGTAGTCTTCAATTTTGCCTAAATTGACATATATGACAGCCAGTGTACTGTTCTGCTACTTTAGAAATGATAGAGAAATGTTTGTCTTTGCAAATAATTTTTTAAGGGGATGCTCTGAAAATGCTTAACACTGGCTTTAGTGAACTGTGCTTAGCCCAGGCCAAAAGAAGGATTTTCCTTCTTTTATCATTTGCCTTCCTTTCCATTTTACTCTCTTTGACTTCTAGATGTCCAGTCTTGAGGCTCATGTACTAGGAGTACATTTCAAGATATTGCTTACATCACTGGAAAAAAAGAACCAGTTTTTGTAAGCAATTAATTTCAATTTGCTTTTTCCTAATTGCCATATTAATGCATTTGACTTACAGCATACCAAATAATTATGAAAGCAAGATGGCTATACAGTTCTGTAATTTGAAACCAGTGCTATATTCACATAAAACCATAGGACAATTCAGTCATGATCTTTAAGTATCTGCAACATGAAAATTTTAACATCTTTTAAAATAATTAATGAAAAGTTGTGATCCCTACCAACCATTGCATAAATCTTTAATGTTGGTAAGATAGAAAAGTTTATAATGAATTTCAACAAAAAGGTAATGATAAGAATAGAGGTATTTGAAAGTATTATTCACATAATCTTTACTTTTTTTTTCTTTTTTTGTACTTTATGTTCAGGCATATTACCAATATGGAACCAAGATCAGAATACTTTGTAGAGACTACAGTGCCAAATGATTGATCTTACTAATGTGCCTATAGACATTTGATTTAAACTCATGCCTTTTTAAATTATTTTATCTGACACAGATTCACTTTTGCCTATTGCTGATTATTGTTTAAAAAGAAAAAAGTCCCCATACCCATGTAAGAGACTGAATCCAGGACTTCATGCATGCTAGGCAAGCATTCTACCCCTGAGTAATACACTCTAGCCTAGCAATGTGACTCGAGAGTAATACGCCTCCTGGAGCAACAATCTAGCTAAAGGAAATAATTCATTTGCTTGAGCAACATTTATAGCTTTGAGGGGAAAATATCTATGTCCACTTTACTAAGAAAGATTTTTTTGTTTCTAAATGTTCTTTTCATACAGTTAAAAGGAGAAAATAAGAGTGCAATACTCTTTCTATTAGGATCTGTCATTCTCTGTATACTTGAAGTATTAGTCACCACTTTGAATAGAAACCATTTTTTTTCATTCATTCAGTAAATATTGGTTCTATGGTAGGTTGTCTCAATGTTCAAGACAGATTAAGGTCTGTTGTTGTCTCAGAACATACATTCTGTTGAAGAATAACGTAGCAAATAAATGATGAGATGCAGTTGAGTAGCAGGGCTGAGATGGTGCTAGCGATATTAAGCGAATTCCTCGGAGATGATGTTTTCGTGGATGTTATGAAGAGAAGGAATCAGTTTGCAGAGATAAGTGGTCAGCAGGTTTTCCATGTGAAGAACTCTGAACACTCCAAGGCCTGGGAGGGTTGGATGCTGAGTTTTAGGGGTGTTAGCCGGGATTGGCTTAGAAGTACAGTGAGCAAGAGGCGACTTGAGAGGCGTATAGATGCTCAGATTAGGTGCTTAATCGTTGTTCAAGTCCTAGGATGCAGGAGGGTGTGTGTAGACTGCCATGGGATGTGTTTTTTGTCTTAGATACGATTTGGTTGAAGGAGTCATTGAATCATTAAGATAATGGAGAGATTGGAAAGTCTGTTAGACTGGTGGTGTTTGTTAGCTTTAGCCAAGGAGTAGAGATGGAACTAACTGAAAGGATTTGAAATGATATCTATAATATTTTCGCACAGGGATGACACGGTAGAGTATATTTGAGAGTGATAGAAACCATTATCGGTGAGGCAGCTTCTGTTTTAGCTAACTTGTCTTTTGACATGTGCTGAGATTGTATATGCTGAAGGGAAAGTTCTGTTTTGAGTTGAGCGTGGTAGAATTTCACTGGTTTGTAAACTTTGCATGAAGGGTACCTTTTCACTGTGCAGTATAAAGCTACTTGTTTAGGTCACTGCAAATGTTGGAAAGGAAGAATTCATTGTAAAAGCCTCAACATTATCCTTTGTCCATAATTTTGACAATATTTATTTATTTCAGTTTTCATTTTAAATACTAGAAAAGATCTTCTTAATAAAAATGAATTGTAGAGGCTGGAGAAATGACTCAGCAGTTAGGAGCACTTGGTGCTCTTGTAGAGGACCCAGGTTCATTTCCCAGCACCAAGTCCAACTTCAGGGCATCTAACACCGTCTTCTGACCTGGGCTACATATGTATATGTACACATATGTAGGCAAAACACTAACCCACATAGAATAAAATAACTATAGCTTTAAAAATGTAAAATAAAATTGAATTGTAAGGGTAGACTGTAGCTGCAAATCTTAATTTTTAAATCTATAAAATGTTGCATTCTTCAGACAAGATAAAAAAAAATTTTGTGCTATAATTAATTATTCAGTCCTTTCCTGAAATTTTTTAAAAACAAGATTACGTTTCTTTTAAATCTGTCTAGGTTAACTACAAATTGCTTCTGTAAATTACTTGTTTGAGAAAGGAATTAGATTCCTTTAATATCTAAAACAAATTTCTTCCATCACAATAAGACAACTTATTTTGAAGATTACTTTAACAATAGATAATTTTAAAATATTTTAAAGTTGATATTTAGAAGGATGAGAAGTAGCCAAATACCCTAGATTAGGTTCACAAAGATCTAGGATGACATAGACCCATAAGCCCTTAGACTTTTACAGTATTATTATGACAGCATTTTGGTGGAGAAGATCATTGGCTTTCATTGGATAAGTATCAAAAGAATATTACAGCCACAGCACTAAAATTATGGTTCAATATTAACCATAGGGTAAAAAAGTAATTTGTGTTCTAAGAATAAAAAAAAAAACAAATTTGTTAATTGTAAAGATTTTATTGTGCAGTTATAGTTATATACATGAATTTAGAAATTTTAATTTGGGAAGAACAATTGACCTGAGTGCTACCTAAGCATGCCCAGTCTTTTCTTTCTCAAACTGTCAGAGGATGTCAGTAGGCAGAAGGTCTCCTGTAGCTTCTTGGGAGGAGGTGAGAATCCTTGGAGAACGCAGTTGTTCATTAGCTCTCGAATACCTGGACCTTGATGGTCTCTAACTAGTGTTAGTTTGACAGTGAGATTCAGTCCCACTAAAGCATAACCTAAAGTGATCTTCCATCTTAGCCGTGGTTATTTGACCAAAACCCCTGAAGAATTGCTGTTTACTACCAGTGACATAGTCTATAAATACTCCATGTGAATTCTTCCTCATGTAACTTTTGTTAGTATTACTATTTTTGCTTCAACATGGAGTAATCAAATATAGACTTGATTCTGAAGCCTGGTTTTAGTACAACACTTGAATTGTTTGTTTATTTTGCCAGCCAAATAAAAGAACTATACAAACATGGTCAGATGACTAGAGGAGTTGAAAGGTTTTTAAAGCTCCCTCAATCTTTCTGTCTAGGCAATCCTTAGGTGTCACATGGCCCTCTAGTGGAAGGGGTGCTCAGCTGGACCGAGGCAACTGCAGGATATTCTGGGAGTTGTTACCCAAGGGATTGCTATTATTCAGGTAATATTTATAGTTTGGATTAATTAGCTGGTTCTGAAAACTTAGGTGATGGAATTCTGGAATAAGCAAGGAATATCTAAAATAAATATCCCTATTCGTGGAAGGCTCACCTAGATTAGCCCGTTCCTTATTAAATGCCATTGAGTTTTGTATTAAAAAATCTGCTTGGGCTTTTGAAAGAAATTTATTATGTTGTTTGTTTGTTTATAATTCTTTGTTGCTGTATGGTAGTGTTATGCTTAATTTCTGGTTTTTTAAAAACTGTGTTCTGTACTTGATAAGTACCTTAGTACTCCCTGTTTCTTTTTTTTTAAATCCAGCATTTTGAAGTAAAATTTCAATTTTTTTTTAAAAAAATAATTTGCGGATCATTCTTCAAATTTTGGCAAACAGTTTTAATTTATCTTTTTTATTTAATCAGATAAATAGAGGACATTAAATAGATTGGAAATGTAGGTCTCTAATTTATAAAAGAAATAGGAAATTTAAATTAATAAAAGCTAAAAGGAGTATCTAGGACTAAGTTGTGTACTTCTTGTTTCTCACTTGTTACTGCACTCCTGGCATTCTTGTTTAAGTATTAAAGGACCTCCTAGCTTCTAACTGGGATGCAGTGATTCCTTCCAGTCGCTCTCCTGCTCTCTGGGAATTCCTCTGTGGGTAGACGAGTTTCTGTAGGTTGAATGCCAGGACAGTGTTTGAAGTTGAAGTTGACTTGCCTTTTCTTCCCGAATCTCTTAAGACTCCCACCATCACCGAAGTAAAGCAGACTTCTGACAACTTGGTACAGTTGAGGATGTTTACAGCACTCAGTATTTGTTGTTAGTGAAGTCTGTAAGGATTGTGCCTAACTGAAAAGCTTAATGATAGCCTCTGATCCAGCAGGTCCTAAAATACCTACTTTTTGATTTGCTCTCTAATTTTTCAAAATACAAGCAAAAATAGTCTATAGTGTAAGATGAAAAAATGTATTTCCTGTTGTGTTTTGAATGGGAAATGATAACAGGTATGTAATGATTTAGATTTTTAAATTGATTTATATGATGTCAGAAACCATTGTCTATGAATTTAGTCAATTCATTTTAATGGAATTTCTTTAAAAGTTATTAATGGAAACAGTTTTATTTTTAATGTGAGTATCTTCTATTTACATTACCAGGGTGAATCAGCACTTGATTTGGCAAAGCAAAGAAAAAACGTGTGGATGATCAACCATTTACAAGAGGCAAGGCAAGCGAAAGGGTACGACAACCCATCTTTCCTTAGAAAGCTGAAGGCCGATAAGGTAACTCGTGGCTGAAAAGCTTTCAGTCTTCAATCTGTAGCTTACTTGGTGTAAATAAATATTCACATACCTTAATTTTTACATTCCCCACTGTAATATTTAACGTATTACTTCAGCCAAAATAAAATGGAGTACTTAGCACAGTTTCTTGTCTGTGTTGTATGACACTCACGGAGGATGGGTCTGCACAAACAATTAAGTTTTACTCGTCCTGTAGATGGAAGCATTCCATGCACATTTGCTAATGTGACGATGCATTGTGGGCCATCTCATGTCAGTGTGAGTCTTTAAGAGAGTGCTATGGCTCTGATTAGTTGAGCTGCTTATTCATTGTGATGTAGGGTAGCGTGTAGAGAGAAAGCTTCCATTTTGGGCTGTTTCATAGAAAGTCCATTTTCTTCCACAAGCCTTCAGTTTTAAAATTTATGACTGTTGGCTTAACTGTCCCCTTATAATAGAATTTTAAAATTTAAAAACATTTTCCTAAACACAGAGTCTGTGTTCCTTAGAAAACATTATTTCTACTAAAAAGGAAGATATTACTTAACTGGCATTTAAAAAAATGTGCTTAAATAACTAAATAATAGCAGTATTTTTTTAGCTTGGCAATAGTCATGTGAGTAATATTAAGTTGTTCTTTGTTATTAATTTTGACAGAAAATGGAGTATTAGTAGTGGCAATACTAAAATATAGAGGTTAACATGACCATCTGCAATGTGACAGAAACAGACGTTTTGATGAAAGTGTGGTACACTTGACAGCAGAAGCTCATTTGTGTATAAAAATTCAAGCTCCCTGATCAAGTGGAATGTCCCTGGTCCATCCCATTGATGTGATTATAGCTGTGTTTATAGTTTGCTAACTTACACTCGTGTTCTGTAACTTCACAGAGAAGGATAATGAATTTTTTTTGTGCCTTTTTAACGCTTTCGGTCATTTACTAGCTGTGATATAGAAACTTACTTGTCTTGATTTCACTCTGTCTGCCATACACCTTGTTCCACACCATGCACTAATTAGTCTAGTGATGAGAATAACTTGACTTACTCTAGAAAGTGCTGTAATCTTTGATTTTGCTGAATGTAAATATTCCAAACTTTTATTTTTTTTTCTATAGGGTCAGATGAAAGCTACTTTTAATTTAAAGATGATGATATATTAATATATAAAGTTGCTTACTACCATATTTAAGGTTGTATATTTGGATATTGTTTCTCTGTGAAAAGAGAGCTTTGGGGGCTGGAGAGATGGCTCAGTAGTTAAGAACACACAGTGTTCTTGCATAGTACTTGATAGGGCAACTCACAGCACCCTATAATTCCAGCCCCTCTGGCCACTAGAGACACCTGCAGTTATTTGCTTCCTCCTGACACAATTAAAAAATAAAAAGTAAATCTTAAAAGTGAGAGAAAGAGCTTCACGGGCTAGGGAGATGGCATAGCAAGTTGAGTACTTGTCTCCCAAGTCTGAGGGCTGTAGGTTGGATCCCTAGAGTCACATCCCACAACCCCGTGCACCAGAAGAAGGGGATCCATGGAGCAAGCTGGGTAGTCAGAACAGCAGAACAGTGAGGAGACCCTGACTTGGTACGTCAGGAAAAAACATAATAGGGAAAGACAGCTGACCCATGCACCTGCACACTCTACACATACACATATGCAAGAGCCCTTCATCCTGTCCTGCAATTATATCAGTGTGTGTTACAGTGACTTGAGCTTAGAAGTTTGGTTTCTTGTTTTTCCTTCAGTAGCTTTGAGACATGGTTTGTGCATCCCTGGATAGCCCGGAACTTGTTATATAGATCAGGCTTTCTTTGAACTCACAGAGATCTACCTGCCTCTGCCTCCAAGTTCTAGGATTAAAGGTGTATGTAATCTAGCACTTGGTAGGCTGAGGCAGGAGCATCAAGACTTCTAGGCCATTGTGGGCTACATAGCAAAATGCTCTCTCAAGTATGTACATACATAGGGAGAGATAAGAAAAAAGTCTAAAGACATAGCTGATGATGCAGAAAGACTGTATTGCTCAAATGTTGCTGGGGAGATTGTAATACAGTTCTACAGAAAACACTTGTGATCCATTAGTGTAGAATTGCTTTTATCTCAGAGGCATGAAAACTTAAGCTCACACAGAAATCTATATGCTACTGTTTATTGCATCTTTATTTATAGTAACTCCAAACTAGACAATTAGTTGTTCTTCAATAGGTACATAGTTGAACAGACTGTGGTGTACCCATACCATAAAAGTTAGATCAGATGGAAGCCACGTGTGGTGACTTATATCTTTAATCCCAGTACTCTGAGAAGGCAGAGGCGGGCAGATCTCTGTGATATTGAGGCCACCATAAGACTGTCTCAAAAAGAAGAAAGAAAATTCATAGCTAAGCATCTTTATGCAGTTTTGTCACCTAATATTAGTCAAGGAAGATATGGAAGTTTGTCAAGAGCTATTCTGTAAATAAGACAATAAGTGCTACTTAGTATTGGTGTGATGGTATAATTATGACAGGTATGACTGAGAGCTGTGTGTGTTAGTATATTACAAGTGTGGATTCCAATAATCAGCTCAGTCTACAAAGGATACAGAAGCACAGACTTGATAGGAGGTATTCAGAGGCTTTTCTTTAGGCCACCAACCAGCTCCCAAATCATGACAAAGAGACTTATTAGTTATTATTAGGCCTTTTCTTATGCTCATTTCTAGCTAGCTCTTATAGCTTAATTTAACCTGTTTCTCTTCATCTACATTTTGCCTCAGAGCCTATCTTCCTTTTGTTCTATATGTTCTACTCCATGTCTTGTTGGCTGGTGGATCCCTAGCTGACTCCTGTTGTCTCCCTCTCTTTCTTCCTTTGCCGCCCCCACCCCCTAAGCCTAGATTTCTCCTCCTACTTATTCTCCCAGCCCTGCCAATCCTCTACTGCCTAGTGGCCATTCAGCTTTTTATTAGGCCAATCAAGTGCCTCAGGCAGGCAAAGCAACATATCTTTACATTGTTGAACACAAACAAATGTAACATAACTTTGCCTAGTTAAAGTAATATTCCACATTTCCCCCCTTTCTTCTAAATAAAAAAGGGGTTTTTAACTTTAACATAGTAAAACTATATACAACAGGATCAATTATCAAGTAAGAATTACATTCACAATATACAGTCCATTTTGTGTTTGCCAAATTCAGAGAAAATATTCCATTATTTATCCTATCTTGGTGAGTCTAAAAAATTTTTTTACCTACTTTACCTTCTATCATAAGTAAAGAAAACTGTGATTATAACTATCTAGTCTTCAACTCCATCATAGACCCCAGAAAGATCTAATATTACCTGAGTAAACAAGAAGTGCAAGAGGAAGCAACTCATAAAACTATAGGAACAATAAAGACTTCTGGCTATCTAGACAGTCACCCAAGGTTCCTCTGCACTGTTGGGGCATCCATCTTTGGCCTATAAGCCTAGAATATCTGGCAGATTTTTCTATGAGGCAGAAATTTGAAAGGCTGTCCCGCATTGCCTTGGCAAAGTTTAACAATCACTTTCTTTTGTGTCCTGCTTGTCCAGTTTGTACAGCATACTCTCAACAGTTAAGGCAAGAGCAGCTTCTCAGCCCAGTGGCTAACTTGGCCACAGTAAAGCAAACTCCACATGGAGGTTCTTTGATGCTCATCATTCTTTTATGAAGTAGATTGGTGCTACCAAGAGCAGACAGGTTTCACTGTCATGAAAAGCCTTAGGTTATTAAACATCTTAAATGCCATATTCTGTAGGTCTCTAAAGCATTTGAAGAACATCTATCTAAAATGTATTTGTTTAACTTTGAAAACGTACCTAACATAACTATAAGTTTGATTAATATAGATGACTTTCTACTAACCTGCATTCTTAATTATACATCATATTTTTAAATGAACTGCATAGGTACAATATCTTAAACAAGAATAGAAATACATATAGAGTGTGTATATTTAATTTGTATATAAGTACAAAAATTAAATTTTATCAATATGCCAAAAAATCCATACCAATATAAAACAGGTTCATGGCTGTTTTCTGATTGTAGTTAGCAAGGCCTCTATTAAAATGGGGTGTTGAGTTATAAGTTATTTTCTAACTAGCCATCTTAATCTATCCTACTGTTTGATGTCTTATGTCTGGCTGTATAGAACTCAATCCCATAATTTCAGCTTCTATTCTTATTTTCCACAATTTTAAAAATCTTCTTTTTAGGTATTGGTTTTTGTGTACTACCTGAACACAGGCAGATTTGAAGGCATGAACTTTACTTTTGGTTGCATACTTTCATAAAGATAGCTGAGGTTAGCATTATCATTTGAAACATACAAACACTTTGTAACATTTGTGTTTTACAGGAATTTCGGCAGAAAGTAATGCTAGGAACTCCATTCCTGGTTATTTGGCTGGTTGGGTTTATAGCAGACCTAAATATTGATTCTTGGCTCATTAAAGGGCTAATGTATGGTGGTGTTTGGGCTACAGTACAATTTCTTTCCAAGTAAGTATGTTATTGTTAACTTTAAATTTATGAAAGAACATAATTTGTACCTTGCTATGTCAGGTTAATATTTTCTATGTTTAGAATTTTATCTTTATTGATAATTTGTTAAGTCTTTAGGTCTTTTAGCATTATTAAAATTATTCAAAAAATCTTTTAATGACAAAAGTGTAGCATAAATTTTTGAAGTGAAAATACATTCTTAGAAATAGTTAAAATATTGATTTTTAGGTAATTATTGTATCTACTTTGCTGTAGGTATTGCCTTTCTTCATTGGCATTAAAAGCAATGGGCTCTGACTTTACTAGCAGAGTGGACTATCATCTATACAGTCATGAAGCAAGCTTAGTCTTTTAAAAGTCTTTTCTCTCCTTGCTTTAAGCACTGACCATTTCCTTTCTTGTTAAGTCTTTTTACCCTAAAAGTTGCCCTGTTGAGCAAACCTAGGAAGGTGTCTGTGACCCACATCTTCCTACCTAACTTGCCTGTTGCAATGAGGAGGAGCGGGCTGTGGGGAATGCGTTCCCCGGCTCCCACTAGTGTCATTTCTCAGAAGGAGCTGGTTAGTTCATCTCTGATAGTCCGGGAGCTCTGACAGGTCATTAAGTAGGAAAACAGCAAGACTACTTGGTCCACATGGTTAAAGGATTCTGTTTGTGCTGGCACTTATCAGCATTTCTTCCTAAGGTAAGTATTAAAAGTTCAAGCCTGCAGGTGCAGTGAGTCAGCCAGTTCATCTTCCTTGAAAAGATGTGCCCCATCCTTAGCTGAACGGGGTGGGTTAGGAGGGATGGGTAGTCTGTCCTCCTGTGCCAGAACTGTAATGTCCTTGAGTAATGTGCTGTAGACTGAAGTGCAACCAGCTGGAATATACTGAAATTCTAAAGTCGCCAAGTATGTGAAATATAGTTTAGTTCTTGGTAGGTTAAGAGAATCTTGCCGAACTCATTGTTACTATGAAAACAATCTCAATATTTAAACATCGTTGGCTTTTGTAATTTTATTCTCTATTCATTTTATAATGAAATATAGGACTTATTTTTTTTTATAAAATGTATGTTTTACAGGTCCTTTTTTGATCATTCGATGCACAGTGCATTGCCTCTTGGGATATATTTGGCAACCAAATTCTGGATGTATGTGACATGGTTCTTCTGGTTTTGGAATGATATCCTTTGCTGTAAAATGCGTTTAAAGGACAGCCCTTTCCAAGCAAATGTTTGATGATTTGTTATTAGGACTGAGCTCATGATTTGTTATAAAGCAGTATTCCTAGGAAAACATGAACTAATATAAATAATGTTTATAAATATTTATATTTAGCAGGTTGCTTTTAAAAACTGTTTTTAACAGCCACAAACAATATCAGCCAAAATGTTAACTAAGATTTAAAGAAACATTTACCAGACCTAGAGAGATGGCTCAGGTTAAGAGAACTGGCTGCTCTTCTAGAGGTCCTGAATTCAATCAACCACATGGTGGCTTACAACCATCTATAATGTGATCTGGTGTTCTCTTCTGCTATGCAGGCAGAACACAGTATACATGATAAATAAATATCAATAAAAAATGAACATTTGCCTACATCTTGTAAGCCAGTGTTAATTCATTTTCTTGATGGGAAAATTTAAGCCTTAGGACCCCAAGGTCATATAGATGGTCTTTGGTAAAACTAGAATTGAAAGCTGTCAAAGTATTTTTAATTTTTTATCAAACAGTTTCTATCAAAGTTTCCATGTTTTAATATCCAACTATCTTCTCTAAAGACCCCCCCATCTTGTGTGCAATAGGGTCTTGTTATATAGAACAAATTCTACTTGAACTCATGGCAGTCCTACTGTTTCAGCTTTCTAACCAAGTAGTAGGATTACACAAGAATTTTCTTAATCTCACTTTAAAACAACAACAACAAAAAAAGAAAACTTAGTAGGTAGTGGTTAGTTTCCTTTTACACATACTGACTCTTTTGCTTCATTAAAAACAGTACTATTATGTATCAGCATATATGATGTGCTAACATCACCAAATTATCAACATAAAATCCTAGTTTACTATTAATATTTATTTTTTATTCTTGAAACAGGTGGCTGTCCTGGAACTCACTAGGTAGACAGGCTGGCCTCGAACTCATAGAGAGCAGGCCCCCTCTGCCTCCTAAGTATTGGGATTAAAGGTGTATATCACCACACCCAGCATAAAATACTTTTTTTTTTTTTTTTTAATTCGAGACAGTGTTTCTCCATGTAACAGTCCAGGCCTGCCTGTTCTGGAACTTGCTTTGTAGACTTGACAGGCCTCAAACTCACTGACATCCGCCTGCTTCTGCCTCCTGAGTGCTGGGATTAAAGACGTGCACCACCACCACCAGGCCATAAAATACTTTTTAAAACAGTATAATTTGGGATTGTAAGTACACTTGAACTTGTTTACCACCGCATGTGGCTTGTTTGGTTTTGAGAAGGTTTTATGATGTTGCCCAGCCTTCCCTGAAACTCCTCTTGTCAAGGGAGTTCTGCCTCTGCTTCCATGGACTTTGGACTATAGACCTGTGCCACTGAGCTCTTTGTAAGGTCTTACTTTCTACGCATGAGACCGAGTGTTCTGGTTTTTCAGGTCACTCTCGCATTACCTGAACTCAGCACTGGAGAGAACTGCTAAGTTTGCTGCTGTGTTGATGCACTTAGCAATACCTCCTTGTGCATGGTCAGTTCTTCCTCGTCACTTTGTAGTATTGCTATATGTGTACTGGTTTGGGCTTCTTAGACATTGAACCTTAGTATGTAGTGACTGAAAGTCAAAAGCACTAACAATATATTTTTTAAGTCAGCATTTTTACTTACTTTTAAAAGAGCATTTTCTTCTAACCTTTGTAAGGTTGGCATTTAGAAATGAATCTTGGGAACATGCAGTGTAAGTGCACACCCACAGGACAGACACTAGCTTTCAGGACCAGGTCACCTCTAGACTTGTACTCATAGTGCCTGGTCGTGAGTGCATCTTTCTGGTTCTGCTGAAGTTCAGGGGTGCATTCAAAAGATCAAACAAACAATCAGATAGAAACTCATCTTTATTCTAGAAAGAAGATATTAAGATTGAAGATCTTCTAGGTATGGAGGGCACACACCTCTCTTCACAACATTTTAGAGGCTGAGGTAGCCTCGAGAGTTCAAGGACAGCCTGACTGTATTAGCCTTTTTATGCAGTCAAATGCTCTACCACTGAGCTATACCCCCTGTATTAGCCTTTTTATGCTGTATGTGTGTTTATTTTTTCTTACTTTATGGTTATATAATTGTTTTGTTTGGTCTCAGTTGTTTTCTTCTAGATGTTTCCTTTTATCTGTTTTATTGCCTTATCCTTAAATTATTTGGTAGTGTTCATATTTAAACTTAAAATTTACCTTTTATTGTTATTGTGTATGAGCACAGGAGGTTATGTTCCTGCCATGCTACATGGTAGGGGTCAGAGGACCACTGTTGGGGCTGGTTCTCGTCTTCTCAGGTGGACTATGTAGATTGAGCTCAGGTGTTCATGTTTGCACATTGCGTGCTTTTAACCCACTGAGTCATCTCACTGGCCCTTGAAGTTAAATTTAATTATGGAACATTGTTGGTTCATTTGCTTTTGTCCTTAGGTTGTGTTTTCTTTGAGACTGGATTCTTTGGCTTATGACTGCTATATACCTTTCTCTTCTTTGATTTTTTTTTCTTGAAAGTATGTTAATATAATTGTTATGCCATTTCTCTTCATCTTCCATCTTTTCTATGATTAACTGAAGTGAATATATCCAGACTTTCATGTTTTCTGTGATTGGCTGTAGGGTAATTGTTGGTGTTTTCTGTCCACGTCACTGTCTGACCTGGCTGTCTCCCTTCACCTTTTGTTGCCCAAGAGAAAAGATTAGTTGTGAACTCCTGCACAGGAGCCTGTTAAGGTTCTGCCTGAGGTTTCCTTCCCAACACAGGGCTGAGTGGGATCCCCTGTAAACACAGAAATGAAAATGTTGGCGGTGGCGAGTTCAGTCCCTCTCACTGTGGACTGCTAAAGCATAAAGACGCACATCTGAGAGTAAAAGGATGCTTTCCACATGAACAGTGTGAGAGGCAGGCAGTGTGTCACTGAAGGGCTATCAATTAGTATCACTTAGCAGGTGCTAATGGTGAACCTTTCCTTTCCCCATTGTGCTTCTCTTGAATTTCATGTGGTTGTTTGGTGTTCAGACACATGTAGGATTATTTCATTCAAGTTCTTTTTATAACTGCCTTCATGAGAAATATAAGCATTGCATGTAACATGTTAAGTGAAATCTTGTTAATTATTTCTGCATCGCATCTTGAAAATGCTATTGAGTAAACCAGATATTCTGTATTTCAGGACACTTACTGCCTTAGCAATTTATTTTTATAGTTTTAATTATTTTATATTTATAAATGCCTGGTACATTTGTTGTATTTTTGTTAGGTAAAAACCTCTCTATTTTAGGAAGGTTTAAAAATATGTTTTCTAAAATTGACATCAACTTGAATATGTTCCAAAAAAGGCAAAGGAGGAAAGTGATTGGCTTTCCTGTAGTTGAGTGCACCCTTTAGGCGTATGACTGTGCTGTTGTCCTAGTTGTGATCGGCTTCTGGGATCCCTCAGTAAAGTGCGACTTCAGCAGCTAGAGAGGTGACTCGGCGTCATTCTTGCTGTACTTTCAGAAGGCCAGAGTGTGGTTTCTGGTGCCCAGATCAGGGGCTTCACCTGTCCTGTGGGCACTGCACTCAACGCACAACCTCCCACAATAGACAACAGGGATGCATGTACACACACACACCTCTCCCTCCCCAGGATACAAATGAAAATAAACACAAATCAATAAAAAGAAAAAAATTCACCCGAGAAGTGTACACAGGCCAATCTCATATAGATAATCCCTCATTGGGACACTTCCCTTGGTTATGTCAAATGGACAATTAAAACTAAGCATCACAGATATCTAAAGAGTTTCCTATTTTGGGTGTAAGGAAAAAGTATGTATCTAACTTTGAATGTGAAAATACCTTCATTTTCTCAAACACAATATTGATCTGAATTTTTTAATGTTTACTGACTTTTAAAGTATCATATAGGATTTTGTGACAAATTTATTAGAAAGTCATATTTTATCTTTTTGTAAAAACTTAGTTATGAACACTATGGGAAATATATTTTGGTTTAGAAAAGCTCACCATTTATGGTTGATAGGTGCTCTTGTAACACCATATGAATTATAAATCTATATAAAAACTTTTGCTTTAGATTCCTTAACTTTGGATACATCTCAACTTTTTATTTATTCACCTTCCTTTCCTTGTTAACAGTGTTGCACTTTTCTACAATTTTGGAAAGTCTTGGAAATCAGATCCAGGGATTATTAAAGCTACAGAAGAACAAAAGAAAAAGGTGGTGATGTACCCAGTTGACTGCCAGGTTTTCAATCCTGATAGGAGAGGCTTAGATAAAAAGGAAGAAACTCTTAGAATTAGTGGTATTTTAAGCAGAGCTGTTCTTGTCCATATTCTCTGTGGGGTTCACCCTGGTGCCCTCATTATGCCTGGCTTCACAGTTTATGACTTACTTTCCTCTCCCTTACCAAGGGTGCTCTGGTTTTTGCAGAGGTCAACATCTGAAACAGCTCTTTAACCCCCCAAGGGATGCTGGGCAAATTACCTGTTAAACTAGAAAGCGGTAAACTCATGGTACCAAGACCCCATTCTGGGAGCCCGAGCACACGGGCTTGAAGCTGAATTCATGTAAACTCTTCCATCAGTGGAGAACTGGACCAGGCATTTTAGATTATTTCAAGAGCAATTGTAGCTGGTGTGGGGAGCAAAACACCTGTAATCTTGGCACCTATCTCAACTACAGGAGACCCTATCTCAGCACACAACAAGAAAACAAAATCAGAGCTCATTTGAAAAGGAAACAAATCTTAATGAATCATTCCTGCTCATAATTAACTGACCTTAACAAAATCTGTGGTCTCCTCCCCTTTTTGGAAGACTGTATAGAAATTGTGCTGATGTTTTTCGATTTTCATACAGTAATGAAATGGCAAGAATGAGTCAGAATATTTTATTTGAGCTTAAAAAGATTGATAAAGGTGGCATACATGTTGATTCATAGTAATAGCAAAAGAGTTGGTGAGCATCATTCAGTTTTGAATTAAAAAAGTGTTTTGTTTTTTAAATTCACAGACAATAGTTGAACTTGCAGAGACTGGAAGTCTGGATCTCAGTATATTCTGCAGTACCTGCTTGGTAATATTATTTTCTCTTCTTTCTCTCTTCCTCTGCCTGACAGGATCTCACATAGAGGGGGTGCTGGGTATGGGAAAGAGTCCTCCTCCCCCAGAGTCCCCATGCATCATGCAGTCTGGGGGAGAAGAGGGCAATGGTGAAGGAATGTCTGCCTGGCGCGTGCCTGTTCCTGGTAGCAGACCCTGACTGCACACCAGAGCCCTGCTCATGTCTGTTCTTATTCTCTTTTATCTTTTAAAATGCAAAACCTGCTACTATTTCAAATGGAAAGTTTTAGTACAGCCTTTAAAAATTCTTGAGTTTAAAAATTACAGTGTAAAAATTCCATAAATTATTTTTAGGATAACACAGTCTTGTAGCAGATACAATTTGAGTATTTACTTGGAAGTGTCTGTGCAACGTGGAGTGCTATATTGTCATTAAGTGGTCCTCTTGAATTGTCAGACATTAAGACTTGAAAGTATTCTTTATGAAATCATTTATAGTTATGACTATTTTATCATAGACATTTTAAATTTAAATTTTTGCTTCATTTTTATAGTATTTGTGAAAATACTTTAAACACTGTCAATTTAAACACTGTCAAATCATACATGAAACTAAATGCATTTAAATTATACTGCAAGTAAACTAATGTCCTGTTATTAGTACATAATAGTATATAAGTTAATAAAGTAGTTGACATAGTTTAGGATTATAGGAAGGTTTTAGACAGCTTAATTTCCCATTTGTAAATGAGTGGTCAAAGTTCACACTGCTCTGCTTTTGGCAGTGGTTTTGGGCCCTGACTGCATTCTTTTGCACATTCAGACATTATTTTACAAGGGTGGTTAATGCTGTCTGGGGTAAGATTCCTTAGCGGATGAAAGAACTGTGGGTAGGCTCCTGTTTGGGGCCTCCCCTAAGCCCTTTGAACATATCACAGAGAGTTTAAAAAATCATTAAAAGGGAAAACATAAAACACACCTAGGTTTCCGAGACAGTTTTTAAAAATTCACCCACTTTCTTCCTCCTCTCTCCTTTTATTTTTGGAAAAAAAAATTGAAAACCTGAATTCTTGGCCTCTTCATTTTAGGATCCAAACTCCTCTCCCCCAACACATACATGATCGTGGGTGCATACACTCGTGCGCGCGCGCGCGCGCGCACACACACACACACACACACACACACACTTAACAACAACAATCAACACATGTTCACATCCAAAGCCTTTAAGTTTAAACATGCAATTTGAGGTGGTGGACATCTGGAGTTTACCTACTAGAGCAAGGCAGCTGTGGACATTTGGACCCTAGAAACAGCTGGTGTGTGTTTGAGTGTGTGTGTGTGTGTGTGTGTGTGTGTGTGTATGTGTTTGTGTGGTGGGGGCATACATCCACAAGATTAAAAAGTGGAGAAAAATAAAACCAAACCAAAGAAACAAAATAAAAGGTTTGCTCTTATTGAAATGCCCCAATAATGTGTATGTGTGGTGGGGGAGAGGGCTGGGCTCTGTCTGTCACCCAAGAACAAGTACCACAGGGGCCAGTGTGGACTGGAAGCACACCTTGCCCAGTGTGGGGTCAGCACCTCACACTCCAGCCGAGCTCAGGTGAGATCACCTCTCAAGTCTCACAGGAAGGTCTCTCTGGGCCTCTCTCCTACCACCTACTTCAGTTTAGTTCTTTTTGTTTTTGTTTTTTCTCCCTAGAAAATAATAATCACTACCGGCTCAGACAGAAAGTGAAATCTATAAATATTTATAGACTTATGAGTACTTCTACAAGCCCCACTGGGAAGGAAGGTTAGGGAATAATGGGCGTCAAGAGGAAGGGAAGAGGCCAGTGGGCAGATAGGGGGTGACCAGAGGCCGTCCTTGTCCTTTCCTGTCAGAAAAGGGGGCATCCCCACCTGACAGAAAAACCTACCTGCCTGCCTTCATATTCTCCATTAAGACAGGTGTTTTTGTTTCGTGGCAAATTGCTCAGTTTTTTTTTTTTTTAAAGTAGTGTTGCCTAAGGGACAATGTAGCTGAGCGCTGGAAGTGGGAGATGCATCCTGCTGCCTTCTAAGTAGACTTAGTCACATCTGTGAGAAGGAACAGCTCATTCTTTTTTTGGTCCACAGATCATTCTTACTGGTGTAAAAGCTACCTATTACAGTCTACTTTTTCCTGGCTACTTCAGAATAGTGTCTAACCCATGCAAAGTAGTGGGGAAACAGTAGTGTTTGTATTGAAGCATGGTATGGCCAATGAAGGACCTTAGGGCATTTGCTTCTCTTGTGGCTTATAGCTCTAGTGCTTGTCATAACTTCAGCAGTGGAGTTGGAACCTTTGAAGAACGAAGACCTGTACATTTGTTTGTTCCCTTGGCTGATTTAGCTTTTACAATAGAGGGAGAGGTACTATACATAGCATTTCAGTGCTTGTGAAAACCAGAGCAATGGCTTTTTGTTAAGACAGAGTGACTACTGACCCTTTTTTATCTCCTTCCTTGGGTATGGTCATCAGTTCTAGCAGGGCAATGTTGAACCTCATTTGAGATCGCAGGAGGCAGTTAAGGGAACACTGCTGTGTTTTGCTAGATTTGTTAATTTGGGGAAGGCACCTTCTTTTAAAGATTTCTAATTTGAAAAGCTTTTACTTTTTTACTGTTTTACTCAGTTTTAACATGGCCTTCCTTTTATCAAAAGAAACTTGTATTTAATAAAACAGCAACCAGCATCATGATCATTACTCAAATGAATTTTCATGTAGGCTTTTAGAAAGGCTGATGTTTGTATTATTTGGAAATGTGAGCGATACAAATTGTGTAATCATTTCTTGTAACAAATGGGTCTTTATTCTTTCTGAGTTACCCAGCGGTAGAGCAAAGGTCTCGCACAGTTCTCGGTCACAGAAGAAACAGGGTTTCAAGCCCAGGTGTTCCCTTTTGTAAAGCCATTCTCCGTTCTCCATTCTCTCCTTCTCTTTTAGACACTATTTTAATATTTCTTATTATGGAGTATTTTACCTTCCTTGTTGCTGTAGATTTTGTTCTGAACAAATTAACAGTAATTTTCTGGTTGTGTTGGTTTGGAAATGTTTGTATAATTCTCAGAAAACACAGTGCTGTCTTTTCACAGTTGTATTTTGAAAATGGAAATGGTGAGTTTTTCTTGTCTTACTTTGGAGACAGGATTTCTCTGTGTAGCCCTGGCTGTCCTGGAATCCACTCTGTAGACCAGGCTGGCCTCGAACCCACAGAGATCCACCTGCCTCTGTGTCCTGAGTGCTGGGATTAAAGTCATGTGCCAGCTTTTTTTTTTTTTTTTTTTTAAATGTAGTGTTCTTCATAGTACTTTTAATATGTCTCTTAACAGATTCGGAAACCAGTGAGGTCCAAACACTGTGGTGTGTGCAACCGCTGCATAGCAAAATTTGATCATCACTGCCCATGGGTGGGTAACTGTGTAGGTAAGTTGTGTTAGCAATCTCTAAGTATCTTGTTAATTTAAATTGCTTTAGGTGACTAATGAAATACAGTATTTAAATATAGTTGTTTTATTTAAAACATTTTTAAATTTATTTATTTGTATTATGTGCACTGGTGTTTTGTCTGCATGTATGTCTGCAAGGATGCTGGATCACCTGGAACTGGAGTTACAGACAGTTGTGAGCTGCTGTGTGGGTGCTAGGAATTGAACCCTGATCCTCTGGAAGAGCAGCCAGTGCTCTCAAACCACTGAGCCATCTCTCCAGCCCTAGATAGTCTTACATCCCACACATTTCCTAAATTAACTTTTGGCTGTCTATATAGTAACTCATTGAGTTACATGTATGTGTATGGGTGTGTGTGTGTGCACACGTGTGCAAAAATGCTTTGGGAAGAGTCTTAACTGCCTCCCTGTCCATTCTTTCTGGTGCAAATGCTGCCCTCTTTCCCATTGAGGGACGATGAAACTCATCTGACGAGGGAGGTAAAATTTTTAGCATTGAGCTGGAGAAAGTAAGGCAATAGTAGTATCTGAGAAGGAATGTGCAGAGACAGAAAGGAATGCAGGGAGGAATTCCACAGCTCATGCTACTGGTACGTCAGTGATCAGAAAGTGGCCTTGGAGACTGAAGAGCTGATAGAAAGACAATGGTCACAAAGACTGCATGACTGTTGGAGAGAAAATCCTGATTGTAAGGGTGATAAAGGGAGATGGGCTAGGTGTAATAGGACCTCACACCATAGGAGTAGGACTGAGAGCCATAACTAGGTTCTGTGTTAGCTATGACGATTCCCTTGCCTTCAGAATGATATCAATGCTCTCATCACGAGTGTGACTGCAAGCATTATTTTAAAACTTTTGTTAAAACAAGTTTCTTGAAAACCATTTTACAGAATAAATAATACATGTATGTGGTTATTGTCCACTTTGTATCATACCTTTCATAGCATACCCGGTAAAGGTGTGTTACCAGTTGTCTTTTCTTAACTGGAACATATTGCTTCTGTGTGTTTTAGGTGCAGGCAACCATAGATACTTTATGGGGTACCTGTTCTTCTTGCTGTTTATGATCTGCTGGATGATCTATGGTTGTATTTCTTGTGAGTACACGTAGTTTCTGCCTTCCTAAAACACCAATGTTTGCATACTTAGATTACATTTATTGTATTAACAAATTAATAACAAAAGAAGGAAATTGCGTCCAGTGTCTTGTACAAACAAACAGTGCTCAGCGAGCTGCCTTTTAGTATGAATTTCCTTTGTTGGTTTACTAGCCATGGTGGATCCCATGGTTGTGCTAGCTCTTCTTTCCCATTAAATGGTTGAGAAAGAAAACTTACAATTCAATTTGCATAAACTTGAAATACTTTAAAAAGTATGGTATAAATTATTGCTGTGTTAACAGATATCAGGAGTTACTTTGTAAAGATCAGTTGTCACTCGTTTTGTCCACGAACTTAGTGCCTTGCGAGATTAGATAATACGGGGTTTCTGAGCTTCTGTACATGTCAGGTCTAGCAGAGAGATGCTTTGGGTCCTAGTTTAAAAATCAATCTGAGAAAGACTGTTAGTCTTGCCACCTGCAGAAATAGCAATAAATAAAATGATAGAATAAACAAAATCCCCAAATAGAGATGAAAGAAAAGATTTGGTCCAAGAACTTCACCTAATATCCAGATCAACATATGTACTACAGAACACTGTTCTACCAATCTAGGTCATTATTTCTATTAACAATTCTTGGTGCCAGATTTTGTGTTAGGAATCCCACCTTACTGAGGTGCTAGTCATGACTCCTGTGCCCCATTCACCAAAACCAGCTCATGGATCTTGTCTAAAGGCAACGTTCTCTCTAGTGCTGGGAATATCGCTGTTTGTCCTTATCAGGCAGGAAGTTCTTCTTAAGTTTGGCAGCTGTTTTTTCTAGCTTTTGCTCCGGTATTTTTTTTTATTGGATGTGTTATGGAATTACTAAGACTATAAAATCATTTGATATTCTGTCACAAATTAAATCTAGATGGTTAGAGCCTATTCCTTAGTGGTGTCACCATAACATCTAAGGTGACCAGAAGAGTAATTGTGTCACCTATCTCCTGAGTTTAGACTGGGGCCTTCACTGTGAGACCACGTACACCAAGGATGGGTTTTGGACATACATTACTCAGATTGCCACATGCTCCCCTTGGATGTTCTGGATGTTTCTGAACAGTGTGTTTCATTTCATGTGGGTGGCCGTGTTACTCATGTGTCAGATGTACCAGGTATGTGCAAGTACGTTTTCCTTAGTATGTTCACTATAAAACTTGTGGAACTTCTCTTTCTAGACACTCTGGCTTGTTAAAGATCAGTTTGTCTTTTTCTTTTACTTTCTGCCTCCTTTTCCCCTCATAGTCTACTTTTAGAATGCTTGCAATTGGACATGTGTGAGATTGCATTTTGATACTATTAATTTTCTCTTCATTTTAAAGATACTGTTTTATTATGTACAAATACTAGTATTTATTCAAGTCATTAAGAAATCTCCTCTCTTTGGTTTTTGGGCTCTTCCTGCCTCAGCTTTTGAGTGTTAGTATTACAGGCATAGGCCACTCATTTTAAATGAATCTGTGTTCATAGTGTCTATTGGGATATGTGCAGTGTTCAATAACTTTTTTGGTTTTTCAGGACAGGGTTTCTCTGTGTAGCCCTAGCTGTCCTGGAACTAGCTCTGTAGACCAGACTGGCTTTGAACTCACAGAGGTCTGCCTGCCTTTGCTTCCTCAAGTGCTGGGATTAAAGGCATATGCTACCACCGCCAGTTAACCTTTTTATATTTAATTGGCTACTTTTCACAATTGCAGTGATATTGTGTGAACTGGCTTGATGATCTTCTATGTAAAACCAAACACAGATTGTATCTTTTTATTCTGTGTTAGACCTCATGAGAATTTTGTTTCTATTAAACATTCAAAGGATAATAGACTGCTTTTTCTTTCTTCCTAGATAACATGTTTAGGTATTACTACAAATGAAAGAATGAATGCCAGGAGATACAAGCACTTTAAAGTCACAACAACATCTATTGAAAGCCCATTCAAGTATGTATATATTTATAAACATAATAGTGTCCTTTGTTGCATGTTTTGTTAGAAAACAAGCTCAATCATGTTTAGTGACCCTCATCAAAAGGAGGTGTTTTCTGTAGGTGCAGTGTTTTCTATAGAGCAGCATCTGAAGTAGGGGTGTTTCTTAGACTAGATTTCATTATTACTGAAGGTAAGGTTTTTGTTGAAGTGGCGTTAGTTCATCATAACACCATGACCTAGAATAAGTTACATTAACTGAGTAAACATTTATATTCATAAGTATAATAATTTATATTAGTCTCTTTATATATATATATATATATATATATTGTAAAATTTTAACCTCTAACCTGATGCTTAGAAGTACTAGTGCCCTAATTTCATGAAGTATTTAAAGCTGCATTTTGTGTGAGCTATTACCGATCCTCAAGCTTCTCTAGTATGATTAGTTATTGTATACTTCCTGAAGGGAAACCAACTTTTACATAAAAATGAAGACTCGGGCTGGAGAGATGGCTCAGAGGTTAAGAGCATTGGCTGTACTTCCAGAGGCCCTGAGTTCAATTCCCAGCAACCACATGGTGGTTTATAATGAAATCTGGTCCCCTCTTCTAGCATGCAGGCAGAACACTGTATACATAATAATTCTTTTTAAAAAAAATTAAGATTCTTAGGAGAGAGAGTTATTACCTATGAGGTGTGAATTAACTGCTTTCCTAAGTGTGAAGATGGAAAGTCCCCAAGCTCGCCCTGACTTTCTTTATACGTTGTTACTTTTATTAAAGTCCATTGTCAAATTCATACTGTGTATAATTAATTTTGCCTTTACTTCTTTTCTCAGTTTTGGACATAGTTCGATTTATTGGCAAAGGGCCAGTAATCAAGGAAGTGTGTGGTTTTGTTTGTTTGTTTTTGCTGGTGTTTGTGTGTGTCCATATGTGTACATGTTTTAGAAGCAAGTAGTATTTAGGGTGTTGAAGTGAAGTAGTTGGGTCAATTTAAAGTACAATTGTATAGTGTTTTAAATTAGCAAAAATAAGATAAATACTGGTAAAGCTGAGGAGAAACATGAGCACCTGTCTATTTAAGCTTAGGAGAAAATGTTAACATGAAAAGTCATATTAAGTCATTCGTACTAACTGAATTCTCCTTTCTTTTGGGGTCTGATTTTAGCCATGGATGTGTAAGGAATATTATAGACTTCTTTGAATTTCGATGCTGTGGCCTCTTTCGTCCTGTTATCGTGGACTGGACCAGGCAGTACACTATAGAATATGACCAAATATCAGGATCTGGGTACCAGCTTGTGTAGCAGTGTCTTTATCTTATGAAACAATGTTGCTGAGTGGTGGCTGAAGATTGTGTCTGTCCGTGTCTCTCTCACCCGAATCCACATCATTGGAACAAATAGCATGCTATATGTAGGGCTAACAGTGAATCTTAGGGTCTTTTTTCAGTACCTTTACTAACAAAAGCAAACATGGACAGAACACACTGCCACTTCTAGGAAGAATAAAGATCATAAAAATGATTTTCATGGTTCTTGATGTAGGAATTCATAACATACTCAACTTTTTGGTTTTGTTCGCATAACATTTGTCATGAAAAAGTGAACTTATTCTGTTACTAGAGATGGCATACCGAGAGTACATGTTGTTATAATGGAAGCTAAATTGGTGTTAGGAAGCTAAATTGTATCATGCAGTACTTAAGAGTATTGTATCTATTCCAGGAGAATTATCGTAAATTTATGACTAGTATTATGTACATTTTAGATGTACATGTAAATACTGTGATGAAAATCATGTGGTTTTATTAAAGATCTGCTGTACTGTGTTCTCAAAGGCACAGGGAACTAATGTTCATGGAAATGTGCTCGCTGTTCTGTTACCACCAGCTGTTGCACTGGTCTCGTTCTAGTTCAGTGAAATAATTTCTAGAAACCTTGCTTTGAGGTCTCATGGTCTGATAATAAAGCACTTGCATGAATATACTAAGTCATAATATTTTGTTGCCATTTACAGCCCTACTAAGTGCATGTTATACTGCATAGAATGTATACTAGCAGATACTGTCCAGTGAAACATAAATTAGGGTTTAATTTCATGTGCAAAACAGCCCAATTTTTTAAAGAGTTGAGGTGGATTTTCAACAAGTTCAAAACAAATAAGCTAATGCAAAATTCATATTAATTGAGATAAGTGGATATGCTTCTTTTTCAATTCTAAGCTGAAAAATAAATTGTAGACAAAATAATGGAGTCTCAGCTAAAGATGGAGCATGATCTCTGTACATAGCACATGTGAATTAATGAAAAGCTAACGGAACATTCTTTTCTTTAATGACCAATCAGAAAGTAGAATTTAAGCCCCAGGGTTGTTTTAATTTTCCCAATATTGAATACGTTTTCAAGTTTGTAACATTTTCTGAAACAGTCTTGGAGTCTACTGTTCAATGTGATGCACTGATCAAGTTCTGTTGTGGCATTTCCATACCCTCCTGAGTGACTGTCACTGCTTCCATGGCATTGTTTACAGTGAGACTGGGTTTAGTCCTCTTAAACGCTGTAGCAAACTGTGGTTCCTGTGGTTCGAGCAACCTGTGGGAGGGGATGGGGCGGGGGCTGACTAAGACAGATCCTAGACCAGTGTAAAGAATGTGTATGTGTATATAAATAATTTATCAAATAGTTTTCTCTTCGTGTCTATATGTATTAGTGTTTTTAAAGCTGCTCATTTCATTTTGTCCAACCAAAAAGAAAAGGGAGATATTAATGAGCTTCTAGTGATGTTCAATATGACTGTTGATAGGCACTCTACCCTGCAAGTCCACTGCATGTCCAGTGCTAGGTAAAATTAGTATTCCCTGTAAAATACTGGTTACAGGTATTAAAGCAATCTAGTGGTATACCCGCCCCTTGCCTTAGTAAGAGGAGCAGTGAAGATGTATATAGTTGATGTTCAGTATTTCCAAGTACTACCGTTTTTATAGTAATTTCTTTGACCATAAGTCACCCCCCCAAAAAAAATGACCCTTATTGTATTTGAGGGTTTTAATATTAGAATTGGCATATGTACTTTATTTTTGAAAAGGGAAGAGATGGGTGTGGGGTGGTAATAGCATTGTACCATTTTGTCATAGAATGTAAAAAAAAACTGGTTAGCTATACAAATGTCTCTGCTAGTTTTGGCTAATAATGGGGGGAAATTTTAGGTAATTTTTAAATTCAAAGGTTATTTATAAAATGCTAGGATTTGTTTTAATTTTGTATTTCGAGTCACTTCACATGAAGACTCAGTTGCAATTTTTATCAGATACATTTTTATCAACAGCTAAAGACTATGGTGGTTCTGTTTGAATATGAATGTTGTTACCATGTTTTCTTTGTGGTACAATATTCTTTCTGTGTAGAAGAGATGCTTCTCAGTAAAGCAGACAAACCCTGTAGATGTGTAATTACGTGGGGAATATTTACAAGGAGATGCTTTTCGTACTAACCATTTCATGGTCTTCATGACGTCTGTACCAGCATTGTCAGATGGTCTGGAGGCATCCATGCATCTGCTCGTTTGTTACTTTGTGGCTTGTGAGGAACAGTTTAACCTGCTCGCTCTCAGGCTGTGTGGATGTGGCCCTCCGAGGGCAGCTGTTACTGCTCTGCTGGATTCTCAGCTCTGGACGTGAATTCTTTGGAGTTTTTTCATCCATATTTTTAATTGTTGTTTATTTTAAATACTAGGCATAAAAACGCATCTTACTTAAGCTATGAATATTTTTATTTTATATTTTCTTTATTTATAACTGTGCCAAGTATTATTTTGCTACTTACTGTGTTACTTTGTGGAAAGAAAAACTTGTAAAGTGTTTAATAAATTAGTCCTCCTTACATAAAATAAACCTGTCAAAATTTTGTAAAATATTAATCAAAATAAATATTGACTCTTAAATATGGTGTTTGATCAATTTACTTCTGAGAAATTGATGAAACTGATATGAAAAGACTCTATTTCTATCTTGCTCAGTCGAGTGCTGCAGGATATTTTGGGAACTTGCATAAGTGAGTAAAGCTGCTGGTGCTCTAAAGTCTGTGTGTGTGTGTGTTCCTTTCTCAAAGGAATTTTTTTTTTTAGTATATTTTGAATTCTGGAGTTAATGAGGACCTCAGGAAGTGTATGAATCTGGATTTTGAATATATGTCTAAAGCTTATAATAAAATATTGCAAAATCATACTTATGAAACTTTGATTCTGGTCACTTCAGGTGCTAGGCATGACAAAGAAAGCATCTTTGCAAAATTTAAAAGGCAAAGTTATGGTGAGACTCTTGCCCATCATTCATGTGTTTTTCTGCAGTCTCAGTGGCTGGACTCAGGAGTAGTTTCAGGTCATAGTTTACGATATGGAACAGAAGTGCTCCCGCACCATCTAGAACTCGAGTGACAGCGATTTGCACTGCACCCCATGGCATGTGCCCTCTGCATTCCTTACTGTGTCCTTACCACTGTTCTGTGATGGGGTGTCTGGTTCAGTTGTCTGTTATCTGAGAAATCTGAGTTATCCTGGGTCAAGGCTTGTTAGAAAATCGCCCTTAGCTTCATTCGCCAAGTGCTTACATGTTTGTTAAATATATTTGTAACTTTTAAAATAGATGTGTAGTTGCGAGTAAAACACCAGTGTTGGTTAGTCACACACTCCAGGAAGCCAGTTGCCCTTGCTAAGTGCTCCCCTCTGACTCGGACATGCTAAGTAGACTACTCAGATTAGTTTCTGTTTACTAATTACTAGAATTGAACCTTTTACTTTGTTGCCCAGGCTGGAACTTGGATCCACCTGCCTCTGTTTCCCAGGTAGCAGGGATTTTAAGTCACCACACCTTGTTTGATGAAGTTTTAATAGATGACATTTTGGTAATTATTTGCACTTATATTATCAAAGAGGTTCATTGTGGCTTAGATATTTAGATTTAGTTTTACCAAGTTTGCAGCTGCCTTGGTTCTGTCTATTTAGTTTTACCGAATTTGGAAGTTTCTTAGTCATTCTTCAAGTATTTTTCTGTTTTCCCTTCTGAAGATATTTCAGTTAGGCAGTGCCGGCTACTCACTTGGGACACCAACTTCCACGGTTGTTGAAATGCTTTTCTCTGTTTACGTAATTTCCATCACTGTCTGGTAATTTTTCCTGCAGGATCTAATCTTCCATTACTATTAATCAGTATTTTCATCTTGTACTTTGTAGTTTATTGCTGTAATCTGATTTGAAAGTTTATTTATTCTCTTCTCTACGCTTTGAAACTATATAGGTGTTCCTGGTGTTTTTCTCCTCAGCTGTCTGCTGGCTTTGGTGACTGAGTGGTCCCATCATTACTGATGATGTTTTCAATGGGTTCCCACCTTTCATGCCTAGTAACTTTTTTATTACTGCTTGATTTTTGTATTATAAACGTTTTGAGCTTTGTTATGGAATTCGGTTATGTGGAAAAGTTTGTCTTTTTTGGTCTTGATTTTAAAATTTGTTAGGCAAGGCCAGGCCACTGCTCAGTTTAGTACATTAGCCAAGACCTTGCAATTCTTTCGGGGGGGTGGGGTGGGAATTGAGACCCTGCTCCCCCCCCCACCTCCCCTGTAAGCAGCACTGTCCTAAGGGCAGTGGGACTTGTTTTTCCCTCACTATGTGGACGCCAGAGGGTGATATGGGGTGTTTGCTTTGATCACCTTATTTTCGAGACAGCTGAACCTAGAGCTCATCAATTCAGCAGGGCTAGCTGGGCAGTGAGCTTCAGGGACCCCTCCACCAACTGTGGGTGCTGGGGACCCAAACATGCTTATGCTTACCCATTGACCGAGCCAGCTCCCTAGTCTTCAACGAATACCCAGGCAATACTAATGTAGACGGGTCCCACCTACACTTTGGGGAACTGCCTCAAAAAGAAGAGTAACGACCACGAGCCTATAACGGGGCAGAGAAGCTGCAGTGCGGACCGCCAGCTCAGAGGAGCTGAGGTGGTGATGCCTGGCAACCATGAATCAAGACATCTTGACAGATGAAAAGATCTGCCCCTGTGTATGGGTTTTGAGCATGGAACCTGCTAGTGGCCACACCTTCCAAAGGGGATAGCCCACTGCCACCCCAAGCTACTCCCAACCAATTATTCTCAGAAATAAAAATGATTTTTAAAACCTTTTTTCAACTTCTACAATGCAGATGTCAGCCTAGTGCTTAAATTGTCTATTTAACATGTTGATTGTTTTGTATCTGAATGGTGCTTTTCACTGGAGGAAGGAAACAAATGATTTCCCACTACCTGAAATCGCAACAGCTCCTCCAGAAGGTTAACTCAGAGAGGCACCCAAATCAAGCCGAAACTTTATTTCAAATGTAAAAGAAATGCTCTTAAATGGTAGTGAATCAGCGCTTCCTGGTCCAGCCTGCCTGTACAGGGAGAGGGTGGACGCACAGTAGTGAGTGCCGTAAGGTCATCTGTGTTTGGTAGTGACGATTCCATGTACGCGGTGCTTCCTTCTGGGTTTACACCATCACTGAGCATGAACAAGGGCCCCTGCTCCTTGACCATAGCCAAATCCCTTGGGCCCAAAGTTCTTTGCATAGCACCCTACAAAGGAGAGGAAGAGTAGTCGAGAGTTCATTAATGGTTGATGTCATTGCTTACCACAAACGTCTCTGTGCTTCAAAGTGTAGACTCTGTCAGAGGTCAGTGTAAGATATAAAGTGTGCTTATTACAAGCATCCTGGTGTGCAGCAAGGCCAGGAATTCCCACAGCAGTTACGATCCTGCTGAGTTACAAGCATTAAAGCCCAGCTAAGTTCTCCGTCTGTTACCTTCACACGCTCACGTGTTTGGTTTAAAGCAGGAAGTCAAAAGACCGTTGGGGAGGCAGTGCTGCGGACCGGGCTCAGCCTTGGGAATGTTACAGGCAGGAATGGGAGGGTGTGGTCAATGTCCTATACATCTCTGCATCGGTGACACTACACTATATCTCTTATATCAGATGCCTCATTAACCTAGAAGGTTGTGCGATACCAAGGAAGAGCTGAAACAAAGGAATTTTACCTTTACAATAGATTTCACCTTCTTTCTCAGTCAGAGTTGTGGATTCAAGACTCTTCCCACACTTGGCACATCGGAAGCAGTTTTTATGCCAGGGCTGGAAGAGACAGATGTCAGTTAGGACACCCAAGAGGCCTGTTTCCTTTGGTCTGATTAATGCAGCAAATGGCTGGGGAAAATCAACCCACAAGCAATTTCCCCATGCTAGACCTGACCCTCCTCCTGGGCAGCATAAAGTAGCGAGCTTGCGCTAGCCTTGCTGCAAACCCAGTCTGCTTCTTTGAAGTTGCCACTTTCCTGACTGAAAACCTAGCAGCTCTAAGGAGCTAAGCAATATTTTTCCAGGTATCTACTGATCATCCGATGGCCTGGCTCTGATCACACTGCAGAACCTGTACAGAGCCAAGTGGTCACAGCTGGGCCTTTTAAAATAGAGAAATGATGAAAAAGAGTTTCTTTAAACACAACAGTTAAGCATGGCTATCACTTCCATAAATTGGTGCTTCCGGTGGAAATTCAGTTGGAGCTTAATCTTAAGCCAGAACATATTGCCTAAGTGTGAAATGGAGATGGGTGTGTGTGGGGGTAAGAGTGCAGGAGGTAGGGATGGGGGGAGTAGCGGTGGGGTTGGGGTTACCAGCTAGAAATAGCTTACCTTTCCGGCTCCGATTATCTTCTCGGCAGCATAGACAGAATCCCCACACCTGGAACACTTCTCAGCACCTCCATATTTCTGAGCAAATTTAGAAGTGTTTGGATTTGTTGTAGGCCTGTGCGGCTGAGCACTTGAGGAAATGGAAAAAGAATGAGGCCAGGTTTCCCCAAATGTCCTCATAAGGTAAGGAGGAGCACTAGCCCCTGGCAGTGGTCAGAAGTCTGCAGGGTGCCACAGCAGGCAGAAGGAAGGTCTACTAGCCCAGGTGTCCCAGCTGGACTAACTTACCCTGTGGAGGGATTCACTGTACTAGAAAAAGGCAAGGCCAAACTGGAACTTAAGTATCTTTCCCCCGGGGGGGGGGGGGTGAACAGAATTTACGCAGTCCCTAGCACTGCCCTTTGTCTAAACAGTTTTTCTCCCCCACAGTCATCCATCCGGTCACTGCTAGCTTTGTTCTTGGCTGGAGTTAAAAATACCTGCAAACACACTGGCTGCCTGAAGTCATTCATAACTGGGAAAGGAAGGCGTAGTTTACAGATTATTTGCTCAGTATATCTCGGTGAAGTGTGAGTCGACTCATTTCTTCACGGGAAAGAAACACTGCTGCTCTTGTTTTGCTGTTTACATTTCCTGTTTACATTTTCCTGTGGCAGGATTGTATTTTTGTCACCACTTACAGGTGATGAGGGTAAATCATATTTAGCACGACCGTTTTCCCCCGTCATAAGCAGGCACACTACAACATGCAAAACATCCCGTTGGCCACAGGGACCTTTTAGAACCCGAAGTTGTCAGGTGTACTGCAGGGCAACTCTGCACTGTAATACACTGTTAAAGCACACACATAGGTAGAATCTTAATATCAAAATGCTGAATTTTTTCATTAAATAATTTTTCATCTCTCTACACTCTGTTTTTGAGTCACTTATGAGTTTTCTACATGAATTGTTACATATATATATATATATATATAAAATCAGTCTTTAAGTGTGTGTGTCTGTGTGTCTGATTCAAAGTATGAATCCACACTATGGTTCTTCAGTTGTACCTAATGGTGTATATTCAGAACATTAGTGGATCTTTGTGAGTTCGAGGCCAGCCTAGTCTACAAGAGCTAGTTCCAGGACAGGCTCCAAAGGTACAAAGAAACCCTGTCTCGAAAAACCAAAACAAACAAACAAACAAAAAAACCAAAACATTTCCACAGCCTACTGTTACAGTTTTTAAAAAAGGTGATCCTTAAAAACTTACTAAAAATGGCATCTAACACTTGAAGATTAGAGTTCCAAGAAAAAATTTACAAATATCTCATTAGGAAGTTTATACAGGACAGGTGGTGGTGGTGCACACCTTTAATCCCAGCACTCAGGAGGCAGAGGCAGGCGGATCTCTTGAGTTTGAGGCCAGCCTGTCTACAGTTAGTTCTGGGACAGCCAAGGGCTACACAGAGAAACCTTGCCCTCCCTCCCCGTTAAGAAAAGAACTTTACACAAATCACCTCCCTCTGGGCTTTTAACAACTTCACAGGGTATGGATACTTCATATTACAGATAACAAGGGGGGCTCGGATGCTGTTTACTCGCCGATGGGCTAAAATAGTTAAGTCGTAAGCCTGTCCTGAAAACACTGGCTGCCTTACTGGTAGTGTTCTTTACCTCGGTGCTACCTCTCAAGGAGACCCCTGTGAAGCTCTTTCTCTGTGTATTAAAAGGCAAGCGATGGGTGTTGGGCCATCAAGAGAGGCTTCTGGGAAAGGAAGTCCTTAAACCTGGTCCAAAGGAAGGGCAGAACGTGACCCCGCCAAACGGAAGAGGCAGGGATAGAGCTGGACTTTGGACATGTGTACAGCTTGCTCGCTGCTGGAAAGGAAGAGAAACAACAGAAAGAGCAGCTTCTTGCCTCACCATGCTCTTCTGATTAGGGCACAAATACCGACTTTGGGGATCGTGGATGGATTTCTTTTCACTGACGGGTAGGTAGCATGTATTTTAAAGAAAAAATTTGAAATTGAACCTTAGGAATCAGGAATGCACTTAAAAGGCAAGTGTAAAAAGTAGAGCACATTTTAACAGTGCCCGCAGGCTATAGAGGCGGTTCTTGGACCATACTGGAGACCTAGTCCACAGTCAGGGAAAGACGGGGAGAGGCAATTGCACATGAGATTACCCAGCATGAAATGAAGCAGTAACTTCACCAGATCAGCACTCTGCTCCTTTGGTACTGGTCCCTCAAATAATCAGGAACAGGAAGTTGTTTCGATTTTTAAGTTAAGGACAGTAACTTCCTGAGGAAAGAGTAACTAAGGACTTTCCATGGACTGCTTAATTGCATACGAGAACCATCTCATTATCCAGACACTTATTTCATGATATTTGATCTGCAAAGTGCTATGGGATGTTAATTTAAGTCACTTTCCTTGAGAGTCATGTTTTCCTGATAAAACCAGAGCTAGAAGTCCCTGCAATACGTACTAGGACTTTAAGTACAAAACTGTCAATATCTTGACATTAAAGAATGTCACAGAGTTTACATTAGCATTTAGTAGAGGTTATATCTTATTTGCTTAGGTTAAGCTAAATATGTACATACTCCCAGGCTCCTGGCCCCCGAGCAATAGCAATTGTTCTACCCACGTTTAAGACAATAACAAGCTTTCTCTTACCTCTCTGGCTTGATGCCCAGCCTCTCGCCACGGTCCATGTTGAGTGTGCCAGCGCCCTGGCCGTAACCATAGCCTTTTGGTCCATACTTTTTTCCATAGCAGGATTTGCAGTAGATCTCATCATCATGGATTGCCACTGTTGTGCTGTCTAGATTTTTCCTGCAAACCACTAAGGGAGGAAAGTTAGATTTTAACCACTGTTTAAGTATATGTGTGTGCATGTGTATATGTAATACACAGTATATAATATATATATACACTATGATATATATATATATATATATATATATATATATTAAAGCAGTGGGTGTGTCCAAATGACAAAGGCTGTCTGCCTCCTACAGTTTATCCTATGGTTTCCCTAAGGTCGTGAGCCAGCATCTCCAGCAGCCCCTTCACCTACAGTAGCCTTCCTCTGTGGCATGTATGGTACCTGCTTCACAAGAATGTCACAATTTCAGCATCAGAAATTCCGACGTGACTGCACAGAACCCGCCTGTTGATAGCAAACCTTCCTCTCAACCTTTAGCACCCATTCTTCCTGCCCTGTCCTACCAAATATTTGCATCACAGCCTGATAAAGGACAAGAGTAGTGAGTGCCTCTGCAGCCCCCTCGCTCCTAAAAGCACATTTCAGATAAAGTTTTAAATCCAAAATTCTAGTTTTCATCTCTAGTCTAAAATTAAAAAAAAAAAAAAAAAAAAAACTCATTCTTGCAGCTTCCCCGGCAGGGATGAGCGGGTCTGAGACTCATCAAGCGGTTTGAAGCCGGCATTTGTTTTGCCTGTCTCAAAGGAGAATGCATTCTTTCTTGATGGATTTCTTACCACAAGACATTTCTACGTACCCCACTTCATAAAACTGCCAAATGTCATCATGCTTTATACAGACATTAGTTCACTTTCTAAAACTTCAAATCAGCTTGAGAAGGAAAAAAAAAAAAAACAAAACCTTGTGCGGGAACTCACTGGTGGCACAGGCAGCTAGAAACCAAAGCTTAGTGGGATAGAGAGGAATTTTACCCCCTTAAAAGGGGGGAGGGAGAGGAGGGGAGCAGAAGAACAGCTGGCTGCTGGCTGCTTTGCCAGGGCTTCTAACATCTTAGACTAAGTGTTCTCTGGAAGAATAAATGGCAGTTACTATGGACTTCAGGCTCAATGCTAAAATGCAGTCGCTTAGAAGATATTAGCCTCAATGTATGTTAGGGCTGGGGATATCGCTCATGGATAGAGCACTTGCCTGGGAAAGATCCTAAATTCGAAGTCGAGGCGGCAAACAGGAACATGCCCATGCATGATAACGTTCCCCTAGCATGGGTTTAAAACCACGATGTGCTGTGGTCAGTCTGTTCCCACCTCAGTCCTCAGCTCTGCAGGGATCCTGACATCTGCGAGTGACCCTGAACTACCCTGGAAGGTTTCAGTCAGCTGAGTAGTAGGAAAGAGTAAAGCTGGCCAGCGAAAAACCTGACAGATGGCAACTAAACACCGATTTTGTTATCGGGGCTTAAAAGAAAATGAGACCGGTTTATAAAATCTGCATTTTAGATTTCCAACATTTTTCTTAGTTATATGCCTGTTGAAATATAGATTCCCTTTAAAAAGGAATCACAGAAAAGAAAAAGTTCAACCAAATCTGAGGAACAGCCATTATGAAGTCACAAAAAACAGGCATGTGTAATCATTCTTTTTTCAAGCATAGTTCTGTTAGGTTTTTTTTTTTTTTTTTTTTTCTGGGAAGCAGTCATGCTGTGTATACATTGGTCCAGACAACTTGAATGCTGGCATCCACGGAAGTGAGACAAGCCACATTTGAGAGCTTTTTCCTAAAGTTTAAATCTTAATTAACATAAGCAGCTTTTGGAGGCGTGGTCTCAGTGTTTCCACAGTGTCACCTGGCTGCCCTGGAACTTGCTATGTAGACCAGGCTGGCCTCAAACTCAGAGATCTGCCCATGTCTGCCCCCTGAGGGCTGGGTTTAAAGGTCTGTGCTACCACGCCTGGACCAGTAGATTCATGCTTAAAAGGTGGACTGTGTATGTTAAACTGTGTTTGCCATACAGTACTCTCCACTGGGTAACGCTGTAAACAAGGCAGGTCTCTGCACACGTGAAATTACTCATTAAGGAAACTCTCATCATTTGACTCATGGGGAGGAGGCTTTCTGAAGCCACGAGGCTACCGCTTGGAAGTGGGCTTCTCTCTTCCTGGTTCTCTTATTATGGGGTGTTTACTCTTCAGAACACACAGATACACGTCATTGTGCGTCATACTTCCTACCACGCACCTAATAAACTGGTAATTCCCATTATGCCCATAGGGACACTCTTCTCCCAAATGAAGGCTACCAATAACCACAAGTAACTAGCAATGCCACAGAAGGTCAGATGTGAGCTTCTTTAGAAACAGATCGTAGCCTCAGAACCTCAGCCCGTGGTGTGCTCAGAACATGTCAGAAAGGAACCCAGCCAGGAAGAGAAATTGCCAAAGATCAA
>JAQHUG010000178.1:1452205-1501876 GCA_028555095.1 Dicrostonyx torquatus
GGCAGAACAAGCCGCAAGAATCCACAGGAATTAACCCCGGGGGGGGGGGGGGGAAGGAGAGGCAGACACTGCCCCTCCCACGCCCACTTCTTAATGAACCTTTAAAAGCTGCTGGAAATCTTAGCATCATTTGCTACATACACGTTTAGTTCAGTGTAAGGTCATTAAGTTCTTTACATGTAAAGTACATAAGCGATGAACATGCTTGTATGTGCCTGGTAGCGTTCATCCAATGACAGCTCGCATCGCCGCCTGTGGCTAGGACAACTGCAAGCATGGAGTCCCGCAGATGGCTGCCAAGTAAGATGTGGTGCGCTTCACTGACCCCAAAGTCCCCTAGTTCAGCCAACAGTTGGTTTTCCCACCCTGGCAGGTTTGTCAGGCCGACAGAAAATGCTACCAAGTCCCTCCTCGGCAGTGGCTGGAGGCATGTGGGGACAATCGACGAACATGCTCCCATGAGATGGGAAATAGACGGTTAAGCCCAGGCTGCCTGTGAATTACGGGCAGCATCTCTAATCCCCCTTAACAAAGTGGCCTCTCCTGGGACAGCGCTAATGGCCCGACTTCTGAATGCCAGCATTCTCAGCTGTCTGAGCCAGTGCACCAAGTCAGCCTTGCTATCTACCAGCACACTGAAACTTTCCCAGCTCCCCCCACCCCACCGTTTTTTTGGCTTTCCCTTCTGTGAAAGGTATTTAGAGCCCTTTGCCTGCTGCTAAGTTTCTGGGTGTGTTGCTTCCCTCTCTAGGAAATGGTTGGTTACAAAAGCTGACATTTCCTTACAAATATAAACCTAATTAGAACACACGGAAGTCCTGATGGTGAGAGGGGAGCGTCAGTCTTTAACATTGAAAGAAGATGGATTCCATAGAACCACTAAAGCGGTTCCAGAACCCTATACGGTTCCCAATGAGACCTTTATTAAATATTCATACAGTTCATCATTGCAGGGGGTACCCTGTCCCTCTTCTGGAAGGACGTTAGAAGTGTCCAGTTCAAGCCAAAATTCAGGCAAGCATTTAGAAACGTGATTATATGGTTAGAGTGTCATTAGTGTCCACCAGATGCTAAGTCCTTCTGGAATTTCTCTGGGTGGCAGCTTTAGGGACTGGTTCCTATTGGTAGCTACCTGGCTTCTGGGGGTTCCACTAGTACACTTACAGAGAGAAGAGATTAGTTCTCCCAACAGAGGGCCTCTCTATACGAAAACACCTCTATACGTACCTCTCTATACGAAAACACCTCTATACATACCTCTCTATATGAAAACACCTCTCTATATGTACCTCTCTATACGAAAACACCTGTTTACTCTGCCACACATGGGACAGCGCGTAGCTCTGTGGTAACCAACCCTAGACTTCACAGCCACCAGGGGTGTTAGCCGAAGCAAGCTCCTTGATAATGTAATCCAGCTTCGGGTGTGTGATACCAAAGGAAAATAGACCAAGACAAAGAATGACTGTTAATGCCACGATGGCCAGGACTGTGCACATCTTGAAAATGCCAGTGCTGTTTTAGAAAAATCTACTCCTGGTGCTCGATAGTAGGCCACCAAAGGGGCCAAGAGATGGAGGCAAGGCAAACAGATCCAGCAATGGACAGTGCGGGCTTACGGACAGACGCCTGACTTAGGCAATAGTGAGAAAGGATGAGCCCCACGCCCCAAGACAGGAGGAAGGGGCTTACATGCTGAGCTAGACAAACATGGGCTCTGGCCAACCAGAGTGTATCTGGACTTTCTCAAAACAGTGACATGTGCAGTGTCTGTAAGAAGCAATCCGGGCACCCTAGCGTCTTTGTTTGGTCTAGTGTCTCCTATAGGAGCTTGGGATCATGCCAGAGTCATTCGCTGAGGCAGATAGGTCACGTCAGAAGGATTCCTGTGTAGAGCGTCACCACACACAGCCTGAGTGCACTCATTTCCGCAGCATTGGCTCTGCTGGTCTTAGCCTGTTTGGGGGGCTGCTGTGACAGATTCGGCCTGGATGACTTGTCTGAAGGAGGGAAGGTTTAAGACCAAGACACCGGCCAGCTTGGCATCTGCTGTGGGACCCTGGTCTCTGTTCCCAAGATGGTGTCTTCAATACAGAGACACTATCCTTTCATGGGAGAAGAGTGGGAAAGGAAACCCACTCCCAGAACCTTTTTATAGTGGCATTAATCCATTTGGTCCTCGGTTTTTCTGCTGGGCCCTGCCTCCCAACACTGTCACATTGGGGATTGAGTTACAAACACACATTCTGGACCAAAGCAACCAGTCACACCATAGCAACCCTCAACCAGGTATGAACACCAAACCTCTTGCCAGGCCAGTTCAGTGAGAGGGGAACCCAGAACTGTGCTTTAAAATGGGGTAAATAAGGAGTAGGGGTGCTGGCTACTGCAAACAAAGAGCCTAAGCCAACAGAGAGGAGGAGAGACGTGCTTAGCCTTTGAACCCCGATCTGGCTGTACTCCAGCTTCTCCAGAACGCCTCACTTACATGAGCCGTTAAATTTGATTTTCAAACCATGTGAGATCAAAGCCAGTTCTTTGAAGTGAGCAAGACCAACACGCCTCCACACAAAAACAGGACCGACACCACTCGCTACCACTAAGTCCTAGATATCAATTTGCAAAAACCAAAACAACAAAACAAACCCTACTTCTGCCCAGACAGGAATAAAAGCATTCCACAGATCTACAGCTGTTAAAGGCTTAGCTGTGAAGCCATCCACTCAGCCTTTCCTCTTGCTGGTGCATCGTCCTTCACGGTTTCAGCCCTGACTGAGACTTAAGCCTGCCTATAAACCCAACACACAAAATAAGAGCGAGCTCCAACAGCCTGCATTGGCTCGCCTCTGAAGTACCACCAGTGATGCTGAGAGCTCTTGTCTGAAAGGTTACCCACTTGGGTTCTGCAATGCTCACGGATGCAAGAGGCATGCGCCCGAGGTTCCCTCGTGAGTCCAGGTGTATAGGTGATCACCTGGCTGTTGACACACTCCTGTGACCAAGGTGTGTCCCTCGAATTAAACACGCACAATTTAGTCTCACCCTGCTAGCCAGCTTTCTTTGATTCTGTTATCTATCTCTGGAGCGGTCTCTATGAGGAAACAGAGCTCCATCAAGACCAAGGTTAAATTAAATTGTCCTTGAATAACATTCAGACATATTTTTTAAAAAGAAAGAAACCCAACTGAACATTTATGCTGTTCTTTCTCTCCAGTGAAAAGCAGTCCGGATTTAGTTGTCTTAAAGAGTTAGTATTCCCCTTTCTCTATGTGGTAGCAGGGACTTTAAATTCACCGCTAAGTCCATCCTCATTCCCCTGTGCGTCCACAGCAGCCAAGGGTGACTACATATAATACCCAGGCCTTATATTCTGTTCCTGTGTCCCTAGCTTTCCCACTTCTCCTGTACCTCTTGTCCCACTCACCACCAGTTCATACAACATTAAAGTCCCACCCGTCTTACGGGCTTTCATAAGGAGTTTAGAAGAACCTTTTCTCTAGTATAGGCAGAAGCATCACCAGGAAGCCTCGGTGGGATTTCTGTACTCTGTTTCAGGACAGCGGATGAGTAGCAGAGTCAGCTGCACCTCCTGCCCTGCGACCCTGTTTTGTATGTATTCCCATTTGGCGATGGAAAGCGCAGGGAGACAGGCTGGTTTGGACTTGGGCGTGTGTGTGTGTGTGTGTGTGTGTGTGTGTGTGTGTGTGTGTGTGTGTGTGTGCGCGCGCGCGCGTGCGCACGCGCGCGCGCATGCATGCATGCAATGCTGGGCTTGTCTTTTAAACTGAAAAGGGTACTTTTCTCATGACCAAGACACTGTCAAGATAAAATTCAACATCAGTAAGAAAACCGAAAACCCTCGGAGCAACCTCCCAACATCATAGTGGCATAGCCACAAAGTCGAGGAAGCCCTTAGCTGATCCGTCCCTCGCAAACCTCTTTCCTGAACATTAAAATGAGCAAGTGGAACAACGGTCCCACTTAGAGCACTGGCTGTCTACAGAAATGAAGTTCAACTTCACACGTTTGGTCTGAGCCCCCAGGAACAGGACCTGATCTGGCAGGAGAACCTACAATAGCCTTTCGTTTCACTCTTGGCGTCACCGCGCATATTTTTGAGAAACGCAGGGCCTCATTTTTCCTCCGAGCCTTTGGCTGCGCTTCTCTAAGACAGCTGCCATTAATCACAGCAGACTGGGTCCGCGCTGAGCAATCTGGGCTGCGTGCCTTTCCCCGATCCTGTGGGCTCATTTACAGAATGTCGAGAGCCCAAATGAAATCCCTCTTTCCATACGTCTTACGGCGCAGGCCAAACACCGGCCTTTTCTGCTTGGTGTCTTCTTCTTGGGTTCTCACTGAACTTCCAGGATGAGAATTTACCCATTGCATTAGACTAAAATGCGTACGTGAAACCTTCCCTTCCTGCTTCTCCTCGGTCTAGAGCGCCAATCCAAATCCGAGAAACTTACCCTTCTGAGCCATGACCGGAGGAGGCTAAGTCTGACTCCCTTGGTGTGAAGCTGCTTTTCTCTAGGTAACTACTGAGACCTCCAAAGTGACCACATGGGTCAAGTCATTCTTAATATATTGGTGGGCTTTTTTTAAAAGACCTATTTTTACTTCATATATTTGGGCGTTTTGCCTGCACTGATGTCTAAGCAGCACTTGGATGCAATGCCTGTAGAAGCCAGAAGAGGGCAACAGATCCCTGAAACTGGAATTAGAGCTGGTTTGGGGCCATCTTTTGGGTCCTGGGAACCAAATCCCAAGTGTTCTTCACCAATGAGCCATCTGCCCCGTGGGTCAAGGCATTCTTACACTGCTGGCTCTGTATTCGGCACCCAAGAACCGAACCTGTGTGTTTAAGTGGACGTGTCCCTTATTTAGGAGTTTGTAAGTCACCTGATTAAACACTAACGTCTTGGCGTGGCGCTGTGCATAAATCCGGATTTTAAATGCTTCCACATAAAACACTTCGCTGTTACCCTAGAAACCTGGCTACTGTCTACTCTCTCAAAGGGGGAATTTTTCACAAACCAGCCTCATCCTGAGCTCCATTTAGGGAAAGAAGGGCTCGTTAAAGGATATCAATTAGTGCTACTGCCCTAGTACAACGGCTGTTGGCAAAGCTTGTATTTGAAAGCTGTCGTGAAACAGAAATTAGGCTTCACCGCATCCTAGTCTCAAGACTTCTTTCTGCCGCTGCTCCAGCTAGTAAACACAGCGGAGCCAAGAATGGCTCCTTCGTGTCTTGGTAACCTGCTACCCGTTCCATCTGGCTCCTAAGAAAGCCAAATTCTTCACCCTGGCCCTCCAACTGAACCCTGACTGAGTAACCATGAAGTGAGAACCCGAGCCGTGTAGCCAACACCGCGACTGCCATTGCCCTCCTGAGAAACGGGGACAGCAGTACCTTCTTTCCAGGGCTCTGAGAGTTTGGTAGGACACTCAAATGATGGTGTCTGGCTTCATTTCACAATAGTCAAACCCCGGCCTTCCACATGCTAGGCTCATGCCGTACTGCAGACTTTATTCCCCAGCCTAATACTCACTTGTTACAAGTTTTGAGACACTAAGTGGTTTCAGCTGGCTGGGACCTGAGCGGGAACGCCTTCAACTGGGATCCTCCCAACACAGTCTCTCAAGAAGCTGGGATGCCGGGCCTAGGCCGGGAGGAATGAGCATTAAAATACTCATCTGTCCATTCTCTCTTTATCCTCCTAACCCTTGCCCATGAGGGTGCTTGACCTCCCCGCCTCACCCAGCTCACGTCTGAATTCATTTCTGTATGTAGATTCCTCCTGGGGAGAGGCAGCTTCTAAGAGTGCAATTATTTGCTCTTTAGGAAACACTCAATCTAAATATAATCCCACAACTACATCCTGGGGGCTGAAGGTGAACCTCATAGAGCGCCCATGTCACAGGCAAGAGCCGTCAACTTTGGGCAGAGCACCAAACCAAACCAGACCAAGGCATTATAAGCCATTATACCATCTGTTGGTTTAGGAGCTGGAGATAAAGAGTTAGGGGCTAGAGGGATGGCTCACTCAGCAAAGAGTCTGCTGCACAGGCAAGAGGAAGGACCCAAGTTCAGATCTCCAGCACCCATATAAAAAGGTGGTGGTACAATCCCAAAGGGGGTGGAAGGATTTAGGCTCTCTGGGACTTTCTTTTTTTTTTTTTTTTTTTTTTTTGGTTTTTCAAGACAGAGTTTCTCTGTAGCTTTGGAGCCTGTCTTGGAACTAGCTCTTGTAGACCAGGCTGGTCTCGAACTCACAAAGATCCGCCTGCCTCTGCCTCCCGAGTGCTGGGATTAAGGCGTGCGTCACCACCGCCCGGCTCTCTGGGACTTTCTAGCCAGTCAGTCCAGCTTTAAAAAAAATGGTGAGCTCCATGCCTGGGGTGAGTGACCTTGTCTCAAAAATACCTAAAGTGGACAGCAATAAAGACACTTCCGACCATGGGCAAACACATCCCACACAAAATGATATGGGAAAATCTGTTGTACATAGGCTGGAGAGGTGACTCAGTGGTTATAAGCACTCTTCCAAAGGACCTGGGTTCAGTTCCTAGCACCCAAACGAGAGCTCACAACCCTTTGTAACTCCACTTCCGGGGATCCAGCACCTTCTTCCAGACTCCTTGGGAACCAGGCACACCTGTGGTACACATACATACATGCGAGCAGAATATCCATATACATAAAGTGATTTTTAAAAGTACGTAAACAGGGTGGCACAGCGCCATCCGTAAAGTGTCTGTGGCACAAGGTTCCAGGGAGGACACGAACGCTGGCCATGGCGGCATGTGTGTGCAGCCTCAGCCCTGAGGAGTCAGAGACGGGCAGGTCTCTCCAACTCCCTGCTGCCATCACAGCTGAATTTAGGAGCTTCAGGATCAGATAAATAATAAATAAAGTACACAGTGATTAAGGAAGACAGCCAACACTTCTGCTGGCCTCCTCCTGCATGTGCTCACACATGCGCACACTTACACAAACATGTTTACAACACACACGCACACACACGCACGCATGCACACACACATGTAAAGTATATAAACAGATTTTTAGCATCATCTTAATTTTACTGAGCTGGTAAATCAGCTTTTTCTTGCATATCCATTGACAGTGCATTCTCTGAGGAAGATTAAGTTCAGCCCCAGTTGTGCACTAAAGGTTACTGTAACAATGTCTGCCATGGAAATGGAAGTACACACGACCTCGGGACCTCTTATTGACACTCCTGGTACAACACAATGAATGTGCAAGTTAGAGTTCGAAATACTTAGGTCTGGGAGCTGTTTACCACCTCTGTGACCCTAGCAACATCCTTAACCTCTGAGCTGCGACTTCCTGAACCGTAATTTGGAGACAGAGGAGGATTTAATGGGACAGCATGTGTAATGGGACAGCATGTGTAAAGGGCCTGGAAAAGCACCAGCAACTCCACTAAGGCCTCCTGTTCTTCAGAAACACCACTGGGCCTGGATTTGGCACCAAGTTCAACTGTGCGTGCCTGCTGAGGACACTGAACTCCAAAGTAGCAAAGCAGACTCAGGTTTTGAAGCTATCCCTAAAACAACCCTGCTTTTTATTTTTGTTTATTCTCCCCCCCACACACAAGAACATTAAAGGTTGAGATCATTCAAACCACGGAGAGTTCTCGTCTTTGAGTTCCCATATTATACACACAGGAAATCTATTCCTGCCCGCCCAGAATTCACCTATTCAGTGACGTCAGTGCACACGCAAACTGTGACTTTCCAAGTCTAATCTCACCTGGGAAAGGAACTTCCCTTCACCTGAATAAACCTGGCCTCTCCATTTTTAAAGCATGTCCACACGGCCACAATGCCTTCAACGGGAGTATGTCAAAATGCTGGACACGGATGTGAGCGGTGCTTGCCCAGTCACGTGCTATGGTAAAAGGCAGCTATGCTGTAAACTTGGTAATCTCTGGACCCAACACGTGCCAGAGCCATCCGCAGTCAGAGACTATGACCAAATACTTCATGACTCAAGCAATTCATCCTCTTCCTGATCTTTACGTGGAATGAGACCTTGATTTAGAGGCCGAGATTTCTGTTTATTTGGCAAATGACCAAAGGTTGATTATATCTTATCTGCTAGTTCTCTTATTTTATTTATTTATTTATTTTTGTTTTTCAAGACAGGGTTTCTCTGTGGCTTTGGAGCCTGCGCTGGAACTAGCTCTTGTAGACCAGGCTGGTCTCGAACTCACAAAGATCTGCCTGCCTCTGCCTCCTGAGTGCTGGGATTAAAGGCATGCGCCACCACCGCCCGGCTAGTTCTCTTATTTTAAAAATGAAAATCATGCTTATTTATATCATAAAGCAGTCCTGAAACTAAACAATATATGCAAAACCCTTACTATAGTGTCTATTGCATAGCAGGTAGAAGTAATTACAAAGAATCCTGTAATATTTACCATATTCATTTACATTAAGTAGTTTATTAGTTTAATCCTCACAACTGAAGTAGGCTTTACCATGATTCCCATTTTATGGATGGAAACCCTGACAGATATTAACTATGAGTTCACTATGAAAGAAGCAAAGTTACCGGCTTGCCTTAGAACACCAACAAAGCTCCCTGCCAGCCACAAAGAAATAGTGGCACTGTCATCTACAGCTGTAGCAAAGATTCTTAGTATTTGCTATTGTGGATTCGATTCTTCATTTTTCTCTTGTGAAGCCACTAGGAAACCTTCCCTACAGTTCATTGTCACGTCCCTTCACCTATATGAATCATAATCTGCCTGATCTTCAATTATTAATCAAAAGCAATTAGTACTGTTGGCACAGGATCAAAAAATGCAAGCAATCCACACACAGCACACTATGGTTTGTTCTTCCTCTATGGCTTACACAATAAAATTTAACAATCAGAAATTGTGCCTCGCTTCCCTAGAATGCGAAAGAGAAGCTCTCCTCTAGATCTTGATTTTTAATGTAAGAAAGACAATTCCTCTAAATCTGGAGACTGGTTAGCTCAGTCCTACATACTGTATCTTATAAATTTAAGACGTTTTGAACCAGGCACTGTAACACATACCTGCAATCTCAGCTAGTTGGGAGACGCTGGGAGGACGATCTAAAGTTCAAGGCCAGCCTTGGAAACTTTACAAAACCATGTCTCAAAATGAAAAATAAAAAGGGCTGATTATAGCCCCATTCAGAGACCTTGCTTAATAGTCACAAGGTCCTGGGTTCGACCCCCAGGACAACAAACAACACAAAACAAAAAAGCACACATTTGGAGAAGAGGTCCAGATACTTCACAGGACGGAAAAAAAGGCTCGTGACACCCTACCAACGGAACCCAAGAAGTGGCAAGCAAGTGTCAGTTCAGGCAGGGATAGAGCCTTGAGGAAACTCCTGAAGGTCTGCAGGAGGGAAGGATTGGGAGATGCGGGTCAGGCGGAAGCTCTCTCTCTAGACTTCCACCAAGAACCAGGGTGTGATCTAAAGACATGAGGAATCCAACACACACACACACACACACACACACACACACACACACACACACCTGGGGCTGCACCTGGGATTTACACATCACTTACACACGCACACACACCCTTCCTACCTCCCACCCTTTCACTACTGCACCCCACCCCTAGCAAGTATGCTATTACACCCATTTCATAAGAGGAAGTAACTGAGACCCAACAGTTTCTACCCTCCCCGTGCTGCTTCCTCTCCCTTAGAGGGCTCCCTCTCTTTATTTCATGTGATTCATCTAATTTGTAACAGAACAGACATTAAGGAGTTGAGCTCTCCATAGAAATTTATTGGCAGGGTTATGCCTGCCTCTAGCATCTCATTTTCTCCTGTTCCCCTACTCTGCATCAACATTTATGCTATCTTTTGACAAAGATACAATTTTCCTCAAGTCCATGATGGAGGACAGTCCCCCGATCAGTACTGCTTTGAGTGTAGTCTTTAGCACACTCCATATTAGCCAACGTTTTGAAAACACTGGGAGGAATCTGCTAACAATTTATGGCAAGAACTTTGGACAAAAATCTGTTAACGAATACCTATTGGTTCTCCACACCTGCACCTCATTTTCTCCTTCCTTCTTTATTCAGTTAACCTGTGTGCTCCAACCATAGTCAAGATAACTAAATAAACAGTGCTCCAAGGACTCCTGGGGTGTACACTCCTGGCTACCTGGATATTAAAAGATTACAGGGGACAGAAAGTCTTGAGAAGCAGTGATGGAATTATCAGTAACAACTACAAGAGAATGGTAGAGAACAGGAATACAAATACCACTTGGGTGCAGTTTTGAGATTGTGTGACTCTTTTGAAATCTACCTTTTAACTTTCTTGAAGAATCTGGGTACAAGTATCGTGCACCTTGTGTTTGTCCTTTTTGGATTCTTGATGCTTATGTAGAGACTTAACACAGATTAGGAAAGTCGAGAACTAAACTATTTTTTGCTGCCCAAATTAAAAAATTACTGTTTTACTTTCTATATTAAAAGGCATTTATAAAGTAGAAAAATGTACGTGGCTTGAAGTCCAAACAAAACAGGTCAAACATTTGAGCAATCATGTAAACAAATGCAGTTCAACATCCAGGCTTCCAAGGGGGCAGAAGTTTTGAGAGCATTCCCCTCCATCCCAGGAATGCCTACACCAGAATTCAACTCTGAACCCAGGTTGTGACTTCTAGGACCGGCTGCAGCATTTCTTAACCAAGCAGTTTTGCATTCCCATTTGTCCCCGAAAAGTAGAAAGTACCAAGGAAAGCTAGAAATGATCAACAGGAATTTCACTATGGTTTCTTCTACATTTAAGATTCCGTGCCTGGTGGACAGAGACCACCGAACAAAGGCGATGGCCAGGAGCTCCGTTCCGCCACAGGGGAAGAACTGGGGTTCGGGGATCTGAGGAGGCGCTTACCACCCCAGAGCACCCACTCAGTTTCCGAAAAGGTAGTCTAGGCTGGTCATCCACACACTCCAGGCACAGGAGCCCCGACCGGAGCTTCTAACCCCCTCCTACTCAAAGGAGAGGGAAAATTGCCCTGGGAGGGAGCCCGAGGCTTCCAAATGAAGGATGGGCGGCCACGAGAAACTCCCCAGGTCGCCTCTACCCCAGAGAACAGGATGGGAAATTAAAGGTCACGGGGGATGATTTACCTGCCCCAAGGACACGAGGTCCCAGGACAGGGATGGCCATAGCACACAGCAGGCGTGCTAGAGGACCCCGCAATGGGACAGAAGTGGGAGGATGGGTGGGAGCACCATCAAGAGCAGGGGTGGAGATGACAGGGACCGTTCGCAGGGCGGCGGGCTGCCTAGGACTCACCCGAGTGGGAGGCGGGAGCACGCGGCGGGCGGAGCTAGCGAGGACAGGACAGAGGAAACCCTCAGGCGGATACAAAAACCAGCTGGGGTCCGCGCGCCCGCCTTTAAAGACTCCCCGGGGGCGTGTTCTAGTTCGCCACGCCCACCACCGGCTGTCTGTCACGCCCCGCGGTTTCTCGGCAGGTCTCCGCCCCGGCGCGCAGAGCTAAGTTAAGGCAGCGAGTTCCGAGCCCTGGCCGAGAGACAAAAGACCGGAATCCCGCCTCTTCCTGCGGCTTCCCGCGCACCGGCGTCTCCTCTCCTCCCCATCCCTTGTCTTTCCTACCCTCCGCGTCTGGGACTTCCTGAGCATTCAGAACCGGCCCGGAGCCACCTAGATCGGTGTCGTCCCACGGGGTTCCTGCCACCCTCTACATGGACTCCCGGGATGCAGGACCCCCCGGATGCAGTCTCTGGTCGGAGTTCCAGCTTCTGGAATCCACAGCTTTCCTGTCGTGAAAGAGCAACATTCCGCATCTAGACTAAACAAATGACGTTATGAAAACACCTCATTCCCCAAGTGTTTTGCTTTCCCTACCACTCGTGGCTGAGGGGGAAGAAACCCACAACCCACGCAGAAACCCTGGCGCCACACGGCTTCGCGTTTCGGTTTGCCATTGTCAGAAAAGCTCAACGAGGTCGCTGCCAACGATGACAGCAGAAAGAACCTAAAACCTCGTTTTGAGAAGGACTGACGTATTGTTTTAGACAGTAAGGTAAATAAGCCATCTCTATTTGGGTTGCATTCTAGGACTTCTGGTGATCCAGTTCTCTGCCGCCAGTAGTGGAGTGGCCTAAGAATTTGAAGAATGGTGACCAAAATTACTCCCTCCTGTCACGAATCAATCACCTCTTCCATCCAGGCGCGACGCCGCACCATTAACAGGGTAGTTGATTCTTTAGTGGGGGGTTAAGGGGACCTTGTAGGATGCCTTTACCTGCTAGGTAGATGCCAGTACCCTCACCTTGCCAGGGAGGAAAAAAGTCCCTCTTACATTGCCAGAAGCCCTGTTTGGGAGAGAGCAGGGTTGAGGAACGCCCCTCTGTCGTGTATGTCTGTGTAACAAAGTGCAAACCTGGCTTATGATACTGTATATGGTGTGTGCTGGGCCCAATCCAGAATAAACTCATCACTGCAACCAAATTCTCCGCCCACCAAGTACGGTACAAAAACACGGCAAGTAGTGATTGACATCTCTCGAGATTGCAGCAGGAGTTTGAAAAGTATGGGCGCCTGCTGTGAGCTTTTCTAAACACGGCAATTCTGTACACTTCCAATCTGTTTGCTTTACCTAGGCGGCTCTCCTGTTCTTACCCGAGTAGCTTTGGGTTTTGTTCTCACTGAACAAAGCTGGATACATCACGTTCTATGAACGCTCATTTTTCAGCAAACTATTGTCCTTTTTCCTCCCGGTCACCTCGAGTCTCTTTGTGGAAGGGGCCTCAGGACCCGACCTGTTGCCTTTCTGTCAAACGATTTGATGGATGAAAAAAACAAATAAATAAATAAAAGGAAAGGACATGACTGCTCCTCGGTATGGTGACCGAGAAAGTTTATTAGAGACTTGTGGGAGAGCATAGCCAGAGGCAAAGACATCTGTAAGAGTCCAGAGTGGACAGGACCAGACTGAGCTGGCCCATGTGAGGAGAGGGGAGGACAAGGTACAGCAGCCAGAAGGCCAAAGGTACAAAAGGGAAGGGTAACCAAAATGTCTGCATCACACAGGAAACAGGTTCTAGGGGAAGGGTGGCCCAGCCCGTGGGCTGGAGAGTTCAGGATAAAGAGAAGGATATGCCAACCATATCCTGTAAGAGGTATGGACTGAGAGATGCTGGGAGAACCTGGTGGCCAGGTCTGCTTTGACATTAAATGGGCACCTCAGCTGTTATAGGCCTGAAACTTAACACCTGTCCCTATATCCTAACACCCAAACCTGTCATGTGAAGCAAAGCTATTTATGAAAGTAGTGGTTTTTTGAATAAAAATGGCTTCCACAGGCTCATAGGGAGTAGCATTTTTGGAGGTGTGGCCTTGTTGGCATAAGTGTGGCCTTGTTAAAGGGAGTGTGTCACTGGGGGTAAGTTTCGAGGCTTCAGATGCTCAAGCCAGGCCCAGTGTGTCTCTCTCGTCCTGCTGTCTGCTAATACAGATATAGAACTCTCAGCTACAGCACCATGTCTACTTGTGTGTAGCCATGCCAACAATGGCCTAAACCTCTGAAAAGCCGGCCCCAATTAAATGTTGTCCTTTATAAGAGGGTTGCTATGGTCATGGTGTCTCTTCACAGCAATAGAAACCCTAAGACAAAGGTTTCTCTCTGTTCTCTGTGCATATGATTCTGAAAACGGTGTACACTGATTTTTTTTCTAATGTATTTGCATTTAACTATCAATATATTAAAATATTGTTTACTTATTCAAATGTTCAAACTTGAACTGCAGCTGTGAATATGAACAAATTCTCTTCAGCTCTTAAAGATGGAAGTGGTGGTAGGAAGAAGGTGACTTTCTTGTGGAATCTGTGGTTTCAATGTTCAACTCTGCAGGGTGCCAGCTTGGGTCTGAAATAGCCTCTAAGGCAATGGTTCTCAACCTTCCTAACACCGCCGCGACCCTTTAATACATTTCCTCATGCTGTGGTGACCCCCAACCGAAAAATTATATCATTGCTTCTTCATAAGTGTAATTTTACTACTGTTAGGAATCATAATGTAAATATCTGATATGCAGGATATCTGATTTGCAATCTCTGTGAAAGGGTCGTTTGGCTCCCAAAGGGGTCATCACCCACAGGATGAGAACCACTGTTCTAAAGCCAGAGTTAAAGTCTTTGTGCCCTAGTTACAGTACTAGTGGGACAAGGTGGACCTCACAAGAGGTAGGGCCTGGTGAAGATCTAAGGTCATTAGGAGTGGTCCCTCAAGGGGGATTGCAGATCCTGATCTCTTTCTCCCTGTAGGCAGACTTTTCTTTCCTGCTCACCAGTTCCCAAATAACTGACATAGAGACTACATATTAATTGTAAATGCTCAGCCAAGAGCTCAGGCTGATAACTAAATAGCTCTGACATTTTAATTTAACCTATATTCTTTATTCATACTCTGCCATGTGGGTGACCTTTGGTAGCACGGCACATTCACTGCCTGCTCCCTTTGCACCTGTCTGACCAACTCCTCTGACTCGCCCTCCTGTCATCCTTAGTTTGGTTGCCCCGCCTATATTTCCTGCCTGGCCACTGGCCAATCAGCTTTTTATTAAACCAATCCGAGTGACAAATCTTCACAGTGTACAAAAGGGTTATTTCATAGCACCTCCCATTTGCTTACCAAGATGCCTGGAGAGCATGGAGCTTCCTTCTCCATGTGCTCTGGGCTATAATGTGCTGTGTTCTTTTACCACAGTTACAAAACTATAAGCCAAAACAAATCTTTGCCCCTTCGTTTTGAGATACTGGGAGTTCCATTCAGAGCCTAGCACCTGCTAAGTGTGTGCTCTACCACCAAGCTACAAAAGAAAACCTTCCTTCTGTGTAAATTAATTCATCTTAGGTATTTACGGTAAGTCAGCTTGGGATAAGTAACCTATTGCTCCTGTTTTTATCTAATGTCTTAGTCACTATTCTGTTACTATGAAGAGACTCCATGACCAAGGCAGCTCTTACAAAAAGAAAGCATTTAAATGGGGGCGTTTTTACAGTTTCAGAGGCTTAGTCCATTATCTTCATGAAAGGGGGCACAGTGGCAGGCACGCATGATGCTGGAAAAATAGCTGAGCGTGACATCCTGATCTGCAAGCACACAGAGAGGGACACTGGCTGGGGACACACTTCCTCCAACAAGGCCACACCTCCTAATCCTTCTCAGACAGTGCCTCTTGCTGATGGCTAAGCATTCTAATACGTGAGCTTATGGAGACTATTCTTATTCAAACTGTCATATCTGTAAAATAATAGTATGCATCTTGTGGGAGAACAAATCATGTGGTGCATGTAACATACCAAGCACAGCACTTGGCCCACAGTAAATACTCACTAAATGATTGTTATATTAGGGATAGATATCATAAAATCCTGTACTGCCTTTTTTTGAGAAACGGAAGTTGTCCTTTGCTAATCAGTCATGATGCCTTCTTGAAGGTTTTGTAGTAGAAATGTATTAAGTGTTCTCTAAAACAAGTAAGAGACTTTAGTAGAAAGAAATCCGTGTGCCTTGAGAAAGGCTAGTTGGAAAAATTTGCCCTTGTGGACAAGAATGAGCCCTATTGACTGCTAGATAGTCCTGTCTGTTTAACCCCTTCAACCTTGAAGGCAAAATGGAGTCAATCAAACATCTGGAAGGAGGTTTCATTTTCCCACTCAAAACACATGGTACCTTTGTAACAAATCCTGCAGTTTTCTGGAACCAATTTTCAGTTAAAATTCCCTGTCAAGGCCAGTGTCCTGAGGCTACTTGAACCAAGGTTGTGTTTCTTTATAACCTTGTGATTGGAGCTTAGATTTTTCAAATAGTTCCCTTGTTTTCATTTCTTGCCTCCTTCCCTCAAAACTGTCAGTGAACAGAAGCCCAAGGCCTCTTTATTTTAAGGACAAGCGTTCTTTCCTAGAAGCCAGCTAGGCTATTTGGAGAGGGATTTTTTTTTTTAGTGCATACTGACCAAAGAAGGAAAGTTCTCATTTTGCTGATGGACAACAGAGAAGAAAAACAAAGCGAAGCAAAACAAACAAAACAAAACCACAGCTGCTCTATTGTGTAGTCAGGTTGAGTAGCAATGTGGGGATTTTAGCATGCCCGTGCCCAACAGTGATTCTCTCGAAGGCGTTTTCTGATAAAGGAAACAAGTTTAAATTCTGAGCTCAGAGGCTCTCGTTCTAGGTACCTGTCAAGAGTTGTGTGTTTTTAAATCTTCCGCAGAGTTCTGTTTGTTAGGAATATTTCCTAACGCGAGCTCCCAGCCAATACAAAATTCCCAATCAAGCCGAATCAAAACAAGCCAAATTAAGAAATATCCAGGTTTAATGGAGTTCTGCGCTCTCCCGGGTAGCCCCGAGGAAGCCGCAGAAACGCCCCACCAGGAGGAAGGAAAAGGGACCAAGTGTTCCTCTTTGGGGAGATCACTTAAATACCCTGGGGAAAAGTGGTCCTGACCCCACCCCTTCCTGGGGGTAGGGTCAGGATCTGGCCTGCTGGGATTTGGGGGCCTATGTTCCCAACTTGACACTGTTGCCTCGACCGTGGTTTTTTTTGTTTTGTTTTGTTTTGTTTTCGAGACAGGGTTTCTCTGTGGCTTTGGAGCCTGTCCTGGAACTAGCTCTTGTAGACCAGGCTGGTCTCGAACTCACAAAGATCCGCCTGCCTCTGCCTCCCGAGTGCTGGGATTAAAGGCGTGCGCCACCACTGCCAGGTTCGTGTTTCTTTTTTTAACCCCTTGTAGTCAGTGGGTACTAATTTCCTTTCATATTCTTATTTTCTGCTACCGTCCTATTTATGCCTTCTTTCACACAAGGGCTCCCTAGCTTCTCTAGCTCATGCACACTTTTTTTTTTTTTTTGTCGTAGCTGAGGTCTAGCCTTACCCGTGTGAGAATGAAGACGACTCATTTCACTGTGCTCTTGTAAACCCCCTCGGATGCTGGCACACTTTCCTCTCTCGTTTTCAATCAGCAGGATCAGCTTCTTCACTGACATTCACAGTCAGCAGACGACCTTACCTCAGCCTTCATCCGCCTTCTCTCAAAACCTCGACATTTTCTCTAGAGTTTGTATTTACCGTCCCTGGTCTCGCGAACATGTATGGATTTCCCACTTCACAAATTCACAACCGCTGTTTGGCTCAGCATTTGTTGTTTCTTATTGTCTGGCTGGGTTTGATTTGGGGTCACGTATACAGTATACAGGCTGGTGGCACATTCCTGGGCTTAAAGGGTCTTCTGCCTCATCTCGCAAATACCGGGACTATGCTTGACCACCATCACGTCTGGCTTATTCTGCTTTCTTTAATCCTGTCCCCTTGCTTTTCAACTTCTGTTTCTAGAGCATCTTTTCCTTTCAGATCACAGTTTAAAAAACAAACAAACAAACAAACCCCAAAACAATAAAAGTGTCCTCAAAGCTTGTATGTTTTATTTGAAGAGAAGGAAAGGCTACTAAAAAGTACATTAATGCAAGAGTTAGTGCTTAATGATGATGCTTGCTGTGTTTAGCTACTGACCTTACACTTACTAGAGAGGAGATTAGCCTCCATGTTAGGAAGACACTCGTTGCCTAAGGAGGGTTCACACAGTGAGGAACAGAGGGCTCCTGACCAACGAGAACAGAGAAGTTGAAGCCCTTGGCCAACAAAAACAAGACTGAGCTTGAATGACACTCTGGTTCTGTCCAACGAAATGATTTCAGCCCTGCCTAACACTTCAACAGCCTTGAGACCCCTGGGTCCTCCTTGTGGTGGCCATCAACGAGTTCCTAGCTCCCAAACCAATTGAGATTGTTCAGGCCATCCTCTCTAAGACACTCTCACTCTTTGGCAACACTGGTTAAATATGCAATTATGAATACATAATCTCCGGAGCTTTCACACAATTGCTGACATCATCTGTAAGTACTAGTCTAATGAAACGGGAATAAATTCCAACCACTAGTAAACACGCCTTCCCCTTGAAGACTTGTGCTGTGAGGAACTAAGGCTATCAGGCAATATGGTAAGTAATTATTAGTTAACTTATTAATAGATACACTAGATATTCTAACTGTTTTATCTTACTTATTTTATGGGTGTTTGAACTGCATGTGTGTCTGTGCACCACAAGCATGCCTGGTGCCTGCAGAGACCAGAGGAGGGCATTGGATCCTCTGGAGCGAGAGCTACACAGATGGCTGTGAGCCGCCATGCAGGTCCTAGAACTCAAACCCAGGTCCTGTAGAAGAGCAGCCAGTGCTTTTAAGCACCGCATCATATCTCCAACCCCAAATAACCAGATAGTTTTTGGAAAATAAAACCTCTTTATTTTTCTTTATGTTACATTATTTTTTCTTCATGCTAAGGTTAAATGAAAACATACGCATTTAACTACAAAATTTTAAGAAAAAATTTTTAGAATGTGTAATAGAGCTTATCACACATCAAAAAGTATTTTTCCCCATTCAGGAAGACACTAGAAAAATCACTGCAATTTGAGATTTTAAAATTAACTTACAGGCGTACGCTTCATTTTAAATGTAGGTAATAAGATCTCCATACGTCTTGGCCACTGAAACAAAGCTCCAGAGAAAACCTCGTAAAAATGTCCACTTAGAGCCAAGTGTATGTGTATGCGAGCGTGCATGTGTGTGTTTCCGTGAGAACAGAGGTAGGGAAAGTTGACTCAAGTTGACTCGATTTTAGAAACAATAATAAATTGTGCAATTAACAGACACTTTATTGCATATGACATATGCCTGCAAGGATTTTTGTGTAATCCTCACACTTGGGATTAAGGGTCATTTGAATTGAACCTTTTCCTGTAAAAGGAAATAAAATCTGTCATATCTCCATAGCTCTCACATCATAAGAAAAGTGTTGAGCTAAAGGGAAAAGTTAATGTTAGGAAAGAAAAGACAAAAATCTCCTATAAGTTATACAATTTATGTCCTTAATAAGCCTAGAGGCTTAGGTTTTACTTTAAAGGTTGTTGTAGCACAGTGTTTCAAAGAGTAAAGAGCAGTGGTTCTCAGCCTTCCCAGTGCTGGGATCCTCTAACACAGTCCTCACGTTGTGGGGAGCCCTAACCATAAAATTATTTCATTGCTGCTTCATAACTGCAATTTTGCTATGTTATGAATCACACTGTGAATATCTGTTATTCAGGATCTCTGATCTGAGACCCCAAAGGGGTCACAACTTACAGGATGAGAACCACTGGTGCAGGAAGATGTAATTCCCATTCCCAATTCTTTTTCTCTCTTTCTCTTTCTGTCCTTATTTCTTTCTTCTTTTCTTGTTTTGTTTTGTTTTTTTGAGACAAGGTAACTATGGAGCCAGTCCTGGAACTTTCTCTGTAGATCAGGCTGGACTCAAATTCACAGAGATCCCACTGGCTTAGTTTCCCAAGTGTTGGGATTAAAGGTGTGTGCCACCACTGCCTGGCCCCATCCCGATTCTTAATGGTATATGTTGGAAGATTCTGATTTTTTATTTCCCTCTGTTCTACCTTCATTACTTACTCCATATCTGAACTTCATCTGCACAGACTGAAGTGCTGTAACGAGACCCACACTACTGTTTTGTAAGGATGGGGTTGACATCGTTCATTCTGTGCTTCTGAAGCAGGACGCCTAAGGCCTAGTAATTTATGAATAAAAAACAAAACAGAGATGAATTTCTCACAGGAGTCTGGGAGTCCAAGGTACAGGGCTCTTCTGCAGAAGGTGATAGGGCAAGAGAAGGCTGGCAAAGAAAGAGAAGAGGTCCTAACCTGACCTCATTTGAAAAATCAGGAACCTACTTGTCCAATAACTAACACACTCCCAAGATAATACTCTGAATTATAAGAGCAAAGCCCTGAAGACATTAACTCCCTTTGTACCTTCCTGGATCTCCAGAAACCTCCTTACAGCATTCAACACATAGCACATGGGTCTGAAAGCCAGTTGGGTCTTCCATGAGAGGGCACTGGGCCATCTTGGACCCCTCTTGTAACTTACTTCAACTGTAAAATCATAAATGAGAAAGGACCAAAATCCACATCGTTGGCTGGTCTTCAATGGAATAATATTTCAAATATTACAATAATCATTCATTAGTTTTGTTGAATGTCAAGCATTGCAGGGATATTTTTCCTGGTCCTTCCAACCGTCTTGCAAGTTGATTATTATCTTGCATGAGAGAGGTGAGCTATTGAATAACTTAGCCAAACTCACATAGTAAATAAGTGAGTGGCAGAACAGGGATTTAAATTCAGTCTGGATCTAATATCACATTCTTTCCACTATTAAATTTTCCCAACAATGGTTCTTTGGTGTCACACTAGAAGAACTTTAAAAACAAGCAAAGCAAAACAAAACAGAATAAAAAACAAGTCAAAAGTTAAATTCTTCTTATCTTGAAGAACTTATAGAGCTCTAGCTTCTTGGGAAGATGCCTTCTGGGAAACAAAGCACAGACCTTTTCATCCTACAGAGAGGCCTCTCTATGATGCACTATAGCAATGAAGACTAAGAAAGCACTGACCCCATGTAGCAGTCTAGATGGGCTTCAGACAGGGGAGTAGGTGTAGAAATGGGGCCTCTGCTGAGAAGTAAACTCATTAAAGATGTATCACATTCTATCTATCCTGCTGTGGGATAATGGTCTTGTACACTGTAAAGATTTGTCACTTGTTTTGGTTTAATAAATGTTGATTGGCCAGTAGCCAGGCAAGAAGTATAGGTAGGTCAACCAGACTAGGAGAATTCTGGGAAGACAAAAAGCAGAGTCAGTCACCAGTTGGATGCAGAGGAAGCAAGATGAGAATGCCTCACTGAAAAAAAGTATCAAGCCACGTAGCTAAACACAGACAAGAATTATGGGTTAAAGTTGGAGAGCTAGTTAATAATAAGCCTGAGCTAAGAGGCAAAACAGTTTATATTTAATATAAGCCTGTGTGTTTCTTTGGTACCGAACGACTGTGAGACCCGAAGGGACAGAAACTTCCATCTACACTCTCCCCTGACCACAGCCAGCAAGACTAAAGATGAACACATTATACTAACAAAAATGCCGGCATGTAACCTGGAGCAGAGCCAGGTGGCCATTTGTTTCACTGCTTCCTTGGGCATAAGGAAGCTATAAATTCTTTATGTAGAGTCAGAATGAGACTTTCTATGTTTTGCCTCTGCCTCCATTTATTGAAGCTTGGGGGAGTTATTTACTTGCTTTGAGATTAATTTAAGTAGAGTTTATTGCCAAAGTTCTGCTTGGCTTTAAAACTCTGCAGTTCAACGAGTAGTGCTATTTATATGCTGGGGAATATTATTATTTTAAGGTGTGTGGCTTTGCTTATGCTGCATTTGTTTAACTCTGTGAAGCTGTGATTCTTTGCCTGTCTAAAACACCTGGTGGTCTAATAAAGAGCTGAACAGTCAATAGCAAGGCAGGAGCAAGGATGGGGGGAGGGCTGGCAGGATTGACAGGCAGAATAAATAGAAGGAGATATGAGGAAGAAGAAAAGCAAGAGAACAAGGAGAGGAGGACATCAGGGGCCAGCCACCCAGCTACACAGTCAGCCACAGAGAAAGAAGGAAAGAAAGATACACAGAAATAGAGAAAGAAAAAAGCCCAGAGGCAAAAAGTAGTTGAGATAATTTAGGTTAAGAGAAGCTGGAAAGAAACAAGTCAAACTAAGGCCGGGCATTTATAACTAATAAACCTCCGTGTGTAATTTATTTGGGAGCTCCATGGTGGGGCCCCCCAAAAGCCAAAAGAGTAAAACATTGTTCAGTGTGTATATAATATTATGGTCATGTGATTTTGGACAAGGACATGTGCTCACATGCATCCAACAAGATTCTTGGTTGTAGATTATGGAATTACCACGAACAAGAGAGCAAATGATGGGCCAGGCAGTGTGACACACACCCTTAATCCCAAGGCTTGGGAGGTAGAAGTGTGCAGATCTGTGTGAGTTCAAGGTCAGTCTGGTCTCCGTAGCAAGTTCAGGCCAGTCAGGGCTACACAGGGAGACCAAGCAAGCAATCAGTGTTCAGTCCCAGCACCTATGCATGCCTGCCTCTCAGCATCTATTGTGCCAGATCCAGACAATAGGCCTTTACTTTAGCTGATGGCAATCTTCTGTCCTTGAGCCTGACCATCACTTTAGGATGCTCACTTGTATGGCAGAGTAGACAGGGCTAGATGAGAACAGGTTGCATGTGAAACTTCAGCTTTGAGGGAGTCCATCTAGTCTTTGGCACATAGAAGTTGTGTTTAAAGAGTGAATAGATGTTAAGAAAACCCATGTGCAACGTCTATGTGTTACATGGTATACCCAAAAAGGGAGAAACATGTATAACATAACTTATTTTGATATATAGGTAATGCTTTATCTAATTATTAGGTTATATTCTGAAATGAATAGTTGGGCCGTTTCATTGCATGCATATTGTAAAGGGCAAAATAAGACAGCCATAATGTCACCAGGTGGTGTAATCTTATTGAACCATCTTTGTGTATATGGACCATCATTGAATGAAAGAAATAAGCATCATTATGCAATCCTTGACTATACAAAGAATGTGCAGGACTGGGATGTAGCGCTGTGGTGGTCCACCTGCCAGCATGTTTAGGGCTCCATATTCAAATTGCAAAACTGGTACAAAATGTCTGATTTTTTTTAATTACAAATTAAAATTTAAGTAAAACTTTGCTCTTCATCGGAAAGCTCTGAGTGTTTTAATTTTCCTTTTGCTTCTCAGCATTGGCTGATTTTTAAAAAAAAAACACAAAAATATTACTTGTTTGGGGCTTGAGTGATGGCTCAGAGGTTAAGAGAACTGGCTGCTCTGCAGAGACACAAGTTCAGTTCCCAGCACCCACATGGTGGCTCACAAACTTCTGTAACTCCAGTTCCAGGGGGTCCAGCGCTCTTTAATCTCCATGACAACCAGGCATGCACGTGGTGCAATTCACACATGCAGGCAAACTGCTCATGTACATAGATAAATCTAAAACATTTTAAGATATTGCTTGTATAATTTCAGAAAGGATTAATGCCTATTATTCATCGATCTATGACTCTATGTAACATAAAGGAACTGTCTTTAAGACATAAGCCACGGGATTAGGCATTGAAAGCAAACTTAAAAGGCAATCAAGACATTATTCCAATTCAGATCATGTTTTCAAAGTTCAATGTATTCGAGTAAGTTTCCTTAAGGGTGATTCTGGGACAATACAGTAAGTAATATGGAGGGGGAGAGGTGTCTAAGATGTAGAATTTTTACTTGTGTCATTTCTCTCATTGCTTATATAAAAAAATAAATGGCCATTCATCTAACGAAGTGAAAATCTACAGTATTGTGTGTTTGTTTCAAACAAATAAATTTGAATGGTGTAGTATTTACATGAAGATCACACATCCCAGTTCACAGCAACGGGGAAACATAATGAGAGGTAGAGTTGGAAAGAAAGGCCTCAACACCATGCTAAGAAGTCGAGATGCAATCCCGTCTTGATCCTTCTAATTCCCTAAACAGATGTTGGTCTGTCTTTCAAACTAGAAATGCTAAAATATGTTTGACATATTGTTTTATAACTGAAAGCCTCGATTTAAACTTGAGAGAGCAGGTTATGGATTTTCTGACCTTTTATATAATTATAATTTGTAAAACTTGTTCTATAATTGATTTATTTAGTGCCATAGAGAACGCAGCTATTTATTTGGGTGTTAGAGGTGAAAATTTTTTCTTTTAAAAATCCTCAATTTGATTAAATCTAGATTTTTTTTCCTCTTTTAAAATTTTATTTATTCTTATTATTATTGGTGGGCATATGTATATTCAGGATTAGTGTGGGTGTGTGCATGGCAGTCAGCAGTCAACACTCTGAGCTCAGTGATCTCTTTTACATGGGTTCTGGGATCAAACTTGAGTCTCCCAGCTTGCCTAGCAAGCGTCTTTATCCCCTCAGCCATCTCGCCCATCCATCTTGTCTCTTTCAAGTGCTGGTCATTGTTAGGCTGTGAGAGATAATAACAATTAAAGAAGTAGTCTGTCCTTAGAGCATGCGTGGTTTGTTTAGGAGGGTCAAGACATTCACAGAAGCCTGCAGTGTAGACTATGAGGCTTGTCATATTGGAACTAGGAGCCCAGATGGGAAGAGGCCTTGATACTCTGTTTGCGAAGTGTGAGGAGGTAGCTTTTCCAGAAAGTAAATAATATCAGGAGGTGGCCAGCAGAGCCATGGAAGAGCCACTTTCTCTGTGACTGTGAGTTTAATGCCGTAGGAAACCAGGAAGTGAAACCTAGAAACACAGAGGGGGAGTTATTCTACCTAAGAGGCAGAGGAGCCAGAGTGTCTATTCACTGGCTCTTACTGGTTTGGGCTCTGATCCTGTTGGAAACAGTGTTCCTCCCCAGCTTGGGAAGAAGTCTTCAGTCAAGGAGAAAAAAAATATCATTAAGTCAGATGGGAAAAAGGGACTAGGACAACTTGAGAGCAGATTCTTGTAAAAGGGTCATTGTGACCCTGCTCTTGGTAACTTTTCATGTCTCTTGACACAAAGTTTGTTTCTCTGATTTTTCTCCTGTGAGGCATTGAATTCAGGGTCAATTGTTTCCATGGGCTATGGCCAGTCTAAGTCACACTCCAGTGATTAATATCGGAATGTGTGACGAAATGTCTCCTTTGGATTCTAGATGCAATATTATTTTCTACTTGAGCATATTTGCTGTCTGTAACTTTGCAGAGATACTTCTCCAGGACCGTGGCTGTATCTTAATTATAATCCAGTCAGCAATTGCATACATAATGTCTCATTTCAAGTTTTATTTCATACTAAAACAATTCATGGATCGTTTTATATGCTTTCCCACGAGCTGCAGGATATGCATAATTGCTTATAGACCAAATTTCCTACCAACTTTGGGAGGCTGCCTTTAAAATGTATTCTCTCCCCCCATCATTTGACTCCTATAACTCTACCCATCCTAGGAGCGAATCCTAAGTTATGGGGATGCCAACTGATTGCCCTTCTGGTCTGGGGATAGTGTAGCCAGAGGGAGGCTGTAGAGAGAAGAAGCTGCCTATAGTAAAACTGGAAGGATACTGTTGCTATTAGCTTAATATGTGTTACATTCATTTATGCTGTGGAAGATTTGTTTAATGATGCAAAGATGGGTTGCATTCTTTTATGTTGCATTTGTTTAACCCTGTAGAGCTGCGTTACTTTGTCTGCCTAAAACACCTGATTGGTCTAATAAAGAGCTGAATAGCATAGCTAGGCAGGAGGGGGGGGGGCTGACATGCAGAGAGAATAAATAGGAGGAGAAATCTAAAGACAAGGTAGGAGCGAGAAAAGGAGAGAAGGACACAGGAGCCACACAGCCACACAGCCAGCCACCCAACCAGCCACGGAGTAAGAAAGAAAAAGAGGTACACAGAACAGAAAAAAGCAAAAGCCCAGAGGCAAATGTAGTTAAACAGAAATGGAATAATTTAAGTTAGAAAAGCTGGCTAGAAACAAGCTAAGCTAAGGCCAGACATTCATACATTCTTTGTTAGATCAGTGGTTGAACCTGAGTGATTCTCAGGTGTGGTCCTGAGAAAGCCATTTCTAGGACACCCAAGAACTTGTCACAAACCTTAATTCTCAGGCCCCCCACTGGCTTGAACAGAACCGGAAAGTGACACTGCTTGTCGTTTTCTTTATTTTGCTTTATAATTCTGGGTGTTGAACCCAGGGCTTTGCCTCGTGTTTACTAGGAATGGTTTATATTTCAGTAACCTGCCAGTTCATGGGGACACACATTTAACATTCAGGGCCACTGTTAAATAGTCAAGGCGTTGGCTTTCTGTTCAAAAATACCAGGGACCGGATTCACCAGAGAAATCATCTGAATCGAAGGTTCTTAGACACCAGACACCGGGCTGAGGCATGAGCAATCATTACGGGAACAGGAAGCAGGTGAGGAAGATGGAATCTTGGCAAACCCAGGGCATCAGTGAATTACTGAGAGTTTGACAAGACTGAAGTGGCCAGAATTTACAAGGTGTAGTACCAGACTCGAAAACGCTGCTGATACTGAACGTCCGGAGAGCCACAGAAGGTCTCTTGAGTATCAGTCGGTGTGTAGGGGAAAATGAGTGAGACTGGGGGAAGACGCATTCCAGTGGAGCAAATACAGCTTCTACAGGGCAGGGGTTTCCTCACTGAAGGCCTCTTAGACTCTTTCTGCCTGAGACCCCATTTTGTCAAATAAAATTTTAGTGACCATGAGCATACAGGTACACAAAGTCGGTGTACAAATCTCACACTTAGAAAATCATTAAAATATTATTTAAAATAATTTTCTTTGCATACATCTGCTTTTTACTAGTATTTATTAAAGATGAAAGCAAGTTTGCACACCAATGGGAAGGTTGTGCTTGTTTGTTTTTGCATAAAGAATTAAATCTTGACTGAATCCTTGGTATCATGGAAAATGGAGCTTATTCAACATTTTTTTCAGAGTTGAGTGATATTTTTATTGTATAATTATCAGTGCTGAGAGTACATTTTACATAAATACATAGAACCAAAACAGCAGAGGTATGTTTAGACTGAGTTTAGAAGCTGTTGGAAATCCTGTCTTACCAAATTCATTTAACAATATTTTATGGAATTCAAACCAGCAACTCAAAATTTTTATTTATTTATTTATTTTTTTTGCTTAGTTTTAGTTTTGGTTTTTCGAAACAGGGTTTCTCTATGTAGCCTTGGTTGTCTTAAAACTCATTTTGCCCCAAACTCACATCTTCCTGCCTCTTCCTCACAAGTACTGAGATTAAAGGCTTGTGCCACCACTGCCCAGCTGGGTAACCCTGACTGTCCTGGAAGTCACTATGTAGACCAGGGTGGCTTTGAACTGAAAGATCCACCTATCTCTGCCTCCCAAGTTCAGGGATTAAAGGCATCCACCACTATGCCCAGCTTTAAGTTGCAAATTTTAAAATCAATTATTCTAACCCAATACAACCTAGAGATAAACTAATTTGATACATGCTGAGAAATGACAGCAGGAAAACAGTAAACATTTTTGTTTAATTAAAGCTATTATGCTTCTCTAGGAGCAAAAAACTTTGCATTTACAGCAAAGAGCAAACACTACAGTTCTTAATGAACAATTGAACCTGAGAAGATGTGTCAGGCAGCCATGATTGACACTGCATGACATGACAACATGCGCAATGCACTTTGGCCACTCAGAATCAAGGCTATCATGAAGTTGCACGCAATACAACATGGATGAACACTGCTCTAAACAAGTCAGATCCATTATACATTTAATCTGTATAATTAGTTTTACATTGTTATTGATATTTTTATTGCCTTCAGAAACTTTCTTCTCTAATCATGAAACATTTTTAAACATTTAACAGTTTTAAATGACCACATGGGGTTTTGACCTGCAGTTCTAGTTAAGGACATGTGTTGGGGACTGTGGACCCACAGACCCTGAATTTCCTGTGACCCCCTACCTGGCCGAGTAAATAACTTGTTTTCCTAAGCTTGCAGCTGCTCTGAGCAAACAACTTGTTTTGCAGCTGCTCAGAGCACAAGACCCTCAGGAGTTCCTGATGGAAGGGGAGCAGTTTCTGGTGGGCTTGCAGCTGAGAGTTAGGGCACGGCCATTAGTCAAGGAGACCCTATATAAGGTGCCCTGGAACACAATAAAGGGGGCACTCTTGAGGCTGTCTCTGTGTTTCAATCTTTGGCCCCTTGCCCGACTTGCGAACCATACCTTAGCACATAGAGCAGGCATTGTGCTACAATTATCTGAATGGAACTTCAAGAGTTAGAAATCAAACATCTGAGATGAAATATAATCTGCTCAATTCCTCAGGGTGAAAGATTAAATAAAGACGTAGTAGTAGAAAGCATCCAACCGAGATGCGTGGACAAAGGATAGGACAGATGAGCCAAGCCTTAGTGATCTGTGGGACAGTTTTAAATGACCAGATGGGTGAGATGGGTATACATAGAGTCCCCAGAAAAGAGGGTCAGGAAGAGCACGAATAAACGACAAGAAGAAAGTTGCCAAACAACATGAAAATTTAATCATCGAACTCTAAGAACAAAACCACGAAAGGACACCAAGGAATATAAATTATTAACAATGACAAATTATTAAAAGCAGCTAAGAGGGGTTGGGCCAATGGTTCAGTGGCTAAGAGCACTTGTTTCTCTTGAAGAGGACCCCAGGTTCAGTTCCCAGCTCTTGCATAATGGCTCACAACCATCCGTAATTCCAGTTCCAGGGGGATCTGATGCCCTCTTCTGACACACATGGTGCACATACGTGTGTGTAGGAAAAACACTCATGTACAGACAAAAATCAATCAATCTTTTAAAAAACAATCAAACAGTAAACCACTTCAGTACTCACAGCCGGGTAAAGAATAACAATAGTGTCAGACTCGTCTGAAACAACCTCCCAGGCAGTGGTGGTGCACATGCCTTTAATCCAGCACTCAGGAGGCAGAGACAGGTAGATCTCTGAGTTCAAGGCCAGCCTGGTCTACAGAGTGAGTTCCAGGACAGCCAGGGCTACACAGAGAAACATTGTCTTGAAAACAAAACAAAAACAAACAGCAACAACGAAACCAAAATAAAAAGGAAACAGCATCAGAGAGTTCATAATGGAGCAATATCTTTACTGAAGGGAAAAGTATCAGCTTGGATTTCAAAACCCAGCAAATATGTCCTAAAAACTTAAGGTAAAATAATGTTTATTTTATTCACATGAGCACTGAAATGATTCATCACAGGAGAGCTGAAGGGCAAGCCATGATGCAACAGTTCCTTCTCGCCAGAGGAAAAGCAAGTGCCTCCCGAAGAAGTGAAGAGCCTTGTTCCTAGAAAAAAAGCAGATAGCTGTAAAAGATCAGTTTCTTCTATAAAAATAAATGGTTTCGCAGGGGAGTGGTGGCGCATACCTCTAATCTCAGCACTTGGGAGGCAGAGGCAGGTGGATCTCTGTGAGTTCGAGGCCAGCCTGGTCTACAAGAGCTAGTTCCAGGACAGGCTCCAAAAGCTACAAAGAAACCCTGTCTCGAAAAACCAAAAATAAATAAATAAATAAATAAATGGTTTCAAAGGTATTCGGGCAGGTTAATAGGAAGGCTTTGAAAATGTGTATAATGTATTTGTATGAAGTTTATAGCTTAATGTAAAATGTGTACAATGTGTTGTATGGAGTTTATAGCTTAACACAAAATGTGAATGTAAATACCAAGTGAGATGTATGACAATGACGTCAGGAAAGCCTGGAGGTGGGAGGAGAAAGGAGCTGTTAGAAGCATTTTGTGTAACTTAGGTAGTGATGCATTGTCATTTAAGGGAGACTGTAGTAAGTTTAGGGTGAACCCCAAAGCAATCACCAACATCAAGCAACACAGTTTTACCTAATAGGTCACCAGAAGGAGTAAAGAGAATCACTAAAGTATGCACGTAATGCAAAAGAAGGCAGAAAAGAAGAAACAGGGAACAAAGACAATGAGTCATACCAAAAACGGATAGGGAGATGAGACTGTAGACTATGTTGCCAGGGCACCGGCCTGAACTCTTACGCAAGTCAACAACTTGACTTTGATCTCTCTCGCTCTGCATCAAAACTCTCTTCCAGAGGAGCCGAGGATTAGAAACTTGAATTAACTGTGATTACAACAGCAAAAACGCTCCTGGCAGTGATTCCGTTTCTGACCTAAGCATTTCACAGAAAGATGCTTAGCAGGTTCAGCCAAGAGACTCACAGGAGCCCTTTCCTTAACTCAGGTTGCTCTAGCCTAACAACCCAGGCAGGGTTCAAAAGGGAAAGACTTTCCCTTAGTCCTATTTAGGTTCCCAGAGATTCTGTAGACCTGCTGGCCAGATGGTTGTTTTGTGGAGAAATGCCTGGTCATTTGCAGCCCATTGCTTGGGGATGAACCCTAAGGGGCCTTGTCTGTGTTGAGCCACCCTCTCTTGGAATTCTGAATGTGGCTTCCTCCAGGGCCTGGGTCTTATCTAATGTTGCACCTGCTGCAAAACCAGTTTTATCTCTTTCCATCTTTCTCATTTGCCTCATTCTTTTGCTCTCCACTTTGTCTTGGGTGGTGTTGAGAGGTCAGGGAAGGCCTTGCACGGTGCAGGATAGGCAAGCCCTACTACTAATGCCTCCCCCATCCTAATTCAAAACCCGCTGCCGCTGCCCAGCCCAGCACTTCATCTGATACCAGGTTTTCATCACAGTTTGAAACTACAGAGTATGGAGCATGATTGGGTGGTAGAGATGGAGGCAAAGACCTTCAGAGTGTGTTTGTTACCTGCACGGATTGTAACAGGTGTCTTCTGCCTCCGAGTCTCCCCTACAGCCGTTGTTTAGGAAAATTGGTGGACTTCATTATGTAGATTGCGAAGGGAAACTTGAAAAACAGGAAACTTGGGAACCAGGGAGAAAAGTACTAGGACTGAGAGAATAATGGGCCCAACGGGAGCTGAGGCACCATAAATAAGGGCAGGAGGCTGGAATGTGGGCAGGACCTGGAGTATATGATGTTCATGGAAACACTGGAGAAACTACAGGACATGTGGGATTTTGGGGGGTGAGGGAAAAGGAATAGGAACAGCTAATGTGTCTCTAGGTCACTCAAACCCTTTCCGATCATCCTCAAGAGGCACCAGGAAGGCTAGGAATTACCTCAGTAGAATTGCGGCTGCTGTATTTACCGAATAGGGAGCACAGACTGTTCCTCGGGGGCACTGAAGTGGACAACAACTGGTGTGTGTGGTGGCCAATTCCATTCCCTTTATAAGGCATTTTCATGTCTTCTAGGGACTGACTCATTTGCCCTGGCTTCTCCTGGCAGCTCAACTCCAATGTTGAGCATAGGACTTAGGCTTGCCTAGTCAGAGACCCACATTCTACCAGCTCAGAGTAGCTGAGGAGCGTGTGTGCGATTTATTTTGAGTCACAATCAAAGCCATTGAGAAAGAGAAATTCTGATGATCTCAGAATTTGACCATGGTGATAAACACAAGGGAAGGTAAGCAGGGCAAAACTCTGAGGAAGTGGGTCTCTCAGTGGTGACATTGAGACTCTGTGCCAGCGAGTGGTGCACCTGACCCTTGGCTTTTAAACTGGCCCCTCACTCTTGGTGCATGTCAGGATGAGCCGTGTGAGTAGGGTTTAGCCACTTGGAATGCAAAGAGGTCTGAACTATACAACATTTGCCTTATATTTGTGTAGCCTTTGACAATGACACGTCCCCATAATGATTAGTTCTGTTTCATGAGGACAGAGATTACCTTTCTGTTTTTTTCTACTAATTCCCCCAACACTTAATGCAACATCTGGAATATTGCGTAGAAGTCATTAAATCAAAATCTCTGGATTTCTCTGAGAAGAAAATATTCCTAAAAGTTCTGGGGGAGAGCAGACAATCTCTCGGTAGGGAGATCTTAAGTCTGCATGACCATAGAAGGCTGTCCTTTGCCCATCCCAAAGACTCGGTGATCTTTCCCAACACAGAAGGAAGGTTTATTTTGGCACACAGTTGGAGAAGGCAGTCCGTCATGGTGGGAAAGCCATTTCTGTAGGAGCTTGAGGCGACTGATTGGTCACACTGTGTTCACCGTCAGGAAGAAGGAATGGATACTGGTGTTTGGGTCCCTGGCCACTATAGGACAGTGCTGCTTACATTTAGGGTAGATTTTCTCACCTCGATTAACCCAATGTATGTTATCCCTCACAGACTTGCCAAGAGATTTGTCTCCAAGGTGTTTCTGGAGTCTGTCAAGTTGACAACCAATGTCAGACTTTTAAAAGGATGCTTAACCTACTATCACATCATCTGTGCATTTACAGTACATGGAGAAACAGTTGAAGCATGTTGGGGTTTACAGTGCCCAGGCAGTGGGCTCCTGCTGCCAGGTACAGCAGCCCTCCTCTCTAAGCAGCTCAGCCAAAACCAAAGCAGAGCCTGAGGGAGGAAGCAGAGGGGACAGAACAGGGCTCCCAGCTTTCGGTCCCCTGTTTGTCAGTTCTGCCTGTCGGTCCTTTCAAAAGGAAGCCATCGGCTAAGTTCACAGAGTCGTGTACGCGGTGCATAGATAGCTCATATCTCACAGGTTCATCTTTGTCAATTAATGAATGCATGGTGGTGTTGGAAGCTGTAGTTAGTCAATTTCTAGTGTATTAAGCCTGGTGAACAATTCCTCTAAACTCTAACCTGGCCTTCCTTATCATCTCCTTCTCCTCCTCCTGGCCTCCTTAATGTTAAGAGTAAGTGGATAGGATACGATGCATGCATTCCTCTCTAACAGGGTACCTAGACAGTCCCCAAATATCTAGTCTGCTTGACAGCCTTCTTAACCTTACACTTCAGCATTGGCTAACAAAATTTTAGTAGCATTAGCTGCCGACATTAGTTAATGGCCATTCTCACAGTTCAAATAGTGTTTCTTCTGGCAAATTTTGCAACCTTGAGCAAGCTGTTTTATCATCAACCGATATTTTGTATGTAGCTATGAGAGTGGGGAATTAGCTACTCAATTATCAGCTGTGGTTTCGCTTTATTATACCACATCTTTGAGATGTGTAATTTTAGAGAGTCAATACTGATAAAACTCTTCTAAAGTTTGCAATATGCTTGGTAGTTTTTCCATCTTGACTTTCACCATGAAGATTAAAATATAAGGCAGACAAGGTACGTGGAGATTGCTTTTCCCAGAGACGTTACTGCATGACCCTCCCCTGTACAATGTGGTGCCAACACTCCTGTTATCAGAAGGTAGGATTCATGTTTCCTGTCTTGGATTTGACACCTGCGTCTATGCTGGAAGTAACCCTGTGTGACCTCACAGGTTAAGTCATAAAGGTGAAGTAGCTTGTGCTTAGGGTTTTAGAGCAAGCTCTTCAAACCCAGCCACTACGCTGGGAGAACACGTACAGGGCTGCAGGTAGGCATTTCATATCACAGCTTTGGCTGACCTTCTAGTGAACAATCAGAATCAATGGGCGTGTGAACGAGAAAGCGCAGGCGGAGTTTTCCTGTGCTGCTGCTGCCCCCAAATAATTACTCAGAATCTTAATATTAATTGTAAATGCTCAGCCAATAGCTCAGGCTTACTACTAGCTAATTCTTCCATTGAAATTAGCCCATATTTCTTATCTATGCTTTGTCACATGACTTGGTACGGCATGCCTGACTTGCATCTCTCTGTGTCTCTCGCAGCAACTCTGACCCCGCCCGCCTTCCTCATCCCATCATTCTCAGTTTGGCTTTTCCACCTAACTGTATCCTGTTCAGCTATTGGCCAGTCAACTTGTTTATTAAACCAATCATAGCAACATATATTCACACAGTGTACAGAAGGATTATTCCACAGCAAGGACTTCAACATGCTTCTAGCAGCAGAAAAAAAAAAAAAAAAACTGGGTATGAAAGAAAGCCCAGCAGGAAGCACAGGAAGTGCCGGTAATTGTGGGGCTGGTTGTATGCCAACTTCAGACAAGGAAAGAAAAAAGCCTCAAATAAGAAAATGCCTCCTTAAGATGGGACTGCAGACAAACCTGTGGAGCATCTTTTTCATTAGTGGTTGATGTGGATAGACCAAGGGCAATGTGGGTGGCGCCATCCCAGGGCTGGTGGTCCTGAGTTCTGTAAGACAGCTGACAGGTGACAGGGAACAGTACTTCTTCATGGCCTCTGCATTAGCTCCTGCCTCCAGGTTCCTGCCCTGTTTGAGTTCCTATAATGACTCCCTTCTATGATGAACAGTGATGTGGAAGTATAAGCCAAATAAACCCCATCCCCATTGGCTTTGGTCCTGATATTTAATAGAAACCCTAACTAAGACAGAAATTGGTCCCAGGATATTGGGGTATCACTGTGACAGACCTGAACATGTGTTTTTTAGAAGGACTGTGGAACGACTTTGGAAGTTTGGGCTACAAAAGTCGTTGATTGTTCAAAGCTTAGTGAGCTGTTCTGTGGGAGTTTGGAAGAGAATGTTGAGAGGAATGCAGGTCCTGGAGGCCTGGCTTGTGAAGTTTGAGAGTCACTCCAAGTCTCTGTTCAGGCCATTGACTATTTTGAGTTAAGAAACAGTCGTTCTGGTTAGCCGGGGCTGAAGAAATCCTTTGTGATTAACAAGATCCCAGGCCTACGGATGTGAACCCCTTGCTTTGCTGGGACAATTGATGCTGGTCAGCTGAAGCTGAGAAATTAGTGGTGATTAAAAGACCAGCTTCACTGAGGTGAAAGCTTCTGGAAAGTGTTTTCTGAGAGCACACAGGGGCTGTGTGCTTGCACTGGTAGCTGAACTCGGTAATGTAAGTGTCACCCAGGTGATCAAGGGGTCATGGAGAGCAGCTGAGGATAGATAACCACGTGTCAGGGCTGGAGAGGCTATTGGTGACAGTGCAGTCCAGTTGCAGCAGAAGACCCCAGTATTTTGGAGATGCCAGGACCATGGGATGACCACCAGAAACAGTAGCAGTGGTAGAGTGGAACCAGCCTGAGCCTAGAAGACAAGCTATGTGTGCCGCAGAGGGCAGAACTGGAGAAGTGACCCAAGCCCTGTGGAGGAGGCCAGAACATTGTAAGGAGATCCTAACACTGGTCACTGAGTTAGTTACACAGCAGGAATTTGGTTTTACTTTATTCAGAGTATGTCTGTGCCCTGCTTCTTCCCTCTTGAAATAAGGGAATATTTAACTCAGTTTTTATTTTACAGGACTCCACAGTTGAATGACTTGGAATCTTTAAAGAGATTTTGGATTTTAAAAGAGACTGAATTTTAAAGTGTTTGAATTTGTGAAGACTGGAACTCTTTAAGTTTGTAAAATGTTTTATATTGTAGTGTCACTATTAATGCATAATCTTGGGTGCGAACAAGAAAGGAAAGGTTGTAGCTTAACAGTGAAGTGTTTGTGTGTCAAGCGGAAAAGGGGTCAGTAGTGCTAGTTAGTTCATCAACACAAGCTAGTTTCATGTCAGAGGAGGGAACCTCAGTTGAGAAATGTCCCTATAGAGTCAGGGTACAGGCAAACCTGCGTTTTCTTAACTAGTGACTGATGTGGGAGAGCCCAGAGCATTGTGTGTGGGGCCCCTGGACTGGTAGTCCTGGGTTCTGTCAGAAAGCAGGCTAGGATCCTGGAGAAATGGCTCAGCGATTAAGAGCACTGGCTGCTCTTCCAGAGATCCTGAGTTCAATTCCCAGCAACCACATGGGGGCTCACAACCATCTATAATAGGATCTGATGTCCTCTTCTAACATGCAGGTGTATAGACATAGCACTCATACATAAAATATAAATAAATAAGAGAGTTGGCTGAGCAAGCCATGGGAAGCAAGCCAGTAAGCAACACCCTCCATGACCTCCACGACCTCTGCATCAGCTCCTGTCTCCCTGTCTGAGTTCCTGTTCTGACTTACTTTGATGATGAACAGTGATGTGGAAGTGTAAGCATAAAGAATAAACCCTTTCCTCCCACAAGGTGCTGTAATTTTAAGTTACTAAGTTGGAACACATGTAGTAATAGGTTACTGGAATAGGAATGGTGTTCTCTTTAATGTCCTAAATAGGCTTTTGTGGTCTACAGTGGTTACCAAATTATCTATTTGGGGCAGGGTGGAGAGAATGCTTTCTTTTGCTCACACAGAAAAAAGCTATAGAAAGAGCAGTCTGATTAGGCTGTCTAAGATGTAGCATACAATGATCATCTTAGTTCTTAGTTTAGTCAAACCTATAGAGAAAACCTCAAGAGTCCAACAAGACTAATTCCAAAAATTATGACAAAAAATACAGCAATGACATACCACATACAAAATTCGATATATTTGACTTTTAAAATTTTTTTTCTGTAGGTTTTCTTCTTGTCTGTTTTATTAATGCCTCACCCTCAAAGCCTAGAGGAGTGCCTTGCACAGGTGCCCAGTAAAAATGTGTTGAATGAAGAATGAATGAATGGCTATCTGATGCTTAGTGTTAATTGTTAACTTGACAAAAGTCTAGAATTATCAGGGAGATTGTTGAGAATGAGGTGGGAATAACCACCCACTGTGGGCAGTACCAACCCTAGGCAGGAATTCTGGACTGTGTCAGAGTAGAGAGAAGGAGCTCAAGGTCTAGCCTGTACGCTGTATGCACTGCTCTCTGCTCCTGATTACAGGTGCGACGTGGCCAGCTCCCTCCAGCTCATGCGGCTGTGACATCACTGCTATGACAGACTATGACCTGAGACTGAGAGTTGAACAGACCCCCTCCTGTCAGTGGCTTTTGGCTGAATCCTTTGTCACTGCAAAAGGAAGAGAAACCAGGACAAAGGTTGATGTGTCTGGCAGAAAGCTTATTTCTGGAGGGTAGGATTTTGTGTGGGTTGTGTTAGCTGTTTCTTTTTCCCTCCTAATTTCTCCATCATGGTCATGGACTAGATGCATAGCATCCTTATAAAATGCCACGGTGCCTTTTTAGAGCAACAGCAACTCTCGGAAAGGCCCTTGGGAGAATCTCTTTCTGTTGTAGGTTTTTTTTTGTTTTTGTTTTAACGTGGAAAGGAAAACAGAGCTCAGCTTACATGCCAATTCTGATTGGCTATTCCTAAAGTAATTACCTCACAAGCTCTGAAGGATTTTAAAGTTACCCCTGGCTGATTAGTGACGGCTGCCATGGAGCAGGTCTGAAGAGGAACGTGCATTTGCCTTGTGAATACATGCCTTGGGTGGTTACTGCTGTCTTAGATTTTACAAAACAACACTCCTTATTAGTTCTTCAGTCGGGGTTAGCACTTGTGTGTGTTTTATTGAACTGGTAGCCTCGGAAATGAAGCAGGCTTGAAAACAATCCGCCATTTGCAATCCAGAGCTCATGCTTCACTGTGAGTTTTCATATAGTTAAGAAAGAATATGACGCTCAAGACAGTTCAAAGTGGCCATGCTATCGAACGAAGAGCAGATAATATAAAAGCATAGAGAGGCTGGAGACGGCTCATTGGGTAAGAGAACACATTACTTTTAAAGTTGACCTGAGTTCTAATGAAATGGAATGGGTTAACAGCAGCGGTAACGCCAGGACCCCCTTCTCCCAAGCCCAAAATAGGGACATCAGCCAAGATTTCCTGCTAGCCTAAGCAGGATAATGCCAGGTGGCTTGGTATCTTTAAAGCAAGGCCACTCGGACCCATGGCAACAGTAAGCCTATAGTCTGAAGGTCAGGCCTAGCTAACAAAGAGATAAAGGATGAATAGAGAAAACTAGATGTACCTAGACAAGGTCAAGCTGACATAACTGGACTTTTCCCTCGCCTCAAAGTAGCTAATAGAAACTGTATAATCTGTTTTTATAGAATATAAATACTGACTCTAGGCTGTAAGAGGCATGCTCAGTTCAGGGCATCCTCAGTTCTGAGACATTAAACCCTCTTGCAATTACATCCAGCTGGCTGGCCTGATGTTTTGCGTCTTGACGGTGTGTTGAAGGCACCCAGGTCTCTGGGGTCTTTCACTAACACCCATGTTGGGTGGCTCACAACCACCTGTAACTCCATCTCCAGGGGGCTCTGCCACCTCTGGCCTCCAAGCACCACCTCTGGCACTGCCATTCACATGCTCACACACAGATTACACACATGTGCATAATTATAAATAACAGGATGTTGTTAAAAATAGAAGCAGAGACAGCGTGACAACCAGATGCATGGGGTCAGCATTCCAAGTGTCACGTGCTGAATGAAGATTTTTACTTTGTTATTTTTAAGGAAGCAAAGCGTCAAGGTGGCAAGGCAGACTGATGCACACCTCCGCCAACCAAGGATGCTTATATCATAGTTCTTGACTTGAGGTGGTAGCCAGTCTTGACGAAACTGAGAGTTGCATGTTCACTGGCTGCTCTGTGATTGGCAGTCTAGCTTGACTTATCTCTGCGCTGTCGCTGCTATGGGACTATGTTAGGTCACGTGACAAAGCAAAATTAAGGGACAGGTAAAGTGAAGTTGCCAATCATTTGCCGTTCAGTAGGGAAAGGATCTTGAGTTTCCACCAAAACCACGTCTTTAAAAGTAGAAGAGAAAGGCAAAACAAATAAACAAAAGATAGACAGAGAGGACTTTTTAAACTGGAAAAGAGTTTAAATCAGGAGACAATGAGCTGGTAGTCTGCCTGAAGGCAGATCAGGGGAGCCAAAACTGAGGAGCTAGAGAGGATGGAAAAGGCCAGAAATTTGAACCCCAGAACCAAGGAAAGGAATGTAGCCTACTCCCACATTGATATGAGCCCTTGGGGGATCCATGTTCGCGTTCTCACCCACAGGGCTATGTAATAGTAAATTCGTGTTGTTTAAACCACGGCGTAACTGATTCCAGCTGAAATAGAAAACCAGTCTTTGAAATATGCATGTTTTACTTTACAAAAGAAGGAGACGACTGTTTGCAGCCTTAGCTGGTACTCGCGTCTTTTGCATCTCTAGTTTGTTCTCAAGGTTTTAGGATCACGCCTCTCAGCCTCGACAGTTGTATGAAGCGAGATGAGAAGAAAGCAATTTTGAACCCTGCTGATAAATGGTTTTTAATCTCCTTTTCTCTCAACTAGCGTTTGTCTATCCAGTGAGACCACAAGTCATTGCGTAATTGCGGTTGTGTGTTCCGTAATGACGGGGGGATGTTCTGAAAATGAGACGTTGCTTAATTGTGTCACTGTTTATCCGAATTATCGGGCTAAAATGTCGCAGGTGCTGTGTGTACTCCTGAGGACCCACCATTATGTATGACGTTGGCCAAAGCATTGATATTTTGTGGATGACAGGCACGTCATGCTCACCTGCTAACCCATCCCACCAGCTCATATGGTTGGCTCTTAAAGGTGCAATAGTTCTAATATTTAGTGATAATCAATGCAATGTTTACAGCATTGCTTCAGTTTTTGTTCATGCTCTCTTTATTTCTTTCCTCCCTTCCTTCCTAAATTGTTAAGGAAGACCTGATCCTTCTGCCTTCTCCTCCCGAGTGCTGGACTCCCAAGCTATGTTATGTCACACCTTGGTTGTTCAATTTTAGATGTACCTGAAAAACTTTTGAAAATTAATGTCTATGCTATACCTTACACCAGCAAGTCTGAACTCTTAGAGTGAATGTAGCCACTAGCTTTTTTTTCTTTACTTTTTTTTTTTTTTTTTTTGAGAAAAGCCTGTCATGGAGCTCCTCTCTGTAGACCAGGCTGGCCTTGAACTCAAAGATCTGCCTGCCTCTGTCTCCCAAGTGCTGGAATTTAAGGAGACGGGCACCACTACCACCTGGCTGATATGGAAACTTCTGACCTAGAACTTCAGACTGAATTCTGTAGATATCTTTCTAGCCTTTAACTGGTTTGTTTTCTGAAGATATCTTCAGTTTATATACATTTTATTTTTATATAGATGTATGCATATATTTATATACACAAAATAGACCAGTTGTATAGATATGTGTATATATACATACACACACATATATTTGCTTGTATAAAACTGTCTTGTTTTGGAATTTACCAGAAAGTAAATTCTTCAGGTCTTTGAGAGTAATGATATTTTCTCTTAGACTATAGATTTGTGTCTTTGCTGTGTGTGTGTGTGTGTGTGTGTGTGTGTGTGTGTGTGTGTAGGTGTGGAAGGTATGTGTGTTGCTGAGAATTAAAACCAGGAATGAGCCCTCTACACACTATACAGTTGCTTTACTACTGAGCTATATTTTTTGCTTATTTATTTATAGTGAGTTTCTTGAGTCTGTTGGGGGTGTTTATGACTTTTTTCTTAAATTCGAATATTATGTTTTTTTTCAATCACATTTATTGTTCCTGCTTTCGCCATCTCTATTACTAGAATATATTTAAAGACCATAGTCTATTTCTGTTGAGCCAACCCTGTTATATTGATACCAAGATAAAAACCTCAGAAACAGGAAGGCCCTTTCAACTGTGCTGTAAATAAAGGAAATCTCCACAAAGGTGACCCTAGCCTCAGGGACCTTGGTTCTTTTGGCAGGCCTGGAAAATTCCTGTCTCCTGGGGCTAAGCAGGAAATCTAAATGAGATGGACCAGTGTGTTTAAGGTGGGAGCAGAGAGAAGCTGAGGTAGACAGTTTGCTAGACAGTCCACTTCTTAAAGAAGTCAGTTCAGAACCCGTTTAAAACATTTCGTCATTCACATCAAACATGTTTGGGCTTGGGGTTTTGCCCACTGACATCCAATTCACACTGTTTGAGCCACAGACAATGGTGGGTGGGTGGGGTGAGCATCCTCCAGGCATTCTCCTTGGACTCCAGCCTTGATTAGAAAGACAGCAGATGGTGTAATCTTGCTTTTGTTTTTTTCTCCCCATAAGAAATAAGATGATCTGGGTCTCCTTGACAACAGCTGTGAAAAATACAGATAAGTTTATGTGATTATGTATCATGCCTTTTACATTATCACATAATTCACCCACACTTTATGAAACATAACTATTTGACTTGATAACTAGAGATGGTACCCTAAGGTAGAGAGCTCTTTGTGTTAGGTGATGTGATTGTCTGGAGTACTGACTTGGTGTGTTCTGCATAGCTACTATTTACTGTTTCCTAACAGAATTAGTTGGGGTGGAATTAGGGATATGCCTAATCCTTGCTATCATTAGAGCAGCCGTATAGACCTGTTAAGGAAAAACTTGGCAGTCAACAGAAAAAAATAAGACTCTCTGGCCTGGGTGGAACCTAACATCGCAGTTGGGCCAGGTCAATCATCCACCATCCCTAGGAAGGTGGATTCACCTTTATCCATGCTAAAGAGAGAGGAAACAACCCTTTAATGAGATACTGTAATTTTCTCACTCAAAATTCTTACTCCAGTACAGCCCCTAGGACCCCCATGACTTTGGCTGGGTCTTCCCACCTTTCTGAGGCCCCCAGAAAGGTGCAACTTGGCCTTTTTCTGTGCCTTTCTTTTGGATGCTGGCCAGACCTAAGTATACTTTTGCTGGTGTTTTGGGCCTCATTACTCTGTAAAAACTCTCCTGTCTACTTGTCCCCCGTGTCAGACCTCTGGACCAGCATGTCCCCTCCCTCCAGCTACCAAAGTGGAGAGCTTTGCCTGCCCTGGGGATTTTTCTTTTAAACTCTAATAACTGTGTTCTTGACGTTCTGTTTGAGTCCATTTTAAAATTGTTTTATTAATGAGGCGAAGAGAGGAACCCAGTTTTCCTGGTGTCATCATGGAAGATCTCATGGCATCATGGAAGATCTTGTGGCAACAGTAGCTTTTGAAGAAGAGGAAGTGGGGAAGGAGTTGGTTCACAGGTGGACAAGGGCAGTTCGTGGCAGAGCAGGTCCTACAAGAGAGGCGCTTGGGTGGCTGATGCTGAGGACTGAAAGTCTGAGGCTAGCTTGGCTTACATTGCTTATCTAGGACAGCCTGGGTTGTAAAGGGAGATTTTGTTTTCAAGAACATAAAACGGCAAAAAGAAAGCAGTGAAATTATTATTTACTTAAAGGAGGCTTTTAAATGGACCTCTTCCCTCTTTTTAGTCCTTATCTGTTCAACTAGACACAGGCATTCTTTTCCCCTGGTCTCATGATCTGCCCAAATCCATTGCTTCTCTGGAATTCTCCCTTTCGGCTCTGCTCTCCTTGGGGCTAGTGCTTTGGGTAAGGTGTAAGGATCCACACTGGCTGTGCTTGGTAGCTGGGAGCTCTAAACAGTGTTTTTTGAGTTACTTGCTATGCAACTTAATTAGAAGTCTAAGAACCATTTTTACTGCCCTCTGACTTGCAAAAATGCTGTTTCTCAATAAACATAACTGCTCGCTCCCTTTCAACTCAACCTGGTGGCCAGGTTTCCTGAACACGCTAATGGTAAGCTTCCAGTTCCACACCATGTATTTGATACTCAGAAAAACCAGTTTGGCTTTCCCATTTGCTATAAACAAGGAAGCAGCTTCCAAACGGGAAGTGGTATTGATAACCTTGGTTTCTACTGCGTAGTTAGCAAGGATTAAAGCTACAACTGGGAGAGTCCTGTTTACACCCTGGGCGAGGGACTTGGTGGCAAAGGTCAGATCAGCTGACCAGTGGCTAGTCCCTAGCCCACATGTCTCAGCGAATCCCTGGCTGCGGAGCCCCTAGCAAAGCTTTACAACATTTCTCTGTTCGCTACTTTTAACAACAACACACATGAGGCAGGTTGGGAATTATCACCCTAGCTTAGTCATCATTAAATTAAATTCTATTTCCAAAATAGAAATCATAGATCAAATAGCTATAAGCTAAAGTTCTCTACCACTTAGGACCTTTTAGATGTTGTAAAAGCCCCCTGACAATTTCATTTCTTTGATTCCATTTAAAAAAGAATAGATTTACTCATTTTTACTTTATGTGTATGGATGTTTTGCCTGCACGTGTGTCTGTGTCCCATGCATGTGCCTGGTACTCACAAAGACTAGAAGAGGGCACTGTTACACAGAGGTAAACAGAACCAATTTATTACGGGGTCACAAATAGAAAGGGATGAGCTCACAAGGCATAGAGAAAGGTGGACACCACTGCTGATCCCTTGCTATCTCTCTGCCATCCTGGGTCTCCCCTCATCACTAAGCGGGAGCCAGAGCAGGACGGTCCACATGCTTTCTTTTGCAGTTTATCAGTAGACCACGCCATATGTGCCGGTCCTCTACAAGTTAATTGACTGGATGGATTTCCACAACAGGATTCCCTAGAACTGGAGTTTTGGAAGGTCTTGAGGTACCTTGTGGGTGTTGAGAACTGAACTGGGTCCCCTGAAAGAGTGCCCAGTGCTTTTAACTGCTGAGACATTTCCCCAGTTCTAATTTTATTTCTTATCTTTAAAAATAAGGAATGCCCCAAAGTATCATGTGTATTTTAAATGTTTACAATAAAGAACCCACTATAGATTAGACTTTGAATATTCCCCAAAGTCCACATGCACAAAGCCTGGTCTCTCATTTGGGGCACAACTGGTAGAGGGAGGACCCTTTGGAGCAGGGGTTCTCAGCCTTCCTAACGCTGCCACCCTTTAAGGCAGTTCCTCATGTTGTGGTGATCCCCAACCATAAAATTATATTCATTGCTGTTTCAAAACTGTAATTTTGCTACTGTTGTGACTCTTAATATAAATATCTCTTGTTTTCTGAGGGTCTTAGGCAACCTATGGGAAAGCGTCATTTGACCCCCAAGGGGGTCACACCCACAAGTCGAGAACTGATTTAAAGCATGGGACCTATTGAAATGAAGGTAGAGTTTTGAGGATGGGTTCTTGACAGAGCTGCAGACACACTGACCACTTCCTGTGTCTCTCTCTGCTTCCTGGTTGGCACAAGATGAGGAACCTTGTTCTATCACGTGGCAATGCCATGGTGGACCACCTTGCCACAGACCCAAAGCAAAGAGTCAGTCTGTTGACCATGGACTGAAACTTCTGAAACCATGAACTGAGACAACCCTTTTCTCTTTACAAGGTGACTGTCACAGTGACGTGGTTGGTGGCTTGTAGCACCTAAGTAGCTTTAGGATGATTGCTGGTTACCAGAAGAGCCAGGCATAAACTTAGCAAGCTGAGAAGTTGAATTTACTCACATATGCATAAAGAATCTCTATTTTAAATGATACCACTCCCAAGACCTTCCAAGTTGGTGAATGACACGGGAGACTATGGAGGTGAAGCTCCCAGAGAGTTCCTGGAAGCTCTACTGCCCCATCCTGCGCTTCGTCTCTGCATTGATTCCACTAGATTCCAAGGAAACCATTTTCTTCAGGGCTTTGAGCTGTGCTAGCAAACACACTGAGAGGATTATGGGTGCTCCCAACTGCTAGCTCGCCAAATCCAAGAAGAAGAGGCGGCGGGACATTGGCGTGTTGTCTGACATAGTGACGGTCCGAAGGACTGAGCTCTACCATGTAGGCTCTGAGGAAAGAGTTGGTTAGTTAGTAACAGAACTGAACGGAATGTACAGACGCTAGTTGGTGTCTGGTAAGCTAGAGAATGTGTTGGTCTGGGGAAAAAGTCCCACATATTTGGTGTCAGATGGGAATGAAAAGCAGTTCAGGTGGAGGGAGTAAACGTGTTGAAATCATCCTTGACTCTCTCGCCTGGTTTGGATTCAATGCAGACTGAATCACCAGCTGACCTTTTTCAGAGAAGAGGACTGTTACCTCAACATGGACATAGAAGCCATTCACCCCTTACTTTTTATTTCCTTCTGCTGCCCCACCCCCCTTTTTACTATTTCTTTGAAAAAGTTTTATCAAGAATTTCTTATGTGCCAGGCCTTGAGCTATGGAGATGAATAAAACCCACAGGGCCCTTCTCATATGTTGCATAGAGTCCAGCTGGGAGAAAAAGAAAACAAGAAACCACGAGATAAGAAGCCAGCATGCTGAAAACAAAAGCTAGGCAATTTGATGAGGATGAAGGACCACACTGGGCTATGCATTCTTTTCCCAAATATTTCTGAGTAACCCGAGATATTATGCTCGCTAGGTGACAATGGGGAGGGGGGCTTATGTGGATTGTAATGGATTAAGTAAAAATTGCTGCAGGTCCCCAAGTGGCAGCAGTGAGCAGTGGGCACACCACAAGACCACGCCACAGGTCTCCGAAGGTGGCTAGTCTTGGGCAGGGAGCTACGCGGCCAGACAGAGACAGGGATAGGCATGCCATGTGGAGTGAGGTTGTATTTTTATTTAGTGGGTTATGGAGGGGGGAAAGGGAGAAGGAAAGAAGAGCAGAGAGAGAGGGAGAGAGAGAGAAGGGGGAAAGGGAGAAGTGGGGAAATATAGAAGCTGCCTCTTGAAGAGGGAGACAGAGCTTCAGCTGAGCCTCAGTTGGAGCCCTTTGTGTATTGACTGCTGCTGCCAGACCATAGCTCCTTGAACCATGGCTTTTCTTTACTGCTCGTGCGTCCTTGCTCCGTTGGACTTCATTAGAAACAGAGATTCTGCGTCCTGCCAATTGACTCGCCTCCATAGTCTGCTTTGCTAGCCCTAGTTTACCCCACTCCCTTCTGCCCCTCGTTTGTGATGGTTAGAGCTACTTTGTCTTTATTTCCAGGTCTGCTGTCAGCGCATGCTTGGAGGGAATTTTGAATGAGACTTTTTTTTTTCCTTTCTGAGATGGAGTTTTCTTGATGTAGCTTTTACTGTCCTGGAACTCACTCTGTAGACCAGGCTGGCTTTGAATTCACAGAGATCCACCTGCCTTTAATCTGCTGGGATTAAAGGCGAGTGCCACCACTGCTGGATGAGACTAATTTCATTAAGAGATGACCTACTGGACGGCTAACAATATCCGTGCCTCCATCTTCAGATTCCAGCTCTATTGGTTAATCCACATTGCTAGTTTGAATACCTTTAGATCAGAGATTCTCAACCTGTGGATTACAACCCCTTTGGGAGTCAAATGACCCTTTCAAAGGAGTTTCCTAAGACCAGAAAACACAGACATTTACATTTACATTACGATTCACAGCCATTGCAAAATTACAGTTATGAAGTAGCAATGAAAACAATTTTATGGTTGGGGCTCCCCACAACATGAGGAACTCTATTAAAGGATCGCAAAGCCAGGAAGGTTAAGAAAAACCACTTTAGAATCGGTCTGGAAACATACCCAAGGATGTGTCTGTGGGGAGGGGGAAAGGTTTGCCATTTTAAGTAGGACGTCAGGAAGAGCCTCAGCGAGCACTGAAGGATGGATAGAACCATGTTGAAGAAGAGTGCTCTCTGGAGAGATGAGGACAAATGGCATAGTCCTGGACGACAGCGCCGGGCCATGTCCTGGGAGTCACACGGATGTTGCAGAGCAGTGGTTAAAGATAGAATTGTGGATGAGACACAGAGACAAGGTCCGGTGGAGTTGACCTTCCAGGGTACCATCAGGGAATCACAAACATGTTTGCCAAATAGAGACATGAGCCTCTGCAGTGGAGACACAATGGCTTTGCCCATACAAACCATTTCAACTGGGCTCTACAAGCTCACCACTTTCTACAGCTTTTAAAAAAGTGTCAAGCAGGACTCTCTAAATGTTTTCTCTGATTATGTTTTGTTCCTCACCTCGGTGTGACAACTCTGATTTTGCTTGGTTTTTGTTGTTGTTTTTGTTTTGTTTTTCTCGAGACAGGGTTTCTCTGTGGCTTTGGAGCCTGTCCTAGAACTAGCTCTGTAGACCAGGCTGGTCTCGAACTCACAGAGATCCGCCTACCTCTGCTCCCAAGTGCTGGGATTAAAGGCATGCACCACCACCGCCCGGCGATTTTGCTTGTTTTTTTTTTTTTTTTTTTAAAATTTAGTTGGTGTACGAAATATTTCCATCATCGTGACATTTTAATATATGTACAAGTATATGTCTGTAATTGTACTTTGCCTGTATTTGTGTTAATTTCTTAAATAATTTTGGGAACATTTTGTTTGTGTTCAGTGAGAAATATAAATTGTATCTATGTTTTTATCTTAAAGAGATCTTTTGTTTGTTGGTAGAAATATTTTACATCAATCATTGTCTTCATTGTTTGAAGACTAGCTTATTATAATTATTCTCATTTGAAGTGCATTGTCTCCACCATTAGATTTTGATTTTATTTCCTTTGTTTTTAAATCAAATATGATTTCTTTGTTAGCCAAGTATGTAAGAGAAAGCAAAAATGAGCTTAAAGTTTTAGTTAGGAAGTATGGCATTACTATAACATGAAATCTTATATGGAGTCAGTGATTCTCTATTATAATTGAGTCAAGATGGCATCAAATTAGTTTTCTGTGACTTCAGTCAATAGTGCTTTTGTTCAAAGTTTTGAAGATCATTTGAAATATTCACTGAGCCAGCCAAAGGAGGCGTCGTTCCAGAGCTCTGATAACTGACAATGGACATAGATGAATATTTATGCATGTTTCAGAAGGCAGGATTTAACCCGTCACCTACTCTTGTTCGAAACGCCTCCCACCGTCCCCTGACTTTCTATCGCCCTTTTTATGCTTCCAGTCCCTTGTCCTTTTCACCCCGCTCTCTTCCCCCAGACCACCCACCCTTCAAAGTCTATCCTGCTGCACTTGGGAGAGGTCTGGGAGTCTAGAATACAGGCTGGACAAAGTGTTCTAGTTCCCCTCATTCTCCAAGGAATTCGGTTAAACGCTAAAGTCACATTTCACAGAGACTGCAGCACTTCACACTGGAACAAAATGTTCACTTGGCCGGATTAATGACCCATGAAATCTGCAGGGACGAGCTGTTGGGGACGGTGTAGAAGTCAGCCCAGGGCTGGGACAGCTGGATATTTATTTTGACCTTCAGCTTGCTACCGCCAGCCTCAGGAGGGCAAATGTCAAGGCTGTAGGAATGCATCGCGAGAATTCAGGTTCTGCTCAGGCCGCCGTATCTGCAGCAGCCTCCGTGTGCCTTGATGGGGATCCAGACAGGCTCCCTTCTGAAACAGTGTCCCTCCATGACAGACCATCCTGGAGCCAGGATATCTCGTCTGGGAAGTGAGTTGACCTGAAAGTCACACTTCTTGGCCCCTCCCCCCCTGAAAGTCACACTTCTTGGCCCCTCCCCCCTTCCCTGCCTCCTGCCTGGGAATCCCTGAGCCTGGCCAGCCAGCAATAGCTGTGAAGCCTCCCTTATCCTCAGGAAGAAGACATAAAAGAAGAGAGGCCTGCTCCTCTGCACACCGGCTGTGGCTGGTTTCTCCAGAGACCCTGTGTGTAAGCACCCCGCTCTGGTGCTCAGCTCTGCCCACTCCTCCCAGCTCTCCATCATGCCAACTTCTCTGTCTGTCTGTCCACAGCACTCATTAATCCAATAATCTCACTCCCCAGTCATCCATCTGGTTGTCCTCTTGAATACCTCCCACATGCCACAAATAACCGAGGTCTCTGTTTGTTTGTTTGTTTCCCCATCCGTGAATGAAACGCTCCGACTAGGCGGCGCTTGAGGGAGAGTTTTCAGTACAGAAAGAACAAACCTCGTCGAGCACTGTGTTGGTCTTAAGCGAAAATATTCTGTTTTTTCTAGACAAACCTGGAAGGAACCAAGTGACTTAGAGTTTGACTTGGAGAACTTTTTGTTGGCAAATAGCTCCTAAAAGCAATCCAGTACCAAATTTAGCCAAACCCAAATAGTCACTTCTGGCAAATCACTTGTGCTTAGGTAGCCAGGGTAGTATTGTTTGGGTAGCAATAAAGTTCATGAAAGGACAACTTTGGGTCAAGAGATAGACTTTCTGATCTAGGTGCAGACCAAACATTCTTATAAGGTCAGGCTAATTATCTGGCCGAGGGACCACCTGTAGGCAGGCAGGCTTACCTTAAGCCAGGCTAAAGAGATAGGCAGAATAGCTTTTCCTTTCACGTGTGCCTGAGGCCTGAGACAGCAAGGCCCAATGCTTCCTTTTTCATTTTTCTGTCTCTGTCTTTCAGATCCTAGCCAGAACCTAAGCATACCTTTCTCACACTTTAAGCCATCCTTACTCTGTCTTCAAAGTCGTGGTTCTCAACCTGTGGGTCGCAACCACTTGGTGGGAGGGTCAAACAATCCTTTCACAGGGGTCGCCTATCAGCTATCCTGAATATCAGATATTTTCATTAGGATTCTTAACAATAACAAAAGTACAGTTACGAAGTAGCAGTGAAATAATGTTATGCTTGGGAGTCACTCCAACATGAGGAACTGTATTAAGACAGGGTCACATCATTAGGAAAGTGGAGAACCACGCTCCAGCGCTTCCCTCCCTGCCATATGGAGCCTGCATGCCAGTTTAAACAGAACACTGTTCCCCTTTGCTCCTCCGTCCTCCTGCTATGGCAGCCGCTAAGATTTACAGCTTGTCTGCCCTGGGAAGTTTTCTTTTAAAACTCTTGTAAAATATTCCCCGAGCCTCTGTTTGAATCCACTCTTAAATACTCTTTCTAATGAGACCAGGAACCCAAGATGGTGGTCCCATTTCCCCCTGTATCATTAGTGATGAAGGGAACAGCCTCAAAATCCAGGAACAGTGTTGAATCGCTTCCTGTAAAAGACTGAATTCTCTTAGTGAGCTGATAGGGTTGGAGCTTGCTTGGAAGTCAAATATTTGCTCAAAGCAGTAGGCAAGCACACAAGAGTTAGCTTCGCCTGAGGGCTAGTTGCCCGTCTTCCCTAGCAGCTCCTAGTTACCAAGATGGTAGGTCTGCTCCTGCCCTTCCGCTAAGGATGTGGCGGAAGCTAAGCCAATCAGAGCATGGGGGTTATGGAGTGAAGATGGGCTCCTGGGCCAACCAGAGGCAATAGTGCCCCAGGACCTGTGTGCTAAGACACTGAGATCTTTTCCTATGCTCTGGAGCATAGTTTGGAGATATTCTAGATAAGTCACCCTGCTGGGAGAGTATTTAACAGCAGTGGGGCTACGATGAAGGAGAATAGAAGTGAGGGTTGGAGAGAAATAGATCGAGTTTGAGTTATGGACCATTGTATGTTGAATTACCTGTCCCTGAACTTTTCTTTAATCGGAATCACCAAATCTAGCGTTCATTGGAGCTAGCTTTTGTTGAGTTTTTGATGTATTTTGTCAAAAAGAGCTGAAAAGTAACAGTTGATTTAAAGAGAAAGTCTACAGGTC
>JAQHUG010000178.1:1507142-1558035 GCA_028555095.1 Dicrostonyx torquatus
ACATATGCATGCACACACTCAGACACACACATACATACACAGATGTAAACACAGACACACTTAGACACATGCAACTATACATATACGTAAATAAATAGAATTTGTTAGAAGATTTTCAGTTAATAGCAGTAATTCCCAATTTCTTGGGTGTGAAGAGACACAAAAGGTAAGAGAAAATGACTTCAGAATTTGAATGTGGGTGCCTTAGTTAGGGTTTTATTGCTCTGAAGAGACACCATGACCACGGCAACTCTTACTTAATTTAATCAGGACTGGTAACAGTCCAGAGACTTAGTCCATTATCATCACAGCAGGAAAGCATGGTGGTGTGTAGGCAGACATGGTGCTGGAGAGGAGCTGAGAGTTCTCTATCTTCATTGGCAGGCAGCAGGAAGTGAACTGAGTTCCACATTGGGCATAGCTTGAGCACAGGAGAACTCAAAGCCTCCCCCACAGTGACACACTTCCGGCAAGGCCACACTTCCGAATAGTGCCACTTTCTATAGGTCAAGCATTCAAACACGTGAGTCTATTGGGCCATACTTATTCAAACCACCTCAATGGGTAACTGAATACTGGAGAGAGAATTTTAAAAAACAAACAAGCTAACCAGTTTTCTTCATTTTGAGATGAGGGTAGTAATTGATACTTGGAAATACTGAATTTAACAAGGGTAAAATCTGTATCATAAAATGATGGTATTTCTAAAACAAGTTTAATGTAATATTTATCATAATTTTAATTTTTTGAGAATGACATTACTTCATGCAAAAAATTAACATTTTAATGTTTCCAGAAACATAGTGAAACTGAATAGTGTTGAAGTTCTTCATCAATCACGTGTTACATTGGGTATTAATTAACATGAATTCAAATTCTCATAATCCTATTGTATCAAATAGGCCAAAGAACAAATGGAGTGTAGATACAGAATGACAATCAGAGCCAGGGGAACCTGAGGGGAAGTCGAGGCACTTTGTGACTAAGACAGGAAGGATTATCAGTAGTTTGATCACACTCTTGATTTTTTTTTTCTATTTTAATGCTTCATATTGGGTGTACATCACCAAGTGGGTGGGCCTGGGTGGTGTAGACACCAGTGTCTTAGGGCTCTTAGGGATACAATGCTAGGCAGGGAACAGAGAGGGATGTGCCCGGCTAGTATATATGTACACACCTGAAAACAATGGCACTAACTATATACCTAGAAGCATGTGGCCGAACTGCATGCTGTACAAACTAAATTCTAGATGGATTAAAGACCTGAATTCTAAAAATAGCAGATTCTCAACTTCTGCTGGAAGAATGGCTTCTGAAACAAACAAACAAAAAATGGTAGATGCACGAAGACAAAATGATTTACATGTATGATATTAAAAACCCTTTTGAATAGAAAAAGGGTTTTGTATAAAATTAACAATACACTGGGAAAATACATTTGCAACATATATGATAAATGAAGGAAATGCCTTCAAAGAAATACCAAAAATAAAAAAAAAAACAAGTTAGCACCATTTTTGTCATTTCGAATGTCAGTTTATTAAAGAGACTCCGAGAGAGCCTGACACATGAAGAAAGTGTCCAGCCGGAGTTTGATGGAAGCAGGCAGCCTTCAGTCTTGATAGAGAAATTCAAAGCTAAATGAGTGAAATTTTCCTCCATCAGATTGGCAAAAAGTCCCACTTATTTTTTCCTCTGTTATTCTGAAAAGATTACATCCATATGGAAAATGAAAGTCAGCCATCACCAAAGAATAGGGAATAAAGTAAGCCTCCTCCTTTTTATTTGGAAGCCCCAGTGGCCACGACTCTACAGCTGCACTATGAGGCACTTTCTTATGTATTTTCCCCAAAATAGCCTCTGTGTTATATAACCTCAAGCGGTCAGTGGAAAAAATAATATAATATGAAATTGTGGAAAGAGCATGTTAAAGCCATCGCTCCTGACATCGGCCTCTTGTTTCCCACAGCTTCCACCGTTCTCTTCCAGAGCTGGGTCCCAGCATTCCCGTGCTCAGTGTGCTCTGGTACCAGACACCTCGGCCATTTCTAACCTCACACTATCGTTGACTGTCGGTAGCCTGTGTGCCAGTGTGCCTGTAAGACAAGTTCTGGTGTGATGTGTGCACTCCAGATTTGTGTGGCTCTTACCAAATTGCCTTCCACAGGGGCCACATTCGTTTCTCTTGTAACCACTGGGGTTTGAGGATGCACACCAAACTATCAATCCCAGTGACCTCAGGTTGGCCTAGGTAGGAGGCATTTCTTTAACATTTCCCTCTGGGGTGATCTCTCTCTATCTCTCTTTCTTTCCCTTCTCCCCTCCTCTCTTTCCTCTCCCCCCAAAATTTTACAATTAAAATAATTTTTATTTTAATTAAATCTCCCTCTCCCTTCCCCACCCACTCACTCCTCCTTCCCTCCCTCCCTCCCTCCCTTTCTCTCTCTGCTGTGTTTGTATATGTATATGTCCCCTCCCCCTCTCTGTGTGCACACAAGCATGTGTAGGTTGGAGATTAACCTTGGGGAGTTGTTTCTTAGCACCAACCTCCTTGATTTTTGAGATACAGTATCTTATTGGCTTGGAACCCGCTTATTAGGTAAGGCTGGCTGGCCAGCAAACTCCAGGGAGCCTCCCATCTGCCCCAGTGCTGCTGGTACCTTGTCAGGCGGCTTCTTTTGCTTTTTATTTTTTTAAAGACTAATCCTGGAAATTGAACTCAAGTCTTGTGCTTGTAAGACGAACACTTTACCAACTAGCCTGTCTCACTGGCACGATGTTTTCTTCATGTGTCTTTGATTTATGCAGTTCTCACCCATGGACAATTCTACAATGATTATTGAAAAAATAAATACCATTTTGAAATTCAAGAGACGAAAATGAGAAAAAAAAAACCCTACAAGTTATGCAGACAGCTGGGTACAGTAAATTAGTCCTGTCTAAGCACATTTTTTTTTAATTGTAAAATTTTGGAAGTGAACCCTACAAGTGCATGTAAGAATGAACTGTATCAGCGCCTGTCTGAAATGGAAACTACCAAGTTATCTTGGCTTAGGAAAGTCCCTAGGGAGGCGGCAGCTCATTATCTCTACCGATTTCCCTCTCTCTTTTCTGGCACACCTCTGAAAGGTTGAGGGATGTTAGTGCCCATCTAAATGCACACATTAGCTCCCCTGGAAGAAAGTAATTTATTTGGGCTGTTAACACCAGTGGACCTCTGGCTCCTCCTCATTACAGGAAAGTTATGTTTTAAAGGCTGTTTTGAATGTTTAATTCCACTTCGAAACTCTCACTGCCTTTCCTGCAGGAAGCCATTTTGCAAATGCAGCTACAGGAGCAAATCAACAAGGAGACCAAGTCCTGTATGTAAAAGCAAAGAGCCTTATTCAAGTTCAAACTCTCTGTGTGTCCAGTACATTGGAACAAAAAGCCTCGAGCTCAGTTGAGGTGTTTTTTTTTTTTTTTTTTTTATCATAGCAGAGGCTGGGGTGAGGGATTTCTAAGGTTCAGGACCTCAGATTGGTTGACATTTGTCTAGGGCTGTCCTGGTGAAAGGGGATGGGTGTGTGCTGGTCTTTGGAGTGTTAAGTATTTTCTCTTGAATGGGCGGTGCCTGGGTGGTAGTTCTTAGAACCAGGTATTGCCTTAGAGTAAACCAAAACTCAAGCCTTTATTGACCTTGTCACGACTGGGCTCTCTAAGCCCAAATCTTATTTCTGCTTTCAAGACATTTTACAATATTTCAGATTTATTGAAAGTCAGTGATTGCCAAGCATAAGTGACATTAAATATGGACACATATATTCATAATATATAAAGGTGAATATATATGGATATGGATTCTTTTCTTCAAGAGCTCATTCCTTGCCAGAAAAGATAGAATCCAAATGACTGTGGTCTGCATGGTAAATATAGCCTAGAAATAACTCCAAAGAGGAGTCACCTGCTCTTCCCGTGGGATCGGGGGCATTCCTTAAGAAGTTAAGATCTGCAAGTATGTATGCCTGCAATTAGTATGAATTGTGTATTGTCATAATTATGTGTCAAGGTATTCAGATATCTGAGAGAGACAGACATGTCTAACAAGTTTGTGTGGGGGCTAAATAGCTAGAAATGGGTTTGTTCACAGCACTAAGGACCATCTTGGAAGACAACTCAACTTGAAGAAAGAAAGAAACAAAACAAAACAAAACAATAATGAAATTTCCATAGAAAGCCTTAGCTGTCACAAACCAGGGCAACTTAAAGAGCATAGTGTGTCTGTGTGCCAGTTACTAAGCTTTTTATGTATTGCCTCCACAGGATGCCTTGCAAGTGATGTTGGGGCTGGGATTCTGGCCTGCCAGTAGTAGTGGTGGAAGATGGACGGCTTTCAGGGAGAGAGAAGGGACATTTCTGCTCCTTTGTTCTGTCTTGTGTCTCTATGGTAACGGGTAACCTGTTTACTTCTCTAGTTGGTGGTATGGACCTGGGAGAGTGAGGTCTCAAAAAACAGAGGCGGACTAGAGTCTCATGTGATAGCCAACTTTTCTCAGAGCGTCAGACAATTTATGCTCTGAGGGTGAAGAAGAGCCACCTGAGTAAAATGGACAGTCACAGGGACAAGCCACACATGGTAAAAAACATGTCTTTCCATAGAGGCACATGAACACTAGCAGCTGAAGTGAGCTCCCTCTTATCCACTACACCTGGGAGGGGCATGAAAACACATTCCAAGACCAGTTCCATGCTTTGAAGAAACCGAGGTCACAAGACTCTTGTTTTCTTAGAGTTTTTCTCATGAGCACCCAGAATCCCCCGCTTTGCAAGATTCCATTCTTGGCCTATGCTCCAACAATCCCAGGCACCCCAGAGAGCTGTCAATTTTCACAGAGAACAGTTGCTACTGGGTGGTGCTGTTCTTTAAATGTCAAATCCCAGCTTGGTAGGCCACCTCCTCCAATCTACTTTAGGATTGAAAAAAAAAAAAACTACCAGCTTTTCCCCCTTGTTTCCCAGCTCTCTGCAGAGTAGCTTATCCTGCTGTTATTATTTAAATATTTCTTTGATGTTTCCTCATTTTTTGTGGGCTTCTGATACCTGTGTAACTAATCCTCTACGATGAATTCTTCTTTGTTGAAAATGACTAGTGTGGCTTCTGTTCCTGAGTGAATCCACTAACAGCTTTCTACTTGTATCTGCATCCTATGGGATGGTGAAACATTTGAAAAAAAATATTCAGCAAAATAAGTGTTGCTCTGTGCCTATCCTAAATTCTGTTTGTCAACCCGAAAGCAGAATAGCAGACAAATTTGTGTGTTGGACTCAGTGGCATTACTCGAGATCTTGAGGGCCTAGAATGATCATCACTAATTTGTCAGAGTGGAGGAGGGGAGGTTTGACTGACAGCAGCTTAGGGCAGTGAAATGAGAGAGAAGTGGGTCCTTGATCAGCTGGGTACCATGTGCCCTGTTCCAAGGGGCAGCTGCAATTCAGGCTCAGTTTCTCACTGCCATGTGGGAGTATGGGATGGAATATCCTCACTTTTTTGAGGAATTAAAATTTCACATTAATTTTATGATAGGTTTATTGTGTGTGCATGTGGTGTGTGTGTGCATGTCAGAGCACGTGTATGAAGATCAAGGACTACCTATAGAAGTCAGTTGTCCCCTCCCACTGGTTCCAGGGACCAAACTCCGGTTATCAGCCCCGGAGATAACACCTACACTCACTGAGCCATCTCACTTGTCTCTCAGTTAGCCGGGCAATGGTGGCGCATGCCTTTAATCCCAGCACTCGGAGCCAAAAGCTGGTGAGTTTGAAGCCAGCCTGATCTACAGAGTGCGTTCCAGAACAGCCGAGAAACACACACAGAGAAACTCTGCCTCAAAAAACAAGACAAAACAAAAACAAAGTTAAATGAAATGACTTGACAACTAATTCAAATAAAAACTGAAAATTTTCTGCACCCCAATAAGCCTCTCCGACGACGCCATAATCCTAATCAGACCAAATTAAACTGAGTTAGAAAAAGCCCAGGTTTAATGGATACCAAGCTTCGGGATGGCCTTCCAGCCCCCCAGAGAGGAAACTGGAAAACCACTTGTTTGTTCTCTGGAGAGGGGGCAGTTTAAATACCCTATGGGAGTGATCTTGAGCATCTCTTGGGGTGGGGTCATCATTTGGCAGGCTATCTCAGGGGCGGAGTCTGGACTGAGGCAACTCTAGGGGAGGGGCTTGTTTGTTTGGAGGTTCCATGCAAACATTCAGACTCTTTGGAAATATGGATGCCAGGGGCTGGGGTGAAACTTCCATCCAAACAAAACTCACGATGTGAGTTAAAATGCTGCAAGCGGATCACTGTCTGCCAGCATGGCAAGTCACCAGGCACTAACTCTTAGATCTTAGGAATTCTTCATTCTTACCCAGGAGACTCGTGGGCACCTTAGGAACACATGATGGTTTTGGGGAACCTCATGGTGTACTCTTCCTGTAACACTAGGATGGACAGCCAGTAGTCTACACAGTTAATACTCACGTCTTTTTCCTTATGGACTGTGAGCTTCCTGGAGAAAAGATGAAGATGCGTCCTTTTTTTATCTCCAAGCCTTGGCACGATGCCTGGGAGAGAGTAAGTGTTCAATAAGCTTTAATGCCTGGCTGAACGACTGAGTCTGTGTTTAAGAACGAGACTGTGCTGTCTGTGTAAAAGCTTGCAAGTTAGACGCCTGTCCATCATCCTGCTGAGTGACTCTGAGAGAACACTTAACTCCCTAAAACTTTCTAGCCAGTGAGACAGAAATCCTGCATCTTCTGAGGTTTTCAACCTTGATTATTTACTAAAAATTTCCTACTTAAGGTCTTTTCGCTTTAGTATTTAGTCTGGTTTTATTAAAGTCATGCAGGTGAAAGCGTCTTGAGGTGTGGTTATTCTAATAACAGGAGATAGAGAGGGCTCAGTTTTCTGGTGTCACAGTCTGCTCTGCATCTGTGGCAGAACTAACCCTGAGCCCAATCCAGAGGATCGTAGTCACTACGTCACCTGCACCCGCTGACAGTCAACAGCAAGCGTGGAGAGGATTCCGCTATTGTATCGTGAACACTGGATTGCATTCCCCTCCAAATCATTCTTCTACACAGCACATTAAGACACTGCAGGGAGGAAACCTTTCCAGTCTCCACATTAGCGTTTGGAAGGGTGTGTATTTGATGGGTTTTTCCATTTCTGCAGCATCCAGGGGAATGATCTGAGCAAGCAGAACCTCTTCTGAAATGTTCCCTTTGGATTTCTTCCTAGAAATCTACACGATTACCCATTTTCAGGTTATGTGAAAGAATGAAGCCCAGCGCACCACAAGCTTGTGACGTTTGTGGCGCTGTGGTCCAATAGAAACCACGCCTTCAACTCTTCGCTTTCGGTCACCTTCCAAACAGTCCCACCAGATGCCCTGGTGCCCAAGGTCCCAATCTGTCCTATTTTCCCCAGTGCTTCTCCTTTGTTGCCACTGTTCAGTTAAATGCGAACTTGGTCGCTGATGGGGGACTAAAGGTTAAGTGGCTTCAGTGAGTGCTGATCTTGGGGAGACAGAATCCACAGAGTAAGACTGATTGAACTAAATATGTTTGTCATTCCTTTGCTTCAGAGTGACCTGTATCTGTGAAGGCAACAGCTTGTTATTGATAATTTCTGGCTCTAAGTCTTCTTGGCCATGGTCCCCACCCTCTACTCCCACGCTTACATCCAAAAAGGAATTCTAAACCTTTGGGTCTTAGGGTTTCTATTGCTGTGAAGAGACATCATGACCACAGAAACTCTTATAAAGGAAAAACTGGGGCTGGTTTAGAGTTTCAAAGGCTTGGTCCATTATACTCATGGCGGGAAGCATGGCATTGCACAGACAGATGGGGTACTGGAGAAGGAGCTGAGAGTTCTCCATCTGGATCTGCAGGCAGTAAGAAGAGAAGAAAACACACCGGGCCTGGCTTGAGCATCTGAGACCTCAGAGCCCACCCAAAGTGACACACTTCCTGCAACAAAGCCACACCTACTCCAATAAGGCCACACCTCCTAGTAGGGCCGCTCCCTATGGGTCTATTGGGGGCCATTTTTATTCAAACCACCACACTTTGCTATCCTAACTTTTCTAGTTACCAAGGAAACAGACCTCTCTGTAAAGCCCTGCAGGGGTGACTTTTATCTTTAGTCAGAACTTTTATGACTGAGTGAAGAGTTTCTAAAAATTTTGACGCAGCCAGAGAATAGGCATTTCCTAACATTTTGGAGAGGAGTAAAGAAAATAGGGAGGTGGAGGATGTCCCTCAAAATCCTAGCAATGCCTTTTTTTTTCCCCTTAGAGCTGGAAAAAGGTGATTTTCAGATTTTGTAGAAATACAGGTCACAAGAACCAACACAATTTGAGATAAGAACCAAAGCAGATGGTTTATACTAGCTAGTTTTAATCATTGTAAAGCTATCAAAATCAGACAGTGGTTACTGTCATAAAAATGACAACCATAGGTCTGCAGAGTACTATAGATTCCAGGAATAGATATGCACATGACAGCTAGATCGATTTTGCAAAGGGTGTCAAAGAAATTCAGTGGGGCATCCAGTAGTCTTTAACAAACGGTCCTGAAATGACTGGAATTTAGTTCAACGTCTCTCCTTAGCTGGCAAAATATATCACTTTAAAATGACTATGGAATGGGTTATAGATTTGATTTCAGTGTAAAGAGCCAAAAGTATAAGAGCCTCAGAAGAAAACATATGAGAAAAAAAATATGACATCAGTGTAGAAAGAATTATTAGCAAGGGCACACGAAGCACAAACCTGTGACGTTAAAGTATCTCATTGGCTGGGCTTGAAAGACAGAAACATGGTCAATCATTACTGCTGCTCCTGTGCACAGGTATCTTCTGGGTAAGATCAACATTTCAGTAATGTTGGTGTGGACAGGTCTCATCTAATCATTAGAAGAATTTGTGGAACACAAGATTGATGAAGTTCTGTCACCGGAAGGCCTTCAACCTTAAATACTATACTCTTCTGGAGTCTCCATTCTCCCAGCCCATCCATCAGATACTGGACTCAACAAACCTCATGGGCTGGAGAGGTTAAGATCACTGACTGATCTTCCAAAAGTCCTGAGTTGAATTCCCAGCAACCACATGGTGGCTTATAACCATATGTAATAAGATCTGATGCCCTCTTCTGGCCTGAAGGTGTGCATGCAGGCAGAATACTATATACATAATAAATAATAAAGAAAACATTTTAAAAAATTAAAAATACAAGCCTCCACAGCTGCATGAGTCAAATTCTTGATGATCTCTCTCTCTTTTCTTTCTCTCCTCCTCTTTCTTCCTCTCTCCCTCTCCCCTCGTAACACTGTAAAGCACAAAATAAAAATGTATAAACTTCACCAAATTAAAACTTTTCCTTAGCAGCAGAGACATAGAGAAAATAAAAGATCTATCATAGACTAGACAAAATGACTTGGTGTACTTGCCAAAAGGACTTGTGTATATCTCATATACACATACATGCTTATGTACAGATTTATGGAAAGGAATTTGTATTTAGGACATTAGAAAGACCCGATAAACCCACAAGCTGGAAATCACTGAGAAATGGGCAAGATGTGAACACAGTTTCCCAAAGAAGACACATGAATGGTCGGGGAGGATGTGAAACGTTGGGATGGAGGGAGGGAGGGAGGGAGGAAGAGAAGGAGGGAGGGAGGGAGGAAGGGAGGGAGAGAGAGAGAGAGAGAGAGAGAGAGAGAGAGAGAGAGAGAGAGAGAGAGAGAATGGAAGCGGGATATCAGAGCCCTTCGTGGAACCAGAAGTACAAATTTACAAAAGAGAGGGAGGCATAAGGTAGTTAACTGGTCATATCCAAAGCACCTCTTTGGCATAAGACTTGCCCAGCAAAATCAAGCCTGTCTTCTGCCATAGAGACTGAGACTATGGGTCATTGCACTTGGGAGGCAGAGGCAGGTGGGTACCTGAGTTGAGGCCAACCTGGTCTACATAGCAAGTTCTGGACCAACCAGGCTACTAATGAGATCCTGAGGGTTGGCGGGGTGGTGGGGTGAGACCGATTTTAAATGGTTAAAACATGGCTTCCAAGTCTTTGAGAACAGTTTTAGGGGTGGATGTAGGTGTGTGAGGTCAGAGGGAGGGATGATAAATTGCAAGCTCTTAAAAGTAGCTCAGGGAGGTGTGGGGTCACATCTGCTTTGAGCCATGAACAGACAGGCAGTTCTCCCAGCAGCTTTGAGTTTTTCCAGGTAGGGACTTGAAGGGAAGCTGAGGTCATGCTAGGGCTGGCTAGCTGTGTGGCTCTCTGCTGCTGAGCAGGAGACCAGTGTTCACTAGAATCTTTCATTATGACAGGCTTTGAAGAAACCATTGATAACAAATACGAATTTTACAGGGGTAGCTTGAGGCTAGTCAAAAAGACTGTTCAAAGGAACTTGACTGGGTTTCCTGAAGTGGAAAGTCCTTCTGGTCACTGGTCCTGGGGAATGCAAATTAGAGCCATGACTAGATAATCATTTGCACAGACAAAACCGCAGAAGGATGATAGCAAAGGTTGTTAGAGATAAGGATTGCTGTAGGAAATATAAAGTGGTACCAAGGCTTTGGTATGTCTTGTAAAAAGTAAGCATATAGTTGCCGTATTAGTAAGGGAGCTTGCTTCTATATGAGAGCTTCAGCAAAAGGTTTAGCAGAAAGTGAGTCTCTAAGCAAAGTCTGTATATCCATACTGTGGAATATCATCCTGCAATACTACATAACACGGCAGAAACAGATAAATTAAAAAAAAAATCAGTCTCGCTGGGTGATGGTGGCACGTGCCTGTAATCCCAGCACTTGGGAGTCAAAGGTAAGTGGATCTCAGTGAGTTTGAGGCCAGCCTGGACTACAAAGCAAGTTCTAGGACAGCCAGGGCTACACAGAGAGACCCTGTCTCGAAAACCCAAACAATAAATAAATATATAAATAATAATCAGGCTCAACGAAGGAAGCTACACAAAAAGGTATATGGCTTATGATTTCACTTCTATAAAATTCTATAAAAAATGTGTTATGACAGAAAACAGGACAGTGACTGAGAACAAGACTGGCGGAGGCGTGCATTTCAAAGAAGTTCAGGGACATTTTTGGAAGTGATGAACTATTCTGGTATCTTAATTAGGATGACAACTTTCTGAGAAAACTCCTCATTTTGGGGGGGCTGTGATGTAGCTGAGTGGGAGAACGGCTGTCTAGCATAACAAAGGCCCTGAGCTCCATCTCCCTTACCACACACAGAAATCCTTTGCTTCAAATGCTTGCAGATTACTGCACATAACTATACACTAGTAAGGCATAAAGCTTAAAATTTTGCTGACTTTTGTTGGCATGCCTTTAATGTCAGCTGAAGAGGCCAGTTTGGTCTTAATAACCAGCTCCAGGCCAACCAAAGCTATATAGTGAGACTCTATTGTTGTGGGATTCCCCTCTGTATGCTGTGAGTATGTTTTATTACGATTGGTTAGTAAAGAAGCTGCTTTGACCTATAGCAGGGTAGAATATAGGTAGGTGGGAAAACTAAACTGAATGCAGGGGAAAAAGAAGGCGGAGTCAGGCAGACATGTAGCTGCTGAAGGAGAATGATGCCAGAATTTTACCCATAAGCCACAAACTTGTGGTGATACACATATTAATAGAAATGGGTTATTTTAAAATATAAGAGCCAACTGGAAATACGCCTGAGCCATTAAAAAAAAAAAGCAAGGAATAAACAAATGTAAAATTGTAAATAGCCATCAGTACAAACACTTATTTAGCATTGTTATGTAAATTGAGGAAAGAGTAGAAAAATTTTGAAATATTTTGGCAATTGTGTCATCTAGATTAAGATAAAGGGCCACACCCTTTCCATAAAGAGCATGCCTTATGAGCAGGCTGTGTTATTTCTCCATCTCAAAATAACACTTTAAAAACATAAAATCCATTTATAGCTTACAGGCTTTTAAAATAGGCTGTGGGTCAGATTTCTTTCAATCCAAGGAGATGACTCAGCCATTTAGTCATCATCTATTCTGGTTTCCAGATTTTCAAAACGGCCTTCCTTTCATCATCTTGTTTGAGGAGATAACAATGATTTTTCAGGATGGTAGGACAGACTCTTCATTTTACCCCCTACCCAGGAACTGGCTCCCCAGGAGCGTAAGCAGATGGTCTCATAGTCAATTCAAGCCATAGAAGGTTAGCTGGAGCATTCTACTTTTAGGACATAATAAGTAGATTAGGAAAGCAACAGAAGAGCTGTAGAAATGGCTCAGTGGTTAAGAGCGCTGGCTGCTCTTCCACAGGACCCAGGTTCAGTTCCCAGCACCCACATGGCAGCTCACATCTGCCTGTAACTCCAGTTCCATGGAATCTGGTACCCTCACACTGATATACATGCAAGCAAAAACCAGGGTGAAAAAGTCAATAAGAAATCCTTAGGAAATTACAATGGGTTTCAAGCTATTAATAATATAATAATTCATCTTATTATTACCCATTGTAATTTCCTAAGGATTTCTTATTGACTTTTCTCTGTTAGGTTAAAAATAGGAAAGTCAAAATTACATGTTGAAAGAATGATGAGTTGTATTATTTTCTCTATGTAATTGATTTGGCTGCATACATAAACCAGGGACAATTGATCTGGTTTGTGTAGAATTGTAATTCCCCATGTAATTTTGCCCAATTTCTGCAGAAACTCATTTTGGATGAGCTTCAATGGCTAATACATCATTTGAATGAATTCACTTTGGGATCTGTGTAATTAATAATCAGGACTTCCAGACCCATTCCTTCGAAGCTTTCTGTGATAATCAAATTACATACGTTCATAAATGCATTTACAGGCACTGTGGACTTTTTCAGGATATATAAATTGCATTAATGATAAATATCATGGACGAATAATTATGCCTTTCCCAGTGATCTGTACTTCTTGGCTCGTAGGGTCGTTTGCTGTAGAAACTGAGTTGAAAATAGCTGTGGATTTATTTGAGTCAATTTGATTTTAGGAAGAATGAAATTGGGGAAATGGAGAATTCTGAAAACTCTAGGAGGGTTTCTGAGTTTGAATTCCCTTCTTGAGGAAATACATTGTGGGATATTTGGGGGAATGTTCTGAAGAAACTTGTGTATCATCATCTTGCCTTTTGAAACACACATTTCCATTTCCCAGAGGATTTGGTTTTTTAGAGTCCGTTAATGGACACTTCCCACTGGATGGAAAATCAGTGCGGAGCAGGCGCAGGGCTCTGTTCTTTCATCCTTCTTGTGTTCTTCCTTTTTTCTTTCTTTTCTTCTTTTCTCTTTGTCATTGGTGTTGTGGAGGTGGGCTTGTACTCTGTAGCCCAGGTTAGCTTAGAACTCAGTAGGATCTCAGGCAGACTTTGAACTCAGGGCAGTCTTCCTAACTCAGCTTCTTAAGAGTTAGGATTGAAGGCTCTGCCATCGTGCCCAGCTAAAATGTTCAGTTCTGATCAGGAGCAAGCCATGCTTCTATCAGGCATGGGTAAGCCCTAGAGAAATGTGAAACAGATGTTCTAACAATCCTAATAACCCTCATGTGTTGGCTTCCACCACACAGGGCTGTTAGTAACTCACAGTAATGAAGTATGCCAACCACACTGTCTGGGAGCGTTATGTATGTAAAGTCGCATCTCTGGTATATGCAAAACCACTGCAGATGCCTGTGATTCCAGGGCCCAGGCCATCTGCACCCCAGATCTGGTTGCCTTTGTCTCTGCTACATGCCACTTAGGAGTGGCAACCTCTGGTGGCAGATACTGAGTTTCCAGGCCTGGCTGTACAGAATAGCTCATGTTCAATATAAAACAACCACTGGCACACAGGATGACTGTCTCTTCTTGTCAGGGTTTGATGTCATTGTGGCTAGTTGTATTTGGGAAAGAGATTTCTCAAGGAACCAACATTATTAGTAATTTTTCAAGACATTGTATGTCACTTAACAGGTATGTCCATATGTATGTATAAACATGCACACAAGAACACATGTTCTCATTCTCATACTAATACCCATGCCTTCAGACCACTAAGAATGTTCACAAACCTGGGCACACACACTCATAGATGCACATACCTCCACACACATACATGCCCCCCCACCACTGACATGTACATACACACACCATACACACTTATACCACTGATATAACATACATGCACCATACACACCACTGACACAACATATGCATACACACCACTGACACAACATATGCATACACACCACTGACATACACACACACATACCACTGACACACATACACATAACACACACACACACACCACTAACTCACACATACACACACTACACACACACCACTGACACAACATACACACCACAAACACACATACCACTAACACACACATACACATACCACATGCACACATACCACTGACTCACACATACACACACCACACCACTGAGACACACATACCCCCACACACCACTGACACACACATACCCCCGCACACCACTGACACACACATACACATGCACCACTGACATACCCTTACACACCACTGACTCACACACAACACACACACCACTGACACACACACCACACAGACACCACTGACACACACACCACACACACACCACTGACTCTCACACTCGCCACTGACACACACAAAGAAATAACAGACAGAAAGATGGGCTGAGAAGACCCATGTGAGGGGCTAGCTCTGCAATCCTTAGGACCAGTCTCAGCCCCAGAATCCATGGTAAAATCCAAATGTGGTGGCACACATCTCAACTCCAGGTGTTCCTTTCGTAAGATGGGGAAGACAGAAGATCACCTTGAAGACCATGAGCCAGCTAGCCTAGAGTACACAGTGCAGTAGAAAAACAACGAGAACCATGCCTCAACCAGGGAGAGGGCCAGATTCGACCTACCCTCTGTCTCTGCTAGACATTGCACCACTTTTATGGCAATTGATCTTCACACTTGGGGAATCCTCCCACAGCTGTTTCTTAGGGCTTAATCTAGAATAAAAAACAGATTAAAATTACATAGGGAAAATCTGAAATGAGATGGTGGTGTAGGAGGGATCTTCTGTATTTTGTGTTGCTTTCATTGGTTAATAAAGAGAATGCCTTGGCCTGTAGGATAGGTGGGCAGAGTAGACAGAAAGGAAGGCTGGGGAGAAGGGAAGACGCCAGACGCCATGATGCTCCTACCCGAGATGGACGTAGATTAGACTCATGCCGGTAAGCTACAACGTGTGGTGACACACAGACTATTAGAAATGGGCTAGTTTAAGATGTGAGAGTTAGCCAAGAAGAGACTAGTGATAATGGGCCAGGCAGAGTTTAAATGAATAGAGTTTGTATGTAATCATTTTGGGTATAAGCTAGCCATGCGGCCTGGAGCCAGGTGCTGGGAAAAAATGGCTGCGCTCCTCTCAGGTGCTGGGAACACAGCCTGCCCGCACCGGAAGCCAGGCGGGACACAGCCCTCTCCTCCTCACTACTACAAGATATATACAGATGTAAGCTCATATTTTAACTTAATTGTCCTAATATGGTAATATTTTTATTGCACAGGTTTATTGTGAGATTAATTAAAATAATAATGCTTATCTATAGAGTAGTTTCCCAATAAAATAAGAAGTTAGCCCATCTACGCTACTCATATATTACTCCCATTGTTATACAATGGTGGACAAAATGGAACAAATTGGTAATTTGACTTCATACTAAGTCTCCAAATAAAGGTCTCCTTGGTAGACTATGTGGAAGACAGCTGGGAACTGGTTTGTGAAGCCTGCATTGCAGCAGTTGTAGGGTAGGGGAAATTGGGGCTCCCATTTAGGACTGCCCAGGTTGTGCACTGCAGAGCTCAAAGGGACATCATTTTTAGAGCTAATGGTGTGAGTGACACCCCCACGACCTGCCTGCTTAGGGACACAGGCATGAGGATAATTTGACTGCACTTGGATGCAGTAACTTTCTTATTCTTTTGTTCATTACAGTTCAGAAAAAAGATTTCCTAGCTGGTTGTTTCACATCATTTCAGATCTATTTGAATCATTTTATTTTAATCTTTTAACACATAAAGCAGGATTCTAAGGGAAGAGAAACAATGTGTAAATTTACAGATAATAATAAACATTGCATAAATTTATTTTGACCCAAGCTCATTGACCAAAAGGAAAAGAAAATGAGAAAAAACTTTTCCTTCATAATTCGCACACAAGTTATTTTCTCAAAACATCACACTGGCTGACTGATTCGAATTTCCTGGTTCAGCAGCAACAACAACGAAATGTATTTTCTCCTCATTCCTGGCTGTTGTTGCTCTGTCTGAACCGAGGCTCCCCTTGGCAGAGATGTAGTTTCCCAGACTTGTTTAGAAAATACCAAGAGGGAGTGTTTCCCATTTGTAGATATTAGTGTACTGTAAGTGCCATGGAAAAAGGCAATCATGCCTTGAGTTCCTACGTTCCCAGTAGAATAACTGGTGTGGGTTTATATAGTGCTGTCTTTGGTACCATATGGCTATGAATGTTTTATAGATTTTGATACAGGCCAAAGAAAACAAATGACAACGAATCCCTCTCACATTGTCAATTAGGTAAGCAGATGTGACTTCTCTGAGGCAAGGTCTTTGGGGAGTCATTGCTGTGTTATCGAAATTAAAACTGGGCTAGCTGAGAAGGGTCCCCAGACCCCTAATTATATTTAGCAAAGCAAATCTTTAAAAATAAAAACCCTCAGTCCTGCTTTATGGGTATGATCTGGAAGATATTTTGTAGCCCATTAAGGATAAAGGCAAAATGATTAGATGTCAATTACTACGATTTTTACACTTTAGTCACCAGGACTCTTTGGGGGATGTTCCTATCCTAATTTTCATTCCGGAGAAAATGAACTTGCCCACAGTGACGCTGGCTTTGCTACCTTGCTTGTTCTTTGACATTTTGACAACTCCCACATGTCTGGCTATATCCTTCGAATTCAGCTCTGCTGGAAAAGAAATGGAATCATTTGGAAAACAGCCTTGTTAGTGTCATGTGCTGTCAAACCAATAGAGGTCATACTCCTGCGTGTAGTTCCCTCACCCTCCCCCCCCTCTGCCTTTACTACCAGTGAGAATTTCTTTGCCTGGCTTAAATTTGTGTGTGTTCTGGCTTTAGCCAAGCTCTCCTCATTTTTTCAAAATAGAAACTTAATGAACATAAAATTAATGATAGATCTAATTATAGTGATTTGCATGAATTAGAAGACATTTTTATTGATTTCTGAGGCCATATCTCCACAAGAGAGGATGTATAAATTTGGATGCTAATGAAGCCAAGATTATCTTTGTTAATGAGTGTTAGCATGTATTAAGCTTTCCAGTGTAGAGGAGGGGGACAGTTGGTGGGTGAAGGTGTTCAACCGTTCATGTTGGCAGAAATAATCACACCTCACTGCCTGACCAGGGTTTCTTTGTACTAGGAATACTTGGTTAGTCTATCAGTGGTTCTCAGTCTTCCTAATGCTATGACTTTTTAATACAGGTTCTTATGTTGTGTTGACCCCTCCATCCAAAAATTATTTCACTGCTACTTTATAACTGTAATTTAGCTAGTTATGAATTGCAATGTAAATATCTGATATGAGACCTCAAAGGGGTCATAATCCACAAGTTGAGAACTGCTAGTCTGTGTGTGTGTGTGTGTGTGTGTGTGTGTGTGTGTGTGTGTGTGTAGGACGTCATTCGAGTCATTTTCTTCTATCTCTACCTTATGTTTTGGCAGGAGCTCTCAGTGAATCCCATGCTTACTGGTGGGTGGGCTGGCTGGACAGCCACTTATTGGCTGCCTATCTGCTTGTCTGCCTTGAGCCCCAGGGTTACAGACATGTGGCACATTATGGACTAAGCCATCTCCATGACTCTCACTCTGGATTTATTTAGTTTCATTACAAATATAGCAGAAGTAATTATAGAACCATTTATCTTTGTGGGGGGAAACCTTGAAAGAGAAGGCATGCCACCTGGACATGGTAAAAAGAAAAGAAAGAAAAAAAGAAAAAAGGAATGACTTAGTTGGAGGATAACCACTCTTCCTTCTTGATCTGCTCCCAATTACAGCGACCACACTCTCCAGTTGGCCTCAATTTGAAATAGATACGCCGTGTCTGTTTCTTCAGCCGAGTTATGATTACCCAACCTTACTGGTTGTCTGTATTTTATTGATGCTATAGAGAGATGTGGAACACTCGGAGCAGGTCAGAGGCAAAGTCTTCCAAGAAAATGGCAGTATTTTATAGCACAGTCAGGGAGGGCCAGCTCTGTAAATTCTTAGCCAGGTAGAACTGGCCTCTAGAATTTTCTCTCCTTGTGTGTGTGTTTGTCCTTACACACCCACACACTTGACCCTTTCATCTTTCTGTCTACTTTTCTTTTCCTGATGTGTTGTGTGCTCTTGCTGTGGGCTTGCCTCAATAAGGAGCCACCCATCCTATTCTCTGAACTTCTCTTTCTTTCCTGTTATTGAACCCTGGTGCCCCAGTTTGCTGGGTGATTGGCTAAGGACTGGATAAGAGCAAGTGTTGGCACTTAAATGAGCTACTTCTCTGAGACTAGACACAGGAGTCACACGGGGCAGCACCCTACCTGGAGCATATTGGTTGTAACTTTACGGAAATCAGTTAGGTTGTTAAAGTTTTGGGCTGGAGAGATGGCTCATCATCGGTTTAAGAGCACCTAGTTATCAAAAGGGCCAGCAGAGGGAAGAACATCTGCAGGAATCTGTGCCAAAGGTCAGGGCTTCCAGATAAGGTCAAGCCCCTGGCCTAGAGACACTATCCAAATACGGAGGGAAGGAGTCCTGCTGTAAAGGGGAGTCCCTATTTTGCATCAAGTCCAGTGAGCTGTCTGGACATGGTGGACTGCAACCTGAAGGTCAGGGTACCCCAACAATTCTCCTTGCTGGTGTGCTAAATCTACCCTTTGGAAACCTTTTGAACAAGAGAGAGCTTCTTGTTCCTTTGCTCTGGCACTTCCCACCTTGGCTCTGTAAGGCTCTCATGATTTGATTGTCCCTCTGGCCTTTGTTAATCTCATTCCTGTTGCTCACTCGGCCATCCAGGTACCACCTTTCTTCTGATTTGGGTGGCTTTCTCCACAGATATTCTTCCCCTAAGGATTAACAGGATTCCTTCATCTGAGTCATTTTCTCTAATACTTACTCAGTGGGACTGAGGATGTAGTTCATCATGTCCTTCCTGCCACGCACGAAACCCTGGGTCTGGTCCCCAACAATACATGGTATTGTAATGTCACACTTTGGAAATGAGAAACAGACTTGATCAGTCGTCCTCATTAACTTAGACCGTGGAACCCATATGAACAAGTTCAACAGAACCGCCATGTATGGGCTGCCCACACATGCTTCAGCATTGCCAGGGCATAGATTTCAATTTAATTCACACTTCGGAATTAGAGGGTCAAAAGTTCAAGATGGTCCTCAGATATTTAGCAAGTTGGAAGCCATCCTGTGCTCCCAACATGTCTAAAACAAACAAACAAACAAACAAACAAAACCCAAAACAAACAAAACAGTAAAAGGGTTGGGACTATAGCTTAGCAGTACAGCGTGTGTGTAACTATTGGCTCAGGTTTCAGTACAGTAAACACCCCAGCTTAGTGGCCCTTTCCTGGTCACCACGTTTGAAACTGCAGCCCTACACCTCCAGAACTCAGTACGCTGCTTCTCTGTCTTGTAGCTTTTCTCCTTAGGGATTTCTGTGGGCTAGTATACATGTGTTTGCTTAATTTGTTTACTGCCTAGTTCCTCTACCAGAACAAACATTACATGATATGGACAGGGGTTTATTGTGTGGTATTTTGATTGCATTCTGACAATAAAGCTTGCTTTGAATCAGAGAGCATAACTAGCCACTAGACCAGAATTAACCACAGAAGTGTTGCAGGACTGAGGACAGATAGACAGGAAATAGTAAGGCAGGACCTAGAGAGGATCTCAGCCCTTCTGGATAGAGGAACAGAAGAGATAGGGGGTCACTGGTGGTTTCTCAGACACTTCTCTGATCATTTAGGTTCTTACCCCAATATTCAACTCCTGATTTTTTTAAAATAAAGAATAATTAGATAAACATATCATGGCTTTATCTTGTCTATTGTTAAATTGTTGCAGTATGAATTTATGACTGTGTATTGAATGAATGGAGAATGGGTATCACATCACACAGACAGTGAAGGCGAGAGTTTATCTCAGGCTAATTGGTTCTAGATCTTTATCTATGAAATTAATGTTTTATAATATTTGCTTTGTAAACTATAAAATTTAAGCACATAATTATAATTATTCCTTTTGTAGGTAAGCAGCAGAAGGGAGAAGTATTTCTTTTGCTTTAGCTGGGAATCTGGGAGGGCTTGATCCCCTCACTGGGAATACTGGATAGTGCTTGAGGATGCAAGATTCAAGAGGAAGGGCAGAGAACCATCGGCTACTTCTCTATCTCTAATATCATGTCACACATAGGATGTATTCAGGGAAAACCTAGCTTGGTTGAGGCAGGAGGATTGCCATGAGTATTCTGGTCTACAGAATAAGACCTTGCCTAGACGGGTCAGCAGTTAGCAGCGCCTGCTGCTCTTGCAGAGGACCCGGCTTCAGTTCTCAGCACTCATACGGTGGCTCTCACAACCATCTGTAACTGCAGTTGTATGGGTCCAATAGCTTCATCTAGTCTCAGTGGACGTACAATGATACCCATCCACGCTGTAGTAGTTTGAGTGTAATTGGCCCCCATTATCTCATAGGGAGTGGCACTATTAGGAGGAGTGGCTTTGTTGGAGTGGGTATGGCCTTGTTAGAGAAAGTACATCACTGTGGGGGCAGGCTTTGAGGTTTCCTATGCTCAGGATATCACCCAGTGTCTCAGTCAACTTCCTGCTGCCTGCAAGATGTAGACTCTCAATTACTCCTCCAGCACCATGTCTGCCTGAATGCCACCATGCTCCCTGTCATGATGATAACAGACTAAACCTCCGAACTATAAGCCAACAAACCTATTAAATGCTTTCCTTTATAAGAGTTGTCCTGGCCATGGTGTTTTTTCATACCAATAAAACCCCAAACTGAACACATACAGACAGATAAATACTTGTGCACATAGAATAAACAAAAACCCCCAAACAAATCTTTAAAACAAACAACAAAACAAAACAAAAATCTAGGCTAGAAGTAGACCCAGCTTAGTCTCAGGTGCTCCAAGAAAGTCTCTCAGCTGGCAACTGCCCCCTGGGAGCAGTGGTATTACAGCTGACTGCCACTGTTTCCCTCTGCCTTCCTGGTCCCTTTCTAGGGTCCTTCCACTCCCATCCCTGTCTGTCCCATAGACTGAATGGGGGCACTTCTACTCTTTATCTCATGGCGCTGGTGGCACCGATTGCTGATCTGGCTCACAGTCCCGCTCCAAGCCTTCCACAGCTCTGAAGTTAGGCATCTGAACTCCAAACCACTTCTATCTTGACAAACAACTGTGTTCACACTGGGTTGGGTTTCATGTCTCAGACTCAGAGATGGAAGCAAGATGGAGAGAGCATGCTGGAAGCCCGGGGTGGAATGGATAGAAGGCTGCAGAACACTTTTAGGGTATTCTTAATTCTCCCATCACCCCACAGTCTGAGCCTCACAGGCCCAGAGGGCCCCAGCGCTACCCCAGTCCAACAAACAGCGCGTTCACAGTCTCAGTGATTTTTTCTGCAAGATTCCTTACTTCATCAGGTTTCACTTTTTGGGGAATTTATCCTAAGGTCCTGTGATAAGACCTTGGCCTGGTGTAGTTGAAATCACACTCCCACCTTCCCCCGCTTAAGTTCCCTTGCTTGCCTTACTGGACGTGTTTTGACTAGTTATCCAATTGTCTATAACCCATTAACTACAATTACGTCAACATTTTAAAACATTAATTCCCAGAATACCAGAACCGATTTGCTGTAATTGTTACCAGCTTAGATATTTGGAAATCCACCTCAGGCAGTGTTAGGAAAAATGCTCTGATGTAGTCGAATACAGAGGGCGATCACAACCTGCCCAGCTGCTGTTTAAGGACCTGAGTTCCCTCAGCGTGTTTTAAGCATGATAGGCACAATTTCATTTTTCTTAGGGTGGGTACCTTTCCGCTGCGAGCTTCTGGTTTTGCTTTTAGTGTCCTAAGTAGAGTAGACAACTTTGTTGGTCTTGATGATGGCCCAAGATCATTTATGTTGCAGGCTGTTTTGGTCTGGTTCTTCCCTTGCCTGTAGGCAACTTATGTGTCTCCTCCCCCACTTTCATTTTGGATTTTTAAGGCAGGGTATTACTATGTCACTCTGGCTGTCCTGAAAATCACTCTGTAGACCTGGCTGGCCTCACACCCACAGAGCTCCGTCTGCCCCTGCCTCCAGAGTGCTGAGATTAGAGACCTGTGCTACTATGTCTGGCTTGTGGTCCCTTTTCTTAACCTATTGGAAATCCATCTTCTCAAAAAACAGAAAAACAAAACAGTAAGAAATTCTTACTCATAGCTGGGGATTTCTCTAGGTCGATTAGGAGAAACATGAAGTCAAGTACAGATATCAGATTTGAAGGTAGTGGAGGCTGTCCCCTCAGATGAAGACTCCATATAGATTGTCATGTAGCATTCTCGGGGTGCCTGTCTTACAGATGAGAAACTGGAGGCCCAGAGATGTGAGATATATTCCCCACCTAATAGCACTATTTACATGCAGATCACAAATCCTTTATTTATCGATTTGTTTATTTATTTTACTTCTAGTTATTGTGTGACTGAATTTCACTGATTCCTGTCTGAGGAAGTTTTTCCCTCTTCCCAGCCACCTTCTTTCATATTTTGCTCTAGGCTACCTAGTACAAGGGCAAGAAAAGGATGTTTTGAAAACTAGGAAGCAGTGGGGTCCGCACTACGCAGCTTCCTGAAATGAAGGTAGAGGCTGAGGCAGTGCCTTAGTCCTTTGAGCCTCAGTTTCCCCTTTTACAGAAAGGAATGACTGTTTCGTAGGCTTGCTGCGGTGCACAGAGGGGTGTGGCCCATGTGTGACTGGAGAACTCGGGTCCTCCTCAACGTTGCTGGAAGTTCCTACTGCAGAATACACAGAAATACACAGCCGCTTCTCTGAGGGCTATAAAATGACACAAACCATCATTGCAGTGTCATTGCAGAATTTCTGTAATGTGAGTATCCTTACAGAAAGGGAAAGGAAAGCCCAGTGGTGGTGGCGTGCGCCTTTAATCCCAGTACTCGGGAGGGAGAGGCAGGCGGATCTCTGTGAGTTCGAGGCCAGCCTGGTCTACAAGGTGAGCTCCAGGGCTAAACAGTGAAATCCTGGAGCCAGCCCACTGTTCAACATTTATCAAAGAATTCCATTTGTGAGAGGGAATTCTTCCCACAGCTTCTGTACCAGAGTTCTGTGCCTTGCTTTCTCTTCCTACAGTATATTCCCTCTGACATCATGTCACTGAATGTGGTGGCTTGAACAGGAATGGCCCCATAGGCTCATATATTTGAATGCTTGGACATTCCCTAATGTGCCTAGCGGCACTACTTGAGAGGGATTAAAAGGTGTTGCCTGGATGTGGCCTTGTTTTATTAGAGGAACTGTGGCCTCAGGAAGGAGGGTATCCCTGGGGCTTTGAGGTTTAAAGGGACTAAACTGAGCCTAGTGTCACGTTCCCTTCTTGCTGCCTGTGGATCCAATGCTCCAGCACCATGTTCACCTGCACGCCACCATGCAGGAACACCCCTGTGTGACGATAATAGACTAAACCCCTGAAACTGTAAGCCATCCCCAGTTAAATGTTTTCCTTATAAGAGTTGCCATGGTCATGGTGTCTCTTCACAGCAAAAGGACACGGACTAAGACTAAGTTTTAAAGAATACTATTTTTATCGTCTAGGCTGGGGTGGTGTCACTATGAAGGTTTTCTGAAGTGGTTTCCTTGGAGCAATACACACAACCACAAATATATTGGTGTATTTTCCTCCCTTCCCACCCCAACCATTTTTTTTTGGAATTGAGCACATTTCCTCCTTTTTTGTATTTTGTTTCATTTTATACTTATCCATGTCTATGCTTCAAGTAGACTGTGAGTTTGTTTGAGCTTAGAGTGCTTCAGTCTGGAGGCAACAGAGAATTAGTCTCCATTGGCAGAAAAAAATAGAGCTCTTTCTCCTGTGCAAAACACCACAGTGGGGGCAGCAAGATGCTGGCCCGGTTTCAGTAGCTCTTGGTGGAGCTCAAGTATCTCCCCCTCCTTCTTTGTGGCAGGAGAAGACCCCCAAAACCATGATCTGATACTCTTTATATTTTTATGATTCGGTGATGCCAGACTTTAAGAGAAAGTGATTTGAATCTTTGCCTTTAAATAGATACATAGGGAAAAAAAATCTTTTCTTTTCGAAGGACTCAGATTGGACCTGTGAAAGAAATGAATGTCTTTTTTTTTTTTTTTTAAGACTACCAGTTAGAGGGAATGGAGAGATGGCTCAGTGGTTAAGAGCATTGCCTGCTCTTCCAAAGGTCCTGAGTTTAATTCCTGGCAATCACATGGTGGCTCACAACCATCTGTAATGAGGTCTGGTGCCCTCTTCTGGCCTGCAGGCAGACACACAGACAGAATATTTTAAACATAATAAATAAATTTTTTTTTTTAAAAAAAAGACTACCAGTTAGATAAGAACTGAATCCAGTCACAGCCTTATTTTTAAAATAAGGCTTGGGGGCAATTAGTATAAATTCTGTCTGTCCTGTCAAGTGAGTAGGACTAAATACTTAACAGGTGGCTTAGCCATTGATGCACAGAATAAAGAATTAGAACACCGTGACTGCTTGCAGATGGCCTGGGTGTGAATAGACTTGCTGCTCCTGTTGTGTGGTACAGTCATTGGTTCTCATGCTTTATCCTTGGTGGGGCTGTCTATAAATGGCTCCATCTGGTTTTTATTTATGACCAGGTGAATCCAAGTGTGTGTTTGGGGGTGGGTGAGGAGGGTATGTCAGTTTAAGGGAGCGAACGGGAATTGACAGACTCACAGTGAATGTTTTGTTTTTATTGGTGGAACTAAGAATGTGATGGACAGAAATCCCAGCTGGATTCTGGAGTTCTCTGATTCCCGAAAGAGCTACACTGATATCTGCATCCTTGTCGCTGTCCGTCACTCCTAGCAACATTACAAAGCTATGTATTCATTGTCTGGGCAATCTGCTGGGGTCCCAGCCCTCACCTTATTGACTCCAATTGGTCTTAGAGAGTTAGAGAATGTATACTAATAAGAAAAAATGCCATCTCCACAATAAAAAAAAAATCAAGAAAGAGTGAGTTCATTATTGTGAGAGTTGGTATAAACCCCCCAAATGCTGACACAAATCCCCGGTAAGGTAACGGGTCTGGGGAAATATCATCTGGGATCGTCCACATCCCAGAACGGCAACAGGATGTTTTGCAATTCCTCCTGGAAGTTTGTGGTTTCACCTACAAAGCATAATCAGATATGGGTGCATAAGTGGGTGGGACATCATCAGTTACTACCAGATCAAGATTCTAGTTCTAGCTGCTAGTTTATAGTGAAGGAAAGGAGGTAGAAATAAAGAAGGGAAGAACAGAAATTGAGTCAGTAAAACGAAAAATATGAGAAACCGCAAAGGACAATTTGGTGAATTGAATAATAAATTATAAGGATGAAAATGCTCAGAGCGTGTAGATAAAGGCTCTTTAGTATTAAAATAAAACAGAAAAAAATTGATGAGCTCTCTTGTTTAGGGTCAATGGTATAAGCCATCTACACACATTTTTGTATTTAGTTACTTGTCTTGGCTTTATCAATGTGTGTGCACATGCACACACAAGTGCACACAAGGGTGAGTGTGAGTGGAGGTCAGAGGACAGTGCTCAGTTGTCTGGACGCAGGTCCTAAGACTTGGCAACAAGCCTCTTGACCTGCTGAACCCCAACTCACTGGCCCAACACGTTTTAAATGAGCACAATTGGGGGAACCTGCCTGTTGAATAGCTCATTGTTTAATGTTTTTAAAAAAATTTTATACATGAGGATAGCATTGAGATTTTAGTTGCAATAGTCTTAACTTTTAGAACTACATACTTAATATCTTGTGAAGTAAACATTAACCCTTTAGAAGAATTGTCCACGGGGAGTTGATGTTTAGATGGAAGATGTCTGACTGTGACAGATTATTAATGCCGTCGAAGAAGCATTTGGCGGTGGGTTTGTTCATGCCGTCCTTTTCCTGTATTTTACATTCCCCAAATTCAAAGCAGACACGCAAATTTAACTACCCTCTCCAGACCCCCAGAAACCATTTCTCAGACTGTCCTGACAGCCTCCCTCCTCAGGGCTCCCCAAGCCCTTCTTGCTGTCACATCTGGAGTTCTCTTAGAGGTGGGATTTACCGAGTGCCTGCTTCTCTGCTCTGACTTTTGTTTGACATTGTGTTATAATGGATGAGTCCTCTGCAGGGTGGAAAAATATTTTTCATTGGGTCTTGTTTCCTGTTTTTTCTTATCCCTCAGCCTTTATCCCATTTGGACAGCTATTTTACATTCAGTGTCCCCAGGTGAAAGGTGACAGAGAAGACACAGTTTCTAACTTGCAGCATCCTAAACAGGAAGATTGCATGTGGAGACAATAAAGTCAATGTTCCATAGGAGGTGTTTGAGCAGAGCCAGGAGTCTCAGGCTGAGATAAGTTAGGGACACAAGAGGGGAACGCAGGGAGACAAAGAAAAGCAAGATCTTGACTGAAGACCCCAGGAATGCATATAGGTCCAGGGCCAGATTCCAGAGAGAGTGAAGCTTACAACTAGACTTTTCTCTACAGCCAAGGCTCTCAGTCTTCCTCATGCTATGGTGGCCCTCAGCCATAAAATTAGTTTCATTGCAACTTCATAATTGTAGTTTTGCTACTTTATGAATTATAATGCTAACAACTGATAATCAGGATATCTGGTATGTAACCCTGGTGAAAGACTGGTTCGAGGGTCACAGCCTGCAGGTTGAGAACCACTGCTCTGGAGTGTGCTGCTTGGCACCAGAACCAGGAATATGGACAAGACTTTTCAATACCCAGTCATCTGATCCAAGTGGGACAACCCAGCGGAACTTCCAGCCTCGTCCCTCTTGGAAACATGTCCAGACACCGAAGAAGGAAGATGTGACCTGACCCACTGAAAAAGGTACTGAGCCATGTGGCTAACATATACTAGAATAATGGGCTAATATAAGTTATAAGAACTAATACGAAGCCTGAGCTAATGGGCCAATCAGTTTATAACTTATGTAGACCTCTGTGTGATTTTCTTTGGGGCTAAATGGGTGGGTCCCACATGGACCTGGTAGGAGGAGAGAAACCAGGCAGGACAGAAACCCAGACAACAAGCAGGCTCTCATGCTTATATAACGTGTGTAGTCTAAACTGGCCTTGAACTTGAGATCACTCCTGCCTCCATGTCCCAAGTGCTGAAAATAAAGGTGTGTATCACTATACTGTGCCAGTCCTATTTATTCTTGACAACATTTGTTCTGTATATCCTTTCTTGGCAGGGTGGCCAGATATTGGAAGATATTCATACAATAGAAAGAGTAAAGGGCGTGTGGCTGCCTGTTCTTGGAAAGTATTACCTCAGCTCACTGAGGTGTCTGTGACAAAGCTAATCTCAAGATGACTGATGGGGTTGGCTAGAGTCACAGAAGAAAAACTGCTGACATGTTACGTTAAGCTAAAATAGAGTCCAGTAAGCAGATATTTTCTGGGAGTAAGGCACTCTGCCTTTGGACATCTTGGTTCTGTTAGGAGTCTGAGGAACGTGTGCACAATCTCTGGTTTGGGAGTAACTTATCCCTGACTGTTTCCCGATATTTCCAGGCTTTCCCTCACTTCTGATTTTATCGAACTTGAACTGTTTTAAGGTGGATCGGCGCTTTCAGTGACCCTTAAGGTTGGCCACAGCAGGCATCAACTGTCAAATGCTTTCAACTTAAAGTCAACTTTCAAAAGTAAAGTTATTATACTTTTACTTTACCTGTCATGGCCTGATGGCTCAGTAAATAGTTGAGACACATATCTAAGGAAAGGTAGACACTAATGAGTTTTACAGCTAACATGGATACTGTAAAAAAAAAAAAAACAACTTGTAAACTCTACTGTGTGCTCATCATGAATAGGCTACATATGGCTTGCCTCACCACGATGATGGAGATTGATGACATCATTGGCTTCATGTGGACGGCTGCTTAGGAATCAGGCTGGTAGACCACTTGGTTTAGGGTCTTATCTGAGACAGTAATTTCAACTAAGCTCATGGGTTTTCCTTCACAGATGGCTGCAATAGGTTTCCAGAATAGGAACTCCACTTTATGACTTGGTTCTTTTTGAGCCCTCCCAGTTTTTTCCTCTTCATTTTATATTAGCCACAGTGGTCACCTTGCCGTTCTGAATAGACCAAACTTTCTATTTCCTTCGGGACCTTTTTCTGCCTGGGTGTTTCAATGTGAATTTTAGGAGTCTATTTTATCATTCTGTGGGAAGTTTTCTGGGGATTGTATTGAATCTATAGACTGCTTTTATCAATACTGTCATTTTCACAGTGCTAATCCGGATAACCTAGAAGCATGGACAGTTTCTGTCATCTAGTGTATTGTTCAATTTCATTTTAAAGTTTTCATTGTACAGGCATTTCCTCCCCTTAGTTGGGTATACTCCCAGGTATTTTTAATTTGTTATTCTCTCTCTCTCTCTCTCTCTCTCTCTCTCTCTCTCTCTCTCTCTCTCTCCCTCCCTCTCCCTTTCTCTGCCCTTTCCCTCTCACTGTGATGTGTGTAGCATGCACACCCCAGTGTGGTGCTCAGAGGACACTGGTGTAGCTGGTGTTCTCCTTTCACCTTTAGATGGATTCCAGGGATTGCACACCAAACACTTTTATCTGTCGAGCCATCTTTCCAGGCTCCCCCTCCCCAAATATCTTTGAAGCTATTATAAATGGGATAGTCTACCTATGCCCTCTTTTTTTCTCAGCAAGTTCATTATTGATGTATAGAAAAGCTATTGTTTTCATGTCAAGTTGCTGGAGCATCTCTTTCTGTCCAACCTTGGCAGTTCATTATATGTTTATTTGCCTCAGCTCTTTAAGGCCTGTAAGGGCCATCTCAAGGAGTCTACAGCCCTAGACCCACAAGCTGCTGCATGGTCCTCCCCAAAGACTATGAAGGACTGATGCAGAAAGTAGCTCCTGGTGTCCTTCACACAGCCTCTGTGGGCAGTGCTCAGCATCCGTGCTTTGTAACATAGTCGCTGGTCCTGGCCTCTGAGGGCACCACAGTGCTGTCTATGACATCAACCCTCTCCTGCTTGTCTTCCACGGCTCAGTTGATCTTGCTGTTGCTGCCAGTGCCCAGATCAATCACGAGATACTTGTTCCTGAAGAAAAACATGACAGGACATGGATTGTGCCAGTCACACATTCTGTTAAAGTCAGGCACTCCTGCAATATCTGTGAGGTAACTGCAAAACGTTCAACCTTTTCAGTGACGCTGTACAGAGTCTCCTCCATTTTTGTGCATGTGGGGTTCCCAATAGTGTTCAAGAGAATGGTCAGCCACTGTGCTGGTGAGGGGGCATCCATGGCATCTTAGGCGTGCCTTGTCACCTGCTGAGAGCTGCCTCCCTGCAGCATCAGCACCACAGGCACAGCAGGACCTCCCAGCACATTCACTGACTTTGGCTGTATTCTTTCGGTTTGGTTTTGAATGATGTCCTCCCTTATGTCCCACTGGCTAATATGTGTGGGACATTGCCAAGTTTAGCACACTTCTTGCATTCTGTGTGACTGCTTGCTGAGGCAGTGGTGAGAATGGGTCCCTCCTAAGGTGAGGCTCGCGAGGGCGGTTTTGCCTTCTAAGCCACAGTCTACCACAGTCTGTAGGGAGTTCTCTCCGCTTATGGTGTATCCGGCACCTGCTCAGATCACATTCAAGTGTCTCTCTGCCTGATCAGTCTTGTCTCTCTGATGACTGTTCTCCAAGAAGGAACATCATCTACCTGGAAGTTACTCTTAGCCATGTCTCAGTGTGATTGGCTTGACTTACCTGGTGCCAATTGGTGGTCATTCTTGAACTCATGGAAGATCAGATTTTCCAGGTCCCATCTCTCACTGTTTCTTTTATCTTCAGCTCGTACTCCCACTGCAATAGCCTTAAAAAAAAGATCATGACTCTATCAGTCACAGAGAGACAGATTTAACCTGCTCTTCCCCCTCAGCTCTACAGAGTGGTTTGTATGCATGTGTATCGCTCATCAAAGCCAGCTCTATGCCAGTTTGTCACACTGGTGCTGGGCCATCTCTCGTACTGGTGCTGTCCCCACTGGAGTGCTGTTATGTCATAGTTTGTAGTAGTAACAACTGATGCTGGTTGAAAACCTGCTATATACCAAGAACTCCACACCTAATATAATATTTATAACAACTTTGAGACGGGTTCTATTATCATTCACATTTTTGAGACAGGCTAATAGTAGCCCAGGACTTGAGGAGCACCCAAGCTGGCTTAGAGTTTGTAGATATCTTTCTGTCTCAGCCTTGTGAGTAGCTCTGATTACAGTTCTTGCTTTAAAACCAATATTTGCTGGGCGATGGTGGTGCATGCCTTTAATCCCAGCACTTGGGAGGTAGAGGCAGGCAGATCTCTATGAGTTCAAGGCCAGCCTGGTCTACAAGAGCTAGTTCCAGGACAGGATCCAAAGCTACAGAGAAACCCTGTCTCAAAAAACCAAAACAAAAAACAAAAAAGACCCTGACATCTGATGTGGGAGTCCCCTCTGTGTGCTGTGATTACCATTAATAACTAAAGAAACTGCTTTGTACCTATAGCAAGGCAAAATTTAAGTAGGCAGGGAAAGCTAGGTTGAATGCAGGGAGAAAAAAGGGCAGAGTCAGAGAGATGCCATGGAGCCACTGGAGATAGACATACTGAAACTTTGCCGGTAGGCCACAACCTCATGGTGATATATAGATTAAAGAAATGGGTTAAATCAATATGTAATAGTTAGCCAATAAAAAGCTAGTTAGCCAATAAAAAGCTAGAGCTAATGGCCAGGCAGTGATTTAATTAATATAGTTTCTGTGTGATTATTTTGGTTCTGGGCGGCTGGGACTAACAAGCGGTTCCTTGCAACAGACATCCAAACTGTGGTTTTTAAAAGAACTGACAGCCTTTAAAGGTCACCTAGGTAACAAATATAAAGGAGAAGCATGATTAATAAAAACTCAGAGACAGATATTGGGGTTCAATCTGAAAACCAGAGAAGCAAAGCAGCCAGCTACTGGCTCTTACCTCCACCTCAGTCCAAAAATGGCGATCCTGCCTCCAGGAATCTCAGAATGAGACTGAGAGCTGTTTCCTCTTGTTTCATAATTCTCTCTAGGGCTGGGATTAAAGGCATGCACCACTGGGATTAAAGGCATGCACCACCTGGTTTCTATGGCAACTAGTGTGGCTACTGGGATTAAAGGTGTGTGTTACCATTGCCTGGTCTGTAAGGCTGACCAGTGGGGCTGTTTTACTCTCTGATCTTCAGGCAAGCTTTATTTATTAAAATGCAATTAAAATGTCCCTACATAAACATTGTGATTCTAGAAGCACAAATTTAACACCTCTATGGCAAGTACAACATCACCTCCGTGTTTGGTTAAGCCGCAATCCATTCTTCTTCCTTTTTTTGTTACTATAAACTCAATGGAGTCACACTTCAAGTGTATCCATGTTTCTATTCTCTGCACCAGCAGGCAAATGGGAGTGAACTTTGGGCTTAAACCAGAATTGGGGCTTTCCTTGCTGTCGCTTGGATGTGACTGTAGCAGCATCATTGTGGCAGCATCACCTCCGTGAAGCAGGTGCTCATTTGTCTGTCTGTCTGTCTGTCTGTGACTGCAACCAAGGTGAGGGTGATGATTATTTTAGAGATGTCTGGAGACTGGAGACTGGAATAGGAAAAAAAATAAATTAAAGAAAAAAAATATAACCCGTAACCCAGTCCCCACCCCCATCCCATCAACATGTGCCCAAAGTTCTTTCCAGTGGAAATTCTTTTGTGTTATCATTTTATTTTCTTCCTGTTTGGGACGTCTTGGCGTGATCTCTTTTGAAGACACGGTTCTGCTGCTTCAAAAGATGCGGATTCCAACCTAAGGAGTCACCCCTGCATTTCCTCCTCCTGTTCCATTTGAACGTGCTGGGACCTGGGAAGGAGAAACCTTAATGCAGGCTTCGGCCTCATGCAGATTTATCAACAAGCCTCATAATTGGATGAGGACTCCCACAGAGCCAGTTCCTCCTGCTTTGGGATGAGTTTGGGCTTCCTGGCAAGGATGCCTTTGAAATGCTCTTTTGTTTTATTTTTCAGACTTCTCTTTTTGAAGCAGTGGGGTAAGCGAACCCCTCCAGTAAATAATTTGTATTGTCTTCCATTGTGTCTCTTTCCTCTATGGGTAAAAGGAAAAATTAAAAGACTGTTCCGCCTATTTCTGATGTTATTGATTTAAAAAGCTTGGGCTTCTTCCTCCAAAGAGAGCAAGTGTGTACGGTCATTGGGGCCACACAGAGTTCTGATTTGCTGAAGGGATTAGAACTTGGTCTGGAGTCCTGGCAGAGCTTGTTGATTGGGGTAGAAGGGCTGAGGAATTCTGTGGTGACAGCTGCTGTGTTTGCAAAGCTGTGAGAGCAATGTAACCTTTTGACCCCCCACCCCAAGCCATCTCTGTCCCATTTAAAGAAAAGGAAAATGGGTTGTGGCTATCCAACACAAATTGTTGCACTCCTCAAGCAGGTTTAAAATTGAGAATTCTGCTGTCTACCACAAAACACAGTGATGGAGCTAGGCAAATACCTCTTTACATGTTGAATTCATCAAGTCAACGTAGAGCAGGGAATGTGGGGCCATATATGATGCTAGAACAAAGAAGCATTCCTGTCTTCATATTTTACATATTAGTATATCATAAAAAAACAACAAAGAAAAGTACGTTACATTTCAGCTTTTAAAGTAGTAACAGAAAGATTATGTCAGAAACATATTCTGTCCCCACAGCATGTGGCAACCAAAATGATCTTCGTATAGTTCTGAGAGAACAGCCCAATAGTTATTGGCACACTAGCTTTTGTTCTGTTTTTAAAGAAGCAATGCTTAATCGTCGAGCCATCGCTCTAGCCCTGTATCTAATTTTATTTTGTTGGTCTTCTTAGAAGTGTAGTCACATCTACTTTTGATCCAGGTCAAGTCTCTAGGGCTCTCAGTTCTAGAAGGAGAACTCTGTCAAATTTCCAAAAGAATGACCCCTTGGTAATCAGGGCCAAACAAGAGAATCTATCTCCTCTGGATGTCGATCATCGAACACATCTTAAGTGTATTTTTGTCTCTGGAGGGAACCAGAAAGGTGATATAATTTCTGACTTTAAAGTCTGTTGGTTCTGAAATGGGTTTCACCATAACTTTGCTGTGTAGAGCAAGCACACATTTCCCAAACCAGTATTAAATGTCGTTTATATTTAATTAACACATTATAAACAGATATCTACTGGTTAGTGTTAGAACATTAACTTTAAAAGGGCGTTCCAGATCTAGCTGATATATGGATCCTTAGATTTCTTTCTAATAATCTTATTTTGTAACTTCATTCTCTCCTGGCACACTCGGGCTAATTTAGAATAATTCAGATATTTGAATAGTTCTTACAAGGAGTTCAAATTTCCTTTTTGGTCTTTATATAATTGCTCACTTGCATAAATAACCTTTGCAGGGGACCAAGGGGGAAAAACTAACACTGGTAGGTGGAACTTGCAAGGAGTCTGATTTGTATTGCACCTAGAATTTTCTACTGGTCAGAATTGTCTTAGCATGGAATAGTCTGCTTCAGAGGGTGGTGTTGAGACAGTCATTGCTGGAAGGGTTTGAGGTAGGCTGAAGGACGCTTAAAAGAAACCCCACACTAACTTAGAATTGATGCCAATAGACTGAAGAGGTCATGGGCAGAAATGCTGTACACAGGATTCAAGACACTGGGTATAGATAATTAAAGGATTCACCCAAGCCTGACATAATGACCCAGGCATTGTGTCTTACCGCTTTCACTATAGCTGCTGGACTCTCGCATCTGACATCTCCATCATATCTGAACATCATTTCAAACTGAACAATCTGAGACATCTATTTTTGATTTTCCTTTCTAGTCCTATTTATCCAACAATCGTCGGGTTTTTTTTTCCATATCTTTAAATAACTCCCCATGCAGCACACAGAATAATTCCTTACAAACTCCTGCTGCTTCTCACCGTACCCCCTGTTGACTCACCTGGAACTTTACTCGAGTTTTCCGTGTGTTTTTATGGCTAACCTCTGATTTCCTTGGCCTCTGTTCAGACAGTAAAGTACCATTGCAGATTCGCTGCTGGACCAGGCTATCTGATGTGACACTTCCTGTCACCTTGTCCCCACTCCCTCTACTTTTCCATGATAAATTGAGATCAACGTTTAGTCTATGTTGAAATGATGCAAATGAAAAGGTGATTGTTTAAATAGGAAAGCTAAGAGGCTGTAGGATAAAGCTATGACCTATAGGACAAGCAGGACCGTCCTGGATTGTTCACTGATAAAGGGCTTTAATACTTATTTACAAGATGAGTCTATCCTAGTTGCCATCTTCCTAGGAGCCTCAAGTGGATATTAGTGAACACACACAGTAGTGGTCTTCAAAAGGAATTTACAAATCTCTCTAAACAATACAGATTCCCGGAAGTCTGGGATACTGGATACCGGAGGTGCTTGATGCTGGTGGGTGAAGCTATTTTTGGTTTGGTTCCTGCAGGATTGTAGGTAGGAGGCATCCATTCTGCATATCTGGAGGGAAGGCTTTGCTTTGCTCCTTCCACAGATAGGTTCTTCCTCACTCCAAACCCTCTGGGACTGGGGTTTCTGAGCTGCAGAGATTGTTAGATACAGAATTTTGACTTATTCAGCAAACTTCCTATCTTAAATAATCTTAGAGGGGATGACGGAACAGCTTCCGGCTGACAGAACCACTTGGGTTTTTATCACGATGTTTTATCTCTGCTCTTCAGTAAAACAGTTTTGTCCTGAATAATAACTATTGGTTTTTTTTTTATAAAATTGATACTACTAGATTTTAAATTCATTTTTTCAGTTTCTATTACCAATAGGAAAAAAGTGGGTATTATCAGAATGAACTTTAAAACTTCCCTATATTGCAATATTTTTTAATGTTAGTGGGGAAGGCATTCCATTTTTAATTTTTCCTGATGCCTGACTATATTATCACATAATTGCCAGAGAATTTTAAAATTTCTTCATAAAATTTTGTTGGCATTATTTATTTCAATTTTCGAAGACCCTTGTAGTTAAACAAGAGATACAGAAGAAAAAATAAAGAAAAAAAATGTGTGTAGATTCTCAAGGAATGTCATTTTAGAAGTCATATTCAGAGTTAAACATTAAACCAATGGAAGGATGTCATAAATCCATGAACCATTCTGGAGCACATTTCAACAACTTGGAAAAATGTTGATTTTAGATATTTCCTCTGTCAAGATAATGACAACAGAATAAGATTTAAAATCATACATGTTTTTTATGAGTCTGTTTTTAATTTAGAAAAATGGAGACATCCCAAAAATCCCTCAGTAGGGGATTGATTAAATTATATATACAAATAGTAAAATTTACTTCATTTACTTAGTGAAGTTCAGTGTTTACTGGCATGGAAGGATATTTGTAACATGCTATTGAGCAAAAAATATACAATTCCATTTATGTAAAGTCTATCTTTACATAAATTCCATTTATGTAAAGAAAGGCATTCATTGAAATATGGTTATTTATGAGGAATGAGGTTTATTATTTAGGAATTTTTGATTTTTACATTTTGATTATATATATGCATAATCATAAAACAATGCAAATTTATAGATATGTTTCTTAAAATGAGCAAAAGCTAATTGTAAATATACCTTAGACTTTTTTTTTTTTTTAGTAGTGAAATCTCAGTATCATAAACCTTTGGTCTGTTTGCTCAATGTAAGAAGCAACTATTTGAAAATAATATTGTATAATGAGTTTTTTCATAAAAATTAAAATTTTCTATTTTCTCTCTCTTTCATTCTCTCTTTCCTTCTTTTTTCTCTCTTGTATTTTGAGACAGGTCTTACTTTTTAGCTCTGACTGTCCTGGAATTCACTATGTAGACCAGGTTTCAAAGTCACAGAGATCTGCTTGCCTCTGAGTGCTTGAAATAAAGGCATTGTGCTACTTTGCTTAGCCATAAATATCAAGATTCAGAAACAACTTTAAGAGATGAGATAAGCGTCATGGCAAAGCATGTCATGCCTGTGGCTTGACTGATAAATATTAGCTGTATTTATAGTGTAAAATATGTGCTTTGATATATGTATGCATTATGAAGTAGCTAGCAACTTCAACAGGTAAATCACCCATCACCTCACCTAGTTATATTTGTTAATGTGGTAAGGTTAACATTTGAGCTCTCTCAGCATGTATCAAGTATTGAAGATATTGTCTTAATAATCATGCCAGTGTGCATTAGGCCGTTAGAATGTGTTTATTCTGTAACTGCAAAGCTATACCTCTGCATCAGCTCTCCGCAAATCCTTGGAAACCGTAGCACTCTCTGTTGCTGTAGTAATCTCGTAAGATTAGCTTAAATTCTTTACAAAAAATGTTATGTCCCAGTAACAGCATACAGCATTTGTCTCTGTGTGTGTGTGTTTGGTCTGACTTATTTGTCATAGTATCATGTCTTCCAGGTTCATCCGTATTGATATACAGGGCAAAACTGCCATGAATTGGTGTCTGCATATTTGAAGACACCTCCCAGTCTCAGGGACTTGTTTGGATAGCAAACATCCTTCACAGATCTCAAAAGTCCTGAGGGGTTTGTTTTGGGCAGGCTGTTCCGACACCCGAGTAAGCAAGTATGATACATTACGGCCTAGCTCCATCCAGTGCCGTCTGAAGTCTGGATTCCTAAGAGCATCCATGCAACCTGTGTCTGCAGAGTCTCAGAGGCCAACTTAGAGTCATCAACTTAGAGCCACCTGGTTCATGGTGTCTTCCCTGTTGCCAGAATAGGTTTGTCACCCAAATCGTCAGGGCCAGGCCTGGGTCTTTGGTTGGTCCAGTCAGGGCTGGGCTTGAACTTGAATGCACATGGTCTTTCTGGTCTTTGGATCCATGGTGGCCAAACTGACACTGGGATCTTCCAAGGTGGCCTTAACTATTTGTCTTTTTGGGTAGACCTTTCTGATCTCACTGAAACCGGTGGCCATGGAACTAACTAATTAGTACCTGGAACTTGCTAAGATCTGGAAGGGACTTGATGTCCGGGTCCACGGAGCCAGCATATTGTCCAGGGTAACAGTGACTGTCTTAAAGCTGGAGTCTATGTCTGCCAGCCTAGCATCAGGGGAGATGTGGAGTCTGAATTCTCCCTGGGCAAAGTCTGTGGGAGACAGCCTGAGGCAAAGGGACCAGTATACTCATAGCCTGTACCTTAAGGCCTGTCCTGGGGCTTCTGTCTGTGTGTCTGTCTGGTGCCTGGGATCATGGGAGAAATGTCAGGAGACCCAGTTCACAGCAGTGCCAAGTGCTAACTTCCTTCTCCTTTCCCAGGAGAGAGGGCATCTTATTTTGCTGTGCTGTGTTTTGTTGCCGGGGCTCTGGCAAGGGTGGGGGTGCTGAGGGTGGGATGGAAGGATAAGGGGTGCTGCTGCCACACAGGTATATGACCCTGCCTTTTCATCTATTTGTTGTATCCAAGACCTCTCACGGGCATCCCTTCTCTCTTTGAAGGTGTTTTTGCACGTGAATGTAGTGTTATTAATTGCTTAGTAATTATTTACTGGTCCCTCAGGTTGGATGACTAAGAACATAAATATTTAATCGGCTCCTTAGTTCCTTTCTTTACTTGCCCTCTTAAAGCACAGACCTAAATGCAATCACACCAATAGCTCAAACTGCTGGTTGTACCAGGGGTGCATGTTGCAGCCATCTGGCTGATGTCACCCTTCCATCTTTCCCGCGAGAGGACCCTATGCCTCTTCCTCAGTTCCCCTAGACCCCTCCCACTGCATCTATACACCCTCCCCCAGCCTTAATGTAATTATTCTCCTAACAGTCCTGCCTCAGCTTCCTGGAGCTGCTGTGCCCACAGACACGCAGACATAAAGAGCCTGAGAATTAATTACCCTCTAGCACAGTGGTTCTCAACCTTCCTGGTGCTGCGAAACTTTCATACAGTCCCTCATGTTGTGGTGACCCCCAACCATAACATTATTTCTGTTGCAACTTCATAACTGTAATGTAAATTATCTGTGTTTTCCGGTGGTTTTAGGTGATCTCTGTGAAAGGGTTATTCGATCCCCCAAAAGGGTCGCAACCTACAGGTTGAGAACCACTGCTCTGGGTGATGCTTAGCTAATGAGGAACCAGTCTGGGAGACCAGAGTTTAGCCTCCCTGTTTTAGAACACAGCGTGGACGCTGCCGCTGTATATTCCAGAGATCTCGTCTAGCGTCATGCTAAAACCAGTCTCCTGGGAGTCTGCTGAATTCATAGCTTTGGCTTCCTTTTCGGCTTTGTTGGGCTCTCCCATTTCCTTACCCATTTCCTAAGAGAACAGTTCTTGCAGACAAATACTCGTGTAGGAGTCTGCTTCGGGGGAATCTAGTGTAACAGCTGGTAGTACGGTGCTTTCCAGATGTTGCACATGATTTGCCCGAACTGAATTCAGTGCTGTAACATCTGTATTTTGCACATGGAATAAATGTCTTTGTTCAAAGATGGACTGGAGGAGTCATGGTTAATTTGGTGCTTTCTCTTATCTACTGGAATAAAAGGGTTTCTATTGGGGAGTTAAATGAGTGATGAATTAGAAGACGTGGGTCAGTGTCTGCTTCTCGTTCCGTGTGTTAGGAAATCTGTGTTCCTTGTCATAGCTCTGGCACGTAAATTAGCCTTGTTTCTTCAAACACTATATGCTTCATTTGTATAAGCCACTATTAGGGAGTGAAAGACAATGATGTATGTCACCTCGGACTTGTTTTAGTTCTCAAGAATTAGATGAATAAAGATAAAACCACCTTCTCACTCATGATAAATTGCCTATCTTTTATACTGCGTTGGGGAAGAAGGGAAGTGACTTTTCTCCTGTCAGTTTGTGAATTTATCTTTGCCTGCATAGCTCTGGAAATGGAGGACATATATTATTCGTGACGTGAAGCCCGCAAGCTTGTAATCAGTGTGGCTTGGTGATATGTCACCTAACTGAGGCCTGTTCTTCCTTCCTTTTCTACATAATGGGGAACTGGCAGTAATATGGGATATTAGGTTAACTGGTGGAATTTTGCTATTCAAGCTGGACATGAAAATCGGTTTCCCATTGATTTGATTTAAACCCTGTGCAGCAGGAAGCAGATAGAAAAAAGGATTAAAGTGGTTATTAAATGTGATTTCCTTTCTTAGTCATTCATCCTTAGAAACTGATAATAGCACTCTGTAGAAAAATGAACGCCCTTCGGATAAAAATTTCATTTAGCGGGTGTGGTGGCATTCATTTTTAACCCCTGCACCCTCAAGGCAGAAGAAGGTGAATGTCTCTGAATCCCAGCCCAGCCAGGACCACATAGTGAGTCCTTGTCTCAAAAAGCAAGACTTCACTTTGCACAAGTCGTTTTTATATCCTAATATATCTTTGCTATTCAAGGAGCAACTGGTTAGAATTCTAGACTAGAATTTGTCTAACAATGTGACTATTCATTGGGATGTCATTTTGATTTTATTTCTCTCTTTCTGTCCCCATGTGTTCTCAAGAACGTAGCACAGGAAGAGCTGGGCACGTTCTCCTTGCTTTTGTCAGGGAATGTGTGCATATGACCCCCTCAGGAGGAAGGTTAAGAACTTGGAAACTTGCCGCCATATGCAGCACGCCCCTCTGAAGCTTGTCTTTCATAGTGAGCATGCACCCCTGAGACATATGGCCAAGTGACTAGGGAAGAAAAATCAAAACTTTTCTGGAAAAATCCAGTCTTTGCTGTGCCACATTTGTTTCCTCCTTCTTCTTCCTCCTCCTCCTCCATTTTTTTCCCTGCAAAAGTTCTTAGATTGTGATTCTTTCTGAGATGCTTAGCTTTAAAGGAAACACTATAATTATGCTAATTGAGTCAAGTGATTTACCAAATACAAAGAGCTTAGAATAACTCCATGGACATTAGACATTCTCACTGCAGATTAATTACATAAGAGCCCCCAATTCCTTGCTGAGATCATTGAAGTCACATCTATTTCTTTCCTTTTCTTTTTTTGAGGTTTATTTATTTATTATGTATACAGTTTCTGCCTGCATGCATACCTGCAGGCCAGAAGAGGGCATCAGATCTTATTATAAATGATTGTGAGTCACCATGTGGTTTCTAGGAATTGAACTCGGGTCCTCTGGAAGAGCAGCAGCTCTTAACCCCTGAGCCATCTCTCCAGCACCATTGATTTCTTAATTCAGAGGGTTTTTTGTTTTTGTATTTTAAAACAAAAGTAAGGTGAATATACTATATCATCTAGAAGAGCTATAACAGCCCCAAATCAAATGCACGGGTATTTCTGCAGTGACATGTCAATATTCACACACAGTATAATATGATCGATAGTCTCAGGTCATTTATCAAACTCAAATGTGAGTTTGTCACTGTGAAAGTTTTAAAACTTTCGGGTTATAAACGTTCATGGATCTTACCAGATGGTGGTGCATGCTTTTCATTCCAGCACTCAAGAGGCAGAGGCAGGTAGCCTTCTTGAGTGCAGGGCCAGCCTGTTCTACAGAGGGAGTTCCCCAACAGCCTGAGCTAAAAACACAGAGAAACTCTGTCTTGAAAAACCAAAAGAAAAAAAAAAAGAACAAAACAAAGCAAAACAAAACAACAACAACAACAACAAAAAGCTTCATGGATCTTATAGGTATAAAAAGATTTTAAATGTTCTTAGATTGGTGATGTTTTTAAGTTTTTAAATGTCAAATAATCCCCTTCGTCAGACACTGAGAGCTTCAATTAATCTAGTACTAAGACATCCCAGTAATCAGCTGGAGAGTGTTGTAGAGTTTAAAAGAGGAAGGACCTCCTCCCCAGACAAGTGTAGCCCAAAGCTCCAAATGCGTCCTGACTGAGAGGCAGCCAAGGTTCAGAAAGAAACAGATCTGGAATTGAGAAAACACAACACTCTGTGCTGAAGGACAGCTTCTGGGACACTGCGTACGCAGTCAGTGCTCAATATTTGTTACCATCCTTTCTTCGCCTTCCCCTCTCTTCTCAGTTTTTATTTCTTTGTGTTCCATTCTTCTATATGGATATTTCTCACGCATGGTCCTAAATATAGATGACAATATAATAACTCTACAATTGAAACCAGAATGGAAAAGTAAGATTTTTTTTTTATTGTTTTTCATTGTTTTGCTTTTGAGACAGGATCTCACCACATAGCCCAGGTCGGCCTTGAACTCGTCCCATAAAGTGAGAGGCAATGAGAGAGTTATGAATTGTCTTGATGATGCTTCAAAGGAAACGGGGATTCAAAGGAAAATGCAGACTCACAGAATACAGGACAAGGTGGAAGCTGCCTTGTCCTGCCCCTCTGTCCCGGGGAAGATGTGAACAACGGCATGAGCTTGCTTCTGTTCCCACCTCCCAAGAGAGCGAGAGAAACCCCTCCTCTTCCCTATAAGAGATCACATTGGCACACAGAAGTTATGCCCTAAGGCCGGTACCCAAAAAACTATTGACGGAAATGAATTCCCACAATACTTCCAAGGATTTTTAAAACATACATTGTTTTATTTATTTAATGTGTGTGAAGGGCACACATATTGTGGTGTGTGTGTGTGTGTACATGCATGTGTGCATGTGTGCGTGTGTGTGCGAGTGTATACACGCGTGCGTGTGTATGTTTGTGTGTGTGATTTTTGATATCCCCTACAATGTCGTAATCTCCCACTTGGAAAGCCCTCTCCAGGTCTGTGTGTCACATGTCCTCATTTCCTCGGGTTAGAGACGAGAACAGTGTAATAGAGAGTCTTTAAAAAACCACCACCCAGCTCGGCAGTGTCAGCACTGGGGCCTTCACTTCTACTTGGGCTGGTGAGAAAGACTCTGTCTGAAGCCCTCCACAGAGCTCATTAGGGAGGTGGTTTTCACTATCAACGAGCAGCTGGAAATGGCTTTGAGCTTCTAGGAGCGCTTAATCACTGTGTGAGTGTCTGATTTCTCAGAAGGCTGATGCCAAGGTGCTGATTTTACCTTAAAACAGTATCACTGGGGATTTTTTTTTTTTAGTAATTTTGTCAATTTTCCTGATTATTTTCAAGGAAAGGAAACAATTAGGCTTGCTGTTTGCTGAGGGAAATCAAGTGAAAATTGAGAAACTTTCCAAACCAACTTGAGGAGAAGGAAGAGAAAGTGGGGGAGCTCCCAGGTGAGGCAGCAGGCATTGGCAAAGGGCATAAAAGTGGGTGCTGGAGGTGATGAGGGGCACCAGCAGCCAGGAATCCTTAAAACAGCCTTGAAAGTCAAATGAGAAAAGCTGGTTCGGCTTCTTCACAGAATACACGAGCGTCTGCGTGGCCAAACTCTCAGAGGCGTTTGGTCAGATGTCAAGCCTTTCTGAAAATGAGCATATTAATGCTAAACAAAATAAAATAAGAAAAGCCAAATGATCACTGAGGGAATGGAGAATCACTGAAGACAGACTCAGTTCCCCACAGGATCTTAGTTCCAGGCCGAGGGAGACAGGTAAATGCTGCTCAGTTTTTTTCCACCCCCATCCACACAGCTCTGCAATGTCCTCCTACCAGCTGGTGGGGTCTATTCCTCTACCTCTTAAATTCGGCCAGCCTTGTGACTTGACTCTAGAACATCGCCGAAATTATGACTGATCAGGAAAGAGCTTGGTGGCAAGAGCCCTTACGTATGCCTTGCTTCTCTCTGCTTTGGATTTCTGCCTTGTTCTGCACGAGGAAATGTCTGAGCTAGCCAACCAGGAGATGGGGTGCCACTTAGAGTTCATTTAGTCAGCCGTGGACTTGCAAAACCAGCCATCACCTAGCCAACCCATGGGCTAATGGGAAACATGTGAGCGATCCCAGAGCACAGCTGGACCGGCAGACCTCCCCAGTACAGTCGGGAGGTGCTTTAAGCCGTTGTACGTTGGGATGGTGTGGCTTTAAGTGACTGCTAGCTGATACAAGGGGTATCTTGCTTTGAGAGCCCAGAAGGAGGATTAGGTCATAGGAACAAGTCATAAAACGTTCCCAAGCATCATAGGACTGTACAGTTCTCCCTGGGTACTTATAAAACAGGTTCTAGGCCCCTGCAGACACCAGGATCTATAGATGTTCAAGACTCTTCCAAAAAAAATGCATACCCTTCCATTCACCTTACCTTAGGTCACCTTCAGCACCTACAACACTGTAGTGAGAGGAGTGGGCTGCGTCCTGCCACCCGGCTAGCTTAACCCTGAAATAACCACACAGAAATTGTATTAATTAAATCACTGCCTGGCCAATTATCTCTAGCCTCTCATTGGCTAACTCTCACATCTTGCTTTAACCCATATCTAGTAATCTGTGTAGCACCATGAGGTCGTGGCTTACCGGGAAAAATTCTAGCCAGTGTCAGTCTCAGGCAGGAGCTTCATGGCATCTGCCACACTGCCCTTCTTCCCAGCATTCTGTTCTGTCTACTCTGCCCACATAAGGGCTGCCCTATCAAAAGGCCAAGGCAGTTTCTTTATTCAACCAATGAAAGCAACACAAATACGGAAGGACCTCCTACACCACAACACCCAATGCAATGTAGATGGTGTATGAATAAGCATCATTCAATATCACAGAACAACAAGAATCTGCCAGTACATGATCAGTACAGAAGCAGTTTCCCCAGCAGTCAACCTATTTTTTCACCCCCTGTCCTCATTCCATCTTCCCCCCTCCCTCTCTTTTGTTTTTGAAGTCGCTCTCACTCTTGTACCCCCAGACTGTCCTGGAACTCACCGCAAGCCTAGGGTGACTTCAGACTGGTACTGATCCTCCTGCCTCAGCAACCTGAGTGCGGGGATTTCAGGGCCAAACCACCTCAACTGGCTCCAAATATTTATCTGAGGTTGGTCAAATCCACAGATAACGAATGTATGTGTAGGGAAGAATAGCATGTAATACTGGAAACACATTCTGGTTACCTCCGGCTCCCATGGCTTTCTCTTATAATAATATGGCTCCTGCTTCTGACAAAATAAAAACCCTAGAGTGAAAAACAAACCTTAGCTCTTCTCACGCCCGTCTCTACCCTCATTAAGTTCACATCCAACAGATAGGATAGATTAAGCCATAAGACACCATGAGTGTAGCCAAGGAGCCCGACTGTGCTTATCCGGTCGCCTGCTTTGTACATAATCATGGCTCATACAGACGGGCAGAGCAGTGCGCTGTCTTCCTGTCCTTGGAAACCCTTGAAATAAAAAGACACGAGGAGAATGCTATCCTAGCATGAGATACGTTGTTAGGATTTGGAGAGGTAATATCAGGACAAAGAAGTGATGGGTCAAAATACGATGTCCTGGCTTCTGTCTTCACAGGCTAACTTCCTTCCTGAAAGTGGACCTGGGTCACAGCCCCACCCCCACACCACACTTGGCAATATCAGTTCCAGACAGCAGCTCATCTCCAGACGCTGCTGAGCTTGGAGTTTGGACAGTCGGGTTTCCAGAAAGCCGGGCAAAGTCATTTCTGTGCTACGTGAGGGTGGAAAATCCATATGGTTTCTGACTTAAAAAAAGTAAAATAATATTTTCAAAAAAACTCGATCTTCTCTACGCCAGCCTGTTTTCTTTAAGTACAACCTCTCTGTGGTTACTCGCTAAAGGGAGGTATTTTAAAAGGTCTCCTTTGGAAAGAGAAGACGTTATTCAGCTTAGAAGTTTGAGCTGTGTCAGCAAGTAGGAGCCGGGACTGCCTGCCAGGAGGCTGCGGGTACTGAACAATCCCGCAGTGGCTGCCTGCCTGCCTTCAGACCTCCCTGAGACATGAGATGGAGAAGGATTTGACAGCTTCATATTCTACGTGAATAACTTTTAAAATGTTTAGCTAGGTTATAATAGCCTCAGTTCTTACAAGCCAGGAATTAAGCCAATTTTCGATCATCCCCGGTCCTTTCACTTCAAGGCAGAAATGCTCTACAGTTAAAAGCAAGGACTTGGGATCCAGTTTCATCTGTGAGTTACTGCAGTTTTCTCCTGCAGAATGGAGATAGCACTAGGAGGTTTTCGGAGGGTATCGGATTGGTAATAATAGCTAATGCTGAGCTGGGCCCTGCACTAAACATAGAATATCCTTTGTTATGTCAAAACCGTCATACTTTGGAGTCCATTGTGGGATACGTTGTCTGTGATGGCTGAACATCCCCACCTTTGGGAATAAAGCAGGCGTGAAGGGTGATGGAGCAGAAGTTAAGCCCACGGTCTTCCATCTTCCATTCCAACTCCAGTAACTCATTTAACCTCCACAAGCCTTGACAAACCAGTTAGAATGTGGGGTGACTATCACACTAAGGTTTTGTCGGGACTGAATGACTCATGGCTGAGTATTCAGTGCCATGACTAGACCCTGTAACCATAGCACACTAACAGCAGAGCCCCAGCCAGCGGAGCAGGGGTGTTCTGACAGATGCTGAGCCCAGGGCCCCTTCTTGTCCCTCATCACTGCTCTTACCCTTCCTCTTTGCAGAAAGGTCCTTCATCTACTACATCAGCATGCCCAGGGCACAGCATCTTTCCACGGTGCATCTGGAGTTGATTAGCCTCCCAGGCCCCACCACTCTTCTTGACCTAGGACAGACACTTCTGCGTTTTAAACAATTTTTTCTGTGTTTTCAATATTATGTTGAATTTACTGACTCAATTCTATAAAAGCAGCATTCATTGGTTCCCCTTTCCATGTTTTAACACGCACTCCCAACTTCTGAAAAATCAAGTAGTGGAAATTAAACTCACGGTTTGTGCTGCCCACTGGCCCGGAGAAAGAATATTTCCATGTTCTTGGGTACTGCATAGAGGGGAAGTAGTTCTCAGATCCTGACACTAGAAAGCAGCCCCATTTGAAGTTTTTCAACCAACTCCAGTAATGACAGCATTTCTGTGGCTCTGGAATACTTCATAGCAATAAATACTTGAAGCCGCAATCCACCATACTTATCTGGGGGACAGCAGAATCAGTCACAACTAGGGACAATTCAAAGGGGCCTATTTTCCCCTCCATAAGCTGCTGCCACCATAGGAATACCAAGTCCTAAATTCTGCTTTTTGTTCATTTCTTGGGCTTTTGCTTTTGTGCTGCAGACCACAGCAGGCAGGGTGAGTGAAATGCTTTATCTCCTATTTTCCTTCTCCTGTGCCAGCTGTGTGTCACCTTCCAAAGGTAAGAGCCCCCACCCTGTGAGGCCACACTCACGGCTAATGCTGTCCAAGCATTTCTACCGTGTTTCGTTTTAGTATCTTTTGTAATGGGCTTCATGAGCAGTTAATAGGGGTGCTGGCTCCTCACTCTGGCAAGCTTGCTCTTATTCCATATTTTGAAGTATCATGTGAAATCCCTTTGGCTCCTCTTGGGTCTAGTCAATATGGTTGTAATCATACTTCCAAGTTCATGAAAATCTTCCATAACATTAAATTACACTCCAGTGCCCTGTTTTTTACTTGGCTAAATTGCCTCTGCTTGGATAGAGCACAGTGCCTGTTGCAGTATTTCCTGAAGTAACCCCGCCATTCATTTTATTGTAAAATGCTACAGACCACATTGTGTTCACGGTGACACTCAGCTGGTGTTTTATCTCCAATACACCCGGCACACCTCAACTTGGTCCTCCTGTTTTGACGTTTTTCAAAATCTGGTATAGAAGGACATCTGGGCGTTATTCAGATCATGCTCATAATCCTGGGAAGTGGTAGAGACTTAAATTTTCTTCTGAATTGCAATTAAACCCAAGTTTTAATAGGATCTCTACCTAAGTTCAAAGAAATTGCCCTGCGGTGGTGGCACACGCCTTTAATCCCAGCACTCAGGGGGCAGAGGCAGGCGGATCTCTGTGATTTCGAGACCAACCTGGTCTACAAGAGCGAGTTCCAGGACAGGCTCCAAAAGCTACAGAGAAACTCTGTCTCGAAAAACCAAAAAAAAAAAAAAAGAAAGAAAGAAATTTAGGTAGCACCCTCTAAAAAAAAAATCATTATTATTTAGCAGTTTCTCAATGTTGTAGCTTACTTAGGCTTCAGCAAAGTATATCTAGAAGGTGAATGCAACCTTCAGCCTGCTTTTGGAAACGAAGACCGTGGCATGAGCTATCACGCCTGCTGTGTGTGTGTGTGTGTGTGTGTGTGTGTGTGTGTGTGTGTGTGTGTGTTTTCTGGGGCTTTTTCACACTACAGCAGTGAAACTAATACAAAGGGAAGGAATTTTTAAATTAAAGTGGCAACAGATCAGGGAGGAAATGTATTTATTCACAGGGTGCACACATTTGTTGGTACCAATTCAAAAAAGATTTTTACTGCTGACTCTAGAAGAGAGGGAACATTCCTCCCTCTGCTGTGGGTGTCGCTGTCCTGACACAGCTCCATCACTCCTTCATGGAAGCTTTCTCTTGTCACCTCATCACACATACAAACACACACCTCTTTGTTCTGTCCTGCCTTAGACTGTTTGCCATGTTTTTTCTTCATGAAAGGTTCATTTGCACTTTTCTACTTCCGTCCACAAAATACGGGTGCTACACAGCCAAGGTTGCCTGCTTTCTCTACAAAGTTCTTTCCTCCGCATCTGAAACAGAAGCATGGAGAGATGGTGGCATTGGCTTAGAGTCCCACTCTGAAACCAGGTGTGTGATCTTTGGTAAAGTTTTCATCTCCCTGAGCCCAGATAGTCTTACTTCTAAAGCAGAAAGTAACCCATGCTAACATAGGACTGATACACCCTGGCATCAAATATAACTTTGCTGCAAATGTCAAGATATGCCTATGGATCTCTGTGAGTTCGAGGCCTACTTGGCCTGTAGAGCAAGTTCCAGGACAGGCTCCAAAGCTACAGAGAAACCCTGTCTCATAAAACATACAAACAAACAAACAAAAGATATGAGCCTGTAAGACATAGTAATTCCAGCTGTCACTCTACAACTTCAAGCGTGTATGAATGTCATCACATAGTCATGGCTTTACTATTATGGAGCTGACCTCCAAAAATTATTTCATATCCAGGAATATGCAGTGTGATTGAGCTGTCTCCATTCGATTCATAAACATTATTAAGAGTCTAGAGATGACTCACTATGCTATCTTTAAGAAGGAGAAGATAAAGATCACAGGACCCTAGGTGTCTTAGGTGAAAGGAGCTGTTTGCCAACCAAATACAAATGTGTTATCCTTGGTAAGGCTCTAAAGGTCCAAATGAGAGAGAGAACAGTAAAGGCCCTCTCTCCACTCTCTCTGCTCTTTCTCACTCTGTCCTTCTCTTTGCCTCCTCTGTTTCTGGTCCCATTTCCTCCCAGTTTTAGACTCACTTTTCTTGGCTTCTGCAAAAGCTCACTGGTTGTTGGAAGACAGACTATACACAATCACTCAGATTAATCACCACATAATATGCTAGCATCGTGTCTCAGAATGGTATCCGCCCAGTCTCTCCTGGAAGTACTTCCAACATGTGGAACCGGATTCTCCAATTATGAAAAATTATTTCATGATCCTTAACTTTGTAAAATTTAGCAGACCACATAATACATAGCTAGAATTTATACTCTAATTCTAATGTTAGGAAAGGGAAAGTGTGTGTGTGTGTGTGTGTGTGTGTGTATGTGTGTGTGTGTGTGTATCAGGGCTAGGGGGAGAGGATGGAGACTCATTGTCCTAGCTAAACATGTGCTATTCACTAAGGCCAGGAGGAGACAGTCACAGAGTGTATGGGACCACAGGGACCATGTCTAGAACAGAACACCATCCTTAGGAAGAGGAATAAAAACCTTTGCCAAAGTTGTAACTGCTCTGACATATCTGGGATATTGCTAAGACGAAGGGTCACTTTTCCAGAACCTTGCAGTCAGCAGTGGCATCCTAGGGATATAGGAAGATGAATCCTACCGCCTCCATCTTCCACATCTCTCTCATCCATTAAGTGGCAGAACTGAAGTCACGGGACCTCTAGGAGATATGGTTACAGCATTTCAACCTCTCCAGCTGGCAAGAAGGGGAAATTGAAGTGGTTTGATTGATTTTATAGTATCTTCTACACAGTATTTTTAAAATGCAACATTTTATTAATTCTTTGAGAATTTCATATATATATATATATATAGTGTATTTTGATTATAATTTCCCCAGTCTTCCCAGGCCCACCTGAATTCCTTCCTCCCAGGTCCACCTGAAAAGTTTCTGCACCCCAATAAGCCTCTCTGCCGATACAATAATTCAAATCAGACCAAATCAAACCAAATTAGGATTAGCCCAGGTTTACTGGATACAAATGCTCCCAGATGACTTTCCAGCTCCCTAAAAAGGAGCCAGGAAAAGAAGTCCAGAAAACCACGTGTTGTTTTCTGGGTGGGCAGTTTAAGTACCCTGTGGGAGTGGTCCCGATCATCTCTGGGCCAGGGGTGTCATTATTTGGCATGCTTTCTAGGGCATGGAGTCTGGACTGAGGCAGTTCCCAGGGGAGGGGACTTGGGGTGGAACTTCCACCCAGACACCAGCCTTCACCATCGTCCCCCAACTTCATGCTTTCCCTTTCCTCCACTTCCCGTTTCCCTCTCTCCTTCCTTCCCTCTTTCCCCTTCTCCCTTTTGCTACTCCTCCCTCTCCCCATCTCTTTTAATAACCCACTGAATCTAGTGTGTGCTATCCACCTTTGGTGTGGAACCATCCATCTATGGCCAACCTAACAAGGGTTGCATCCTTAAAAGAAACAGATTCCAGCTCCCTCCCCCATGCACAGCTACTTTGTGGGGGGAGGGGCTCCTGAGCCCTGCTTCATGTTGGAATGCTGATTGCCTCAGTCTTGGGCAGGTAGGTGTTGCACAGCCAGCCACAGTTGCAGTGAGTTCAATAGTTTATCAGTTCCATCACTTCCAGAAGAATCCGTGGTTCTCCCTGATCTCAGGTTCTTATGGTCTTTCCACCCTCTCTTCTCGAGCCTTTCGGGGAGGGGCACACGCAGAACTCTTTATTAGTTCTCTGTTTATGTAGCACCATCGAGAAGAACCAACTCACTACCTAGTGTTAGGTTTCCTTCTCTTTAGGAAAGGGGAAAGAAGTCATCCTTAAAAGCACTCTGCTAGCTTAGTAGAAAGATACGCCATTACAACTCTTTAGTTTGGCCAGTTTGCTACACTGTTGTTGGATTTAAGACACAATCCAAATACTATCCAGAATCCTTTGGACCCCAAATACCCAAGCATAATTGGCTCAAATCTAGCCCTAGATAATATGACCTAAGCAAGCCTCACTCCTGTCCCCAGCTTCCTATGAATTCTATGTGGACTTGCATTCATTCATAAAGTCATAAAATCTATGTGGACTTATGTTCCTAAGGTCATAAAGTCTATGTGGACTTACGTTCCTATGGTCATGAAGTCTATGTGAACTCACAGCCCTATGGTCATGAAGTCTATGTGAACTCACAGCCCTATGGTCATGAAGTCTATGTGAACTCA
>JAQHUG010000178.1:1573603-1623145 GCA_028555095.1 Dicrostonyx torquatus
AAATTTAATATAGGAGAATGGAATGTGGGCTCTGATATCCGCCAGCCTGAGGATGCCATGCAACTCGGTAGCTGAAGGCTAACAATTTAGAAAGACAATAGATAAGAATTTGGCTCCAGACTTCCTTTTCACTTGTAGATTGCTCGATGAGAGGTGGCTGACTCAAAAGCTGGTGAAGGAATGCGGGTGTGTGTGTGCTGGGGGAGGTGCCCCGGAAAAGGAATATGAATAGAAAATTCCTCAAAATTTGGGGGAGCATTCAGAGCATGAATGGCTTGGGAGAGGCACAATAAACGCAAGATCACGCTGTAAAGGACAAGAGAAGTCCGAAGCGGCCTTTGAACGGTGATGGTGTGAAAGCCTGTTTCTTCCTCGCGCCTCCGGGAACACATTTGGGGAAAAACACCAGTTTCTATGTTGGGGCGATGGTCCCTGACACAGGATGTGCAGAAAATGAGGTAAAAAGCCATGAGCCATATGATAGAACTTAGATAAGAAATATGAATTAATTTAAGCTGTTAGAGCTAGGTAGTAATAAGACTGAGCTATTGGCTAAATATTTATAATATTAAGCCTCTGAGTGATCATTTAGGAGTGGTTGCCGAGACACAGAGAAACTCTGCCTACAAGGATATATCTTCCAATGACGCAAGGATCTCCCACTAGGCCAGACCTCGCAAAGATGGCACCATGTGCCAACGGTGTTGCCCTTGGCATCAAGGGGCTAACACATGGACCTAGGTGAAAAGTACATATATCTTTAAGTTCATTTTACTTTTAATTATAATGTAACTGCACCATTGCCCCCTTCTTTCTCCAACACCCCTCAAGCCCCCTCAACACACTCCGCCAATCCATGAACTTTTAAAATTATTGTTATATAACAATATAATATATGTCTCAATACAACCATTTAATGTTAATTATATGTATGGTATGTTTTAGGGTTGACTACGTGGTGCCTGGGAGGACTCATTCTCTCTGTTGCAGCTGTTGCTAACTGCCTGCAGCTCTTCATCTAAGAGAGGGGCCCTGTGAAAGAGCAACCTATATTTAAACTATAGAAGAGGCCCACGCCAGTCTGGATTTCTGAGAACTGAGGAGAGACTTTCTGAGGAATCTGGAGGGGAAGAATTTCCAAACAGTTGCCTGTTCTCTTCAGTTGAACTTGGCTTGTGTGGGGCTGTACCTGCTGCAGCCTGTGAGGAAAAAAAAGATGGAGGGAGCAAAGCAAGTTGGAAGGCAGCTATGCTCACCACTACCACCAACGCAGATTCAAGGCAAGTCGGAAGGAGTCATTGGAACAAGCTGGAAGAAATTGTTGGAAATGATCTGGCTCCTCCTACCTCAGGCCCTCACTAGGACTGTCGTTGTCTAAGTCTGTTTAAGGAACGTTTAGGAATACTTGCCACGGAAAGTCTCCCCGTTGCCTCTGCAGTGGCAGAGGGTGTACAGAGGAAGTAGCACACTGGTCAAGATTCTCCACTAAAGAGCCTTCAAATAAAATGCGGGTTCAAAATTAATTCCAGTCACAGAATTTGTGATAAACAGGCATACCAGCATCACGGCAGTTAGACACCACCAACCTTTCAGGAACCTGGTTCAAATTTCAGTTACCATGATAAGGTATATTAAACTCTGATGAGGCCCGATTTTGCTGTCTTAGCCCATAGATTGCTATATCAAAGAAGATGTCCATTGTAATCATCAGCCAATCACTTTGCTCCTTTTCCAAGTGTTTTGCTCACATGCATCCCTGCAGTTTAAGCTGCTTCAACTGTGAGAAGAACAGCCCGGGTGTCCCTCCATCTTCCAGTCTTGTGTGATGAGTAGATCTGTTGGAATCATGTCAGAGGTCTGGCAGCGGTGGCATCTCGGAATCAGTTGCCAGGTTTTCAGTCCCTGGGATGAGAAATAGACAGGGAGTAGGGATGAGCGGCGGCTGTCAGTGGCAGGTGACTCTTATGGCTGGCGAGGCAAGGTGGACGCACTGTGGGACTGGAAAGCATGTGCCAGCGAGTTACAGAATGCTGTCCAGGATGTCCGAAAGCTTAAGGGAAGACCATCAGGACCGAATTCATCTTATAAGCACTGGTTATACCGTGGAGCCCATTCTTCTGAATTAAAATGAAAACGCCACGTGATAGTTTTAGGTAATTGTTGCTACTGAAGCCATATAATGAAATAGTCCTCTGAAGCTTTAATTTTTTTTAATATCACTTTTATGGCAACACTGTTACTCCAGTGTTTTGGAGATATGCCTTTGAGGCAATCATAAGGCATAAAGATAAAAGTCCCATATGACTTTAACCTTAGGAAGTTAAGGATTAAGTTAGAGAGCTTAGGGCATCGATTCATTACTTTTCTGAACAGCATCTTATAAAATGCAAGAACGTTTTCATATTCAAGCCAGTCTTTAAGTCAAATACACTCACTAACTTAAGTCTGTAATCTTGCAGTGAAGAGTGAAGCTAGGGAGATGGCTTAGTGGGTAAAGCGCTTGGTGTGCAAGCATGAGGACTGGAGTTCAAATCCCCAATACCCACATAGCGTACGCCTGTAACTCCAGAGCCAGAGGCACGATGGCAGAGACAGGTGGACTGATGTGGAATTTTCCTCTGTATGCTGTGAATATGTTTTATTACCACTTTGGCCCATGACAGGGCAAAATAGAGCTAGGCAGAAAAACTAAACTAAATGCTAGAAGAAAGAAGGCTGAGTCAGGGAGACGCCATGGAGCTGCTGAAGAAGACAGATGCAGGATGGAACCTTACCAATAGACCACAGCCATGTGGTAATACATAGATGAATAGAAATGGGTTAATTAAGATGTATGAGTTAAATAAAGAGCCTAAGCTATTGGTCAAGCAGTGTTGTAATTAAAACAGTTTCTGTGATTATTTTGGGTCCGTGTGGCCGGGAAACGAACAAGCAGTCTCTGCCTACAGTGGACTGTGGAGGCCCACTGAGAAACACCTCCTCAAAAACACAGAAGTGACAGAGGAAGGACACCTGTCCCCGCCCCCTATTCCTATAGGCACACGCCAGGAGTGCACCCCCTCCCCCAGACACTTGATTGATCAATGTTTTCCACTTTCTAACACCCACGAACACTGGAGCACTGGTTTACAAGAGCCACTGAAACGAGGGGTTGCTAGTGGGCTACATGGAGAATGGAAATCATTTTAGTTTTTGGTATGATTTCCTAAATTTGGAAATGTTCAGGCCAGAAAAGACACAGAATCAATCTGACCTTAACATCAACACAAATTATCCGCCAGAACAACTTTGTTAAGTATGAACTATTAAACCTCAGTGGCCATCTACCGAATGGGCCTCCTGGACAATGGGAGGACACTTTGTTAAGTGTGAACTATTAAACCACTTCAGAGGTCATCTACCGACGTGGACTTCCTGGACAACAGCAGGCTATTGTGATAGGATATTTTTTAATATTTATTTATTATGTATACAGTATTCTGTCTGCTTGTATGCCTGCAGGCCAGAAGAGGGCATCATTACAGATGGTTGTGAGCCACCATGTGGTTGCTGGGAATTGAACTCAGGACCTTTGGAAGAGCAGGCAATGCTCTTAACCACTGAGCCATCTCTCCAGACCGTGATAGGATATTATAGCGTGGCCAAGCACCAGTTATAGCAAATACTCTTTCAGCAGTGCTGGGCTCTGCAGAACTGATGGACGTTTTGCAAAAAACAAACTCCACATCTATAGTCCCCTCACCCTCAAGGTTGTGAAAAGTTTGAGGAAGCAGAACTGGACATGGATTCAGTGAGGGCATCAGAATTGCACAGGTCTGCCTGCCTCCAGGGAATGGGAGGAGGTGTTCCCCGTTGCTTGCCTCCAGCCCTTCCTGAAGCAGGATGCTGATCCCGGTGACTGATTTGCCTGGGGAGATGGGTGGACCAGGGTAGAGTTTGGTTGGGTGTTTTTAGTCAGGAGAAAGGACACTGGCTGTGGGTGAAGGGGATATGGTCAGCCTGGGGCTTGTTTATGTGGAAACCAGGGGCTGTGGGAGGAACAGCGGCTGGAGGAAAATGCATTGCCTGTGTTATAGACGTTCAGACACAAGCTATAAATCAGCTGTCTTAGAATTTCTATTGCTGTGAAGACACCATGACCATGGCAACTCTTATAAAGGAGAATATTTCATTGGGTGGCTTACAGTGGCAGAAGTTTAGTCCATTATCATCATGTTGGGACATGGTGGCATGCAGGCAGACATGGTGCTGAAGAGGCAGCCAAGTGTCCCACATCTTGGCTTGCAGGCAACAGGAAGTGGACTGAAACGGTGGTATTTTGAGCATATGTGAGACCTCATAACCTGCCTCCACAGTGACACTTCCTCCAAGAAGACCACACTGGATGTCAACAAGGCCACAGCTCCTAATAGCGCCACTCCTTTCGTGAGCCATTTTCTTCCAAACCATCACACCAGCTCAGATATCTGCTTGCCCCACCTATGTGGCAGCAGAGGTGACACCCAGGCACCATGGACCACACCCTGGGAGTCTAAAGAGCTAAGCGGTATCCACACGAATAACAGACTTTGGGATGAATGAAAATGAGCACGAGTTAGACCGACAAGTCGTTAACCTCACGGACATGAGGAGCTGGGAAGGTGGTCTCATTTGTGGCTGCTGAGTTGAATGTCAGTCTAGTCTGGAAGCTCAAAGCTTCCATCTGGATACAGCAGACGCAAGGCCAACAGCATGGTCCTAACCCTCCCAAGCTCTCAGGTCAGCCTGATGCAGTTATTTCTGGTACGTGAGAGCCACAGGAAGCATCTATGTGGCTGTAATGGCTACTGCAACAATTTTACAGTAAGCAGTAGCAAGGAAAACCCACCAGGAAATACACAGGGCCTGTGGGACGGCTCAACAGGCAAAAGTACTTGCCAGTGAGCCCAACCAGGACCCACCATTTAGGGGGAAACGGACTCCTACAAGTTATCGCCCGACCTCCACCCACATGCCATACCACTGCCAACACACACACACACACACAAAAAAAATAAATGAAAACGTTTAAAAAAGTAGTATAATATTTCTTACTAAATGCCTTTATTATCATTGCTACTTTATAAAAGCTTAGTATTTTTCTAAAAGGAAAGACTGGTTTACATGTAGAAAAGTTACAAGGAGATGGCTACAGACAACACAGCCACTAGGAAAGAGCAGAGCCAAACCCCATGAAATCACAGCGGTAAGCAGCAATAACATTAACACCTACACGAACCTAGCAGTGCAATAAGGTAAGCAGGAAGCAGCCTTATGTTAAGGTCACTTAAATACAGAAATAGCACCTTACATTGAGCAATGTAAACTTGGTAGGTAGGTTCAAGTATAAAAGTTATACCCCCCAACTCTTGTACCAGAATGCAAGGGTGTCGCAAACCCTGGCCAGCATCATTCGAGGCAGAACTCCCTCCGTGCTGACTCAGAGCTCACGTCCTCTGCAGGATCACTAAGTTATTTCTTCTTGTCCCAAATTAGACTATGATAGGCTCTAGGTTGCCATTGCTCCTCCGCCCCAGGTACTCAAGTCCAGCTGTGCAGCCGCAAAGGGTACCGGTCTTCTGGAAGAGTCAGAAGCCAGAGCAGGCGGGACCCTAGCACAGAAGGCACTTTGTCTGTCACTGATGAATTGCTTCTCAACGCCCTCTCAAGAATCACGAATTCTCTGAGGTTAATGTGGTCAACTCACAAACAGTAAAGAACAGCACACAGTTAAAAAGAAATGAACATTGTCCGGGAACAAGGGAAGAGGTTTGTGTTTCGACGGAAATGCGGACGTCTTGATGACAATGCTGTGGGGCAGTTCATGAGCATGCAGGCTTGACATGCCAGAGGCTACAGCGGACCCACTGGCTGCATGTTCGAGTCTCTGAGAAAGGGTGATTCTCCTGTTCCGGAAAGGAACCAGCAGTGTGGGTTTAGAGTCATCATTGCCATGCAATTTTCACTGAACTCAAGGAAAAACCAACTTTTAAAAGGGGGAATAATGCCATTTTGCAACTTTAGAAGCTTAGTGTTGACAAAAAAAAATTGGGTAAGTTGCGAACGTGGCCACTCATTTCCCGTTTTCTAAAGCTGTTGTTGGGGTAGTAAGACCATAGATGTCCTGTACTTAACATAAAACTCTATTGTTCAGGCTCCCAGAATCTTTTAAATTAATATTTCTTACGCTTTTATATGGTATTTCACAGGGCACAAAAAAATACAGAGAAAAGGTAGCTTTATAGAAAGACTCTAAATCTAAGTTTAAAGCGAAAGGACCACAGGAAGAAAAGAGGGAAAAGGAAGTGGAAAAGGACAGGAGGTTTATTCCGAAGAGAGAAGACTGAGGTAAAGACCCCAATCAATGTGGAACCCTAAAGCCACGTGGCTCACAAAGGGAGGCACGCAACAGCTTCCAGGACTGTACCCGTTAGCACAGCCAACCCCTGTGCCACAGAACTTCCGGACACTCTTGGAAATGGACAGAATGCCCACTTTCTCTCTTCTCCCTCCAAATCCGAGGAAAATCGGTAAACGAAAAATAAGAGATTTAGCTATTTCTCTGTATGTTTCTGCTATCGCCATGCTCCGTAATTCAACCAACACTCTCACCTGGTTCCAGTATCCGTTCCTTCCTGTAACCCTGATTCATCTGACTACAAATGGCAACCGTGAGAAGGCGCACGCCTGACACTGGACAGTAAACGTTCAACTTGAAAAACACAGGGCATGGAGCAGAGGAAGCTGAGCGCAGCAGGTTCGCTTTTGTTTTAAACAAACAGTAGAACCCACTGTTCATGGCTACTGGAGAAACAGCCACCAGGCACCTAGACTGCAGTTTTCGCTCCCGTGTCCCCAGGCGGGCTGAGCACAGCCATCAATAGCTAGGTGGAGGAGCATTCACAGTTATTTTGGTCTTGACATTTGTCACGTATATACATGTATCCACATTATTAATAAGTTGTAGAATAAGTGCAGGGCAAATTATACAAAAAAAAGTCTTAAACATTCAAGTCGTGATACCCTGAAAAAAAAATATGTGTTAGACCAATGTTGTAAACTTTGTGCAGGAAGTCCCACTTCAGGAACAAAATAAATAATACCGTAGGATTCGTCACTGAAGGTGGCTCCCTGGAGCCTGAGGACACAGTAGTGTGTTTAGGCTGCAGAGAGTTCTCACTACAGACTCACTCAGGGCAGGTGGAGACGCACATCGCCAACGCTCGCCCTGCTTAAGTGCTAGACAGCCCCCCCACTTCATAAAAACTGCAAGGCTCCAGCAGCCCGCCAGGACTGACTTCCAGCACTCGGATGATTCTTGAAGCAGACCACGCCAGTAGGTCGGTACTGCCGCTGTGACATGCGGAGCCCGAACTCCAGCTGGTGTTAGATGCATAATTAGTAGTAATTACTTTCAGGCAAACAGGTGAGTCATGATATTGGGAAGTTAGCAGAACCAGTGGATGCCAGAGAGCAAGGACACAAGCCAAGGACCAGGACAGCCTGTGTTCCATTGAGGACATTGTCTGGGATGCGGGAAACTTCAGGGGCTGAGGCCACCCCACCCAGTGAAGCGGCAGGTTAGTCAGGCCCGCTGCTTGAGATCTCTAGTCGTCTCTGGTCTGAGCTAGTGTTTCGGGATTGGTTCCTTTCTCTTCTCCTAAAAACAGGCTCTCCAAGGCTGCCGGGAGTCTTGAAAAATGTCTCCCGGTGTCTTCGGTGGATGCTCTTGGGAGTCGCTGGTGCAGGAGACTGGACAGAAAGAGCAAAAGCAGAAGTGAAATGATGTTTCAAGCTCCAAGACGGGGATCTCTTCCTGCGAGGTGTCACCAGGTTGCCTGTCCCTTCTACTCTGCTTTCCTAGTAAGGGCTTCCCACCATCCAACCCTGAGCACAGTGCGTGAGTATCTCAGACACAGAAAAGCACAGCCTACCAAAAATGGTACTGATGTGGACAAGGTCTAGAGCCAGGCCCGGGGCTCTGCCATCACTTAGCTGTGTGATACTGGACAGATTAAATTATTTCACCTCTGTGTCCCTCAGTGCCTGCATCTCCATCAGAGATGCATAACAACTTCATAGGGCTGGAAGAATTAAGTGAGAAATCTTGGTAGCGTACTTTAGAAGGTGCAAGGCAAACACGCTCTGTGCCTGTGCTCCTTTCTGCTAATAGTCATCCTATCTACGTGCCCTACAATGGAAGGGAGCACGATCCTGCTGGTTCTCTACTGACACTGCCCGGATCAGTGCCTGGTCCAACAAAGCTCTCAAAAGGCAGATTTGACAGCACACAAGAGCTATATGGAAACTCAAGTCGGACCAGAGTTTGTCTCAGGGGCCACAACACTAGACACAGAGGAGGACAGTGAGAAAAAACCGTGTTTCTCAGGGAAGAGCACCCAAATCGGTTATCAAGTACCAAGTGGTCAGCCCTGAAATTATACACACAGGTATGATTACAAAGACTGAAAAATTTCATATACATATTTAGGAATATGTAACATATATATAACAACAGTTAAGGAGATAGAGGCCTTGGATTTAAGAAAGTGGGGTGTGTATATGAGGTGGGCACACTATCCCACTACTAGCTGAGGAGCTCCTGGCGTCAGCCAGCTGCTGTGAGAGGGAGGGGCAGGCCCCATGTCCAGGAAGGGCTGGCTAGCACAAAGTGGACTCAGGGAGTTTAGAAAGACGGAGGGGGAGAAACCCAAGTTGGATGGGGACGGAAGGGGATGAGTATCATCCAGATACACGGCAAGGAAATTCTCAGATTTAATAAAAACATAATTTTTGAAAAAGTGTATGTTGGGCAAGGGGTGTGGACCAGTGGTAGAACATTTGTCTAGTTTATGTGTGGCCCAAGGTTTGACTTCCAGCGCTGCCAAAAACTGAACCAAAACAAAACCGTGTCTGAAAACGAATGTGATTATTTAAATAGCAGACTTTTGACCCTCTGAATAACTTACTTCCAGCTACTTTTAGTCACACATAATAACGTTCCTTGAGAGGAATGATTGACTGTGAACATGGTGTCACAGGAACGGAAGAGGTTTTACTGGCTCGACTACAAAAGAATCCAAGAGACAAACGCAGCACTGACTATAGGGGCACTGATTGTCCGTGTGTGTCTTCAGGAGTGTGTGCAACCCAAGCTCCCAGGCACTGATTGTCCGTGTGTGTTCTCAGGAGTGTGTGCAACCCAAGCTCCCAGGTACTGATTGTCTGTGTGTGTCTTCAGGAGTGTGAGCAACCCAAGCTCCCAGGCACTGATTGTCTGTGTGTGTTTTCAGGAGTGTGAGCAACCCAAGCTCCCAAGCTGTCTTATAGCCGTATCATCTAAGTTAGGATGGCCTCCTCAAACAGCCTGAAGAGATGAATGCCAGATAGGGAAACTGTCCAAGTGCAGAGATCAATTAGAAGTATGCCCAATAACGTTCCTTCTACTCCCGGCAAATAGGATGACAACTTGAAAGACTTGTCTTAAAACATGGACATCTCTTGCCTTGGAGCCCAGGGCTCTGTGGAATAAGCAGATAACACAGTTCACACTGAAAACCAGGCAGGACCTGAGGCAATACCTCTGCATCGGTCAAGTGACTGAGAAGAAAGCTAATTATAGGCCAGCATACCCCATCACGGAGTGACCAAGCCTCGGGTCTTACCTGTTCTACTTTTACCAATGACACCGGATGTCTCGCGTAACTGGGGGACTCGGGATGGATGACACCGTGTGAGCCTGGGATCCCCGGACTCAGGTTGAGTGAGGGCTGACACTGAAGCTGAGAATCTGAGGAAGGGATGGTGGGTGTCGTCGGAGTGACCATGGCTGCAGGGCTGAGGAGAAGGTGCGCTGTGGATCCCAGGGTGGACAAGCCGAAATTCATGGGTCCGGTGTTTGGGAGAGTGGCAGGAGCTGAAGAAATGGGCGCGGGTATCGCGGGAGAATAGAGAACTGGGAAGGGGGCCAAGCCTGGAGACGGCAAAAACATGCAAGGAACGCCGAAGGACGGCAGCTGACCCGACGGTGGCGGCCCCACAGCATGGGGGATCTGATTGCCTGATAAGAGCATGTTGAAGCCATTTAACCCTGAAACAGAAGGAGAACCAAGTGAAAAATCACAGGACAAGAGCCACTTCATGTTCACATCCCTCATGGCTCCTCCAGCAGAGTCCATATTAGATCAATGCATGATGGAGCCTTCTCTCTGGCGAGGGTGAGCATCCTGGCTGTGCTCTCCCAGCTAACACGGCTCTATCACATCGGTGACAAGACTGCAGGTCAACCTTTACCCATGGAGGACTCTTTAATTTCTTTCTCCGGGGATGTATTGCATTCGTGTGTGAATGTGGGTGGGCTTGGTCATAAGAGGAAAACTTTGGGTGCTGGGTCCACCTTCTACTCTGAAGCAGGTCTCTTGTTTACCATCGCACAGACTAGGCTAACTGTCCCAAGAGCTTCTGGGGATTCTCATGCCTCAGTTTCCCATTTCTCCACAGGAGTGCAGGGAATATGGAGATATGCACCACCGTGCCCAGTTTTGTGTGGGCTCTGGGGATTTGAACTGGGTCTTCATGCTGACTCAACAAACACCTTACTCACTGAACCGCCTCCAAATCCTCCTGTTGAGGGGGTTTTAGTAGGGACTGCACTCACCGAATCCAAAATGAAGGAGAAAATAAAATTTTGGTGGGAAAAACTCTATATTTTATTGCTATGAACTTCTAGCTAAAAATTTCTATTTCCCTCAGTGATCACAAGCAAGAATTCCTAAGTGTGTGACTGATACTTCGGCAATATTGCAAAGTACAGACGTGGGGCCTGGAGAGATAGCTCTCCTGAGAAAGTCCTACATTTAAGGAAAAAGACCTCCACAAACAAATAAACAACAAGAGCCCCTCCCCCGAAGCCAGGCATCCTGGTGCCTACTTGCAATCTCAGCACCAGGGAGGTGGTGGGGTCGGGATGGGGATGGGGACAACCAGCATGGCATGAGCCCTAGGGTTCAGTGACAATCAGCATAGCCTATTTGGTGAGTTCCAGTCTGGAAAGAGGTTGGTTAAAACAAAACAAAACAAAAAAGGCAGGTGGTGCCTGAGGACCAACACACGAGGCTGTCCTGTGCCCGTAACCCGTACACACAGCTCGGTTCTGGGACTCTAGACTGAAGGTTTTCTTATTATGTTTAACATACCACAGCTCTGGAAGTGTGGGACATTTTGGACTTGCTGCTGGATGTCTTATTTCTCTGTGTAGCCCTGACTGATCTGGAACTCACTCTGTAGACCAGGCTGGCCTTGAACTCAAGAGATCTGCCTGCCTCTGCCTCCCCAGTGCTAGGATTACAGGTGCGTGCCACTACTGCCCAGGTGCTACTGGGTCTTATTAGGGTGAATAACTAAAAAATTGACTTTTTACTTTAATCTTAATGGAATTGTTTCTTTATAAGCCTATTTACTAAGTTGTCTGCTTTGAAACATTCTGGGGAGTCCACATGTTTCACTCAATCGCCTAATAATGATTTACGGTTGAGAAATAGTTAAAAAAAAAAAACAGCCAAAGAAGCCAACCAAACAAAAAAAAAAATCCCATATTGCACCATGATTTCAATTCTGCAGCGGATGAGTCTGTGCTTATATATTAAAGCGTCCTCAACACTGAGTCATCCCAGAGTCAACAATGCAGATGAAGAAACACCCTTCTCCTCTGCCTGGCAGACCAGACTGAAGCCAGCACGGGACTGAACCGAAGGCATTTCAGAAACCTGGTGGCCAGTCATCATTATCAACTTGATGGAACTGGGAATCGTCTAAGAGATATGCCTGACCGTCTGTCAGGCTGCTGCACTGGAGGTTCACGGAGGAGGGAAGATGCTCCCTAAACGTGGGCAGAGCCAGCCCACTGGCTGAGGCCCTGGCCTGAATGAAAGCTAGAAAGCCGGGGGGCAACAGCAGGCTGTGCTAATCATCTCTGCATCCTCATAACTGTAGTATACAATTCCATATTGCCAAAGCGATTACCTCTCTGGGTCGGCTGTGCTCCTTTGGCCATGCCCGCCCAGACCACAGGTCAAAATAAACCTTCCCTTCTTTAAACTGTTCTCAAGTATTCGAACACAGAAAAGTAGCTGATACAGTATCTTTATATCAAGAACAACTTGACGCACATAGGACAAACCTGACCAGCCTTTCGCTCTAATTCGGTTTACTGGAAATAACAACATGATCTACTGAGTCTTAGTGAGTGCCGATACTGTCTCGTCTAGGTACTTTAGATTTATTAGATCCAGTTCAATTTCTCAGCACTCCAGAGGAGCAGGCGCTATTACTAGTCTTCTACTAATGACAATATCTGAGTGCTTGTTTTAAGTTGACGTAGGTAATGAATGGTTTTAAATGTCAAGTCCTCTTACTGGAGATCGCGGTGACAAACTCGGTACTGCTCGACCCTGAAAATCAGAATGCCGGCTGTGCACAGTCGCCGACACTTTCACACTGTGAATCTGGACCCGTGCCAGATTTGCTTGAGTCAAAAAAATAAACTTGTCTTTTAAACGGGCGGTTTCTTCGCCAGATAAAGTGTAACGCATTTAAAGTGTATCCCATTACCCCCGTAGTTGTTGAACAGAGGATGAGAGCCTCGTCCTTTGTGGAGAACTGGGAGGGAGTTGGGCGCAGCCGGTCCGTTTACTGCTCTCCCCAGTCAGGTGACACGGGAAGAGACGGATGCGCATGGTGTGACCGGCAAAGGGCATCCGTTACCTGCAGGAGACTGCACGTACAGATACTGCAGCAGGGCGGGGTCTTTGGTGATATCGCTTCCGTTTGAAGGCTTTTCCATGTCTGGATTTCTTGACGGGTTTCCACACGCAGAAGCAAGGAAGCAGCAGTTTGCCATGGCCTTTCCTGAAACTTCTTCATCCGCAGGGTGCTGACCCTTTTCACAGGCGGTGGCTTCCAGGGGCGTAGATCTCCCGTCTCCCGCAGTCACAGGAGAGGTGAGGGCTGTGGAGTTTGACGGTCTCTAAGCACGACCAAACCAGAAAGCAGAGAAGCCAAGTCAGAGTTCCATAGTCAGTTTTAGAAGAGTTCTCTTAAAATTGACAGCATATAGACAAGAAAACAGCCAGGTGTCATTTGGATAGAGTTTCTCTGTGTAACAGCCCTAGCTGTCCTGAAACTAGGTCTTGCAGACCAGGCTGGCCTCGAACTCACAGAGATCCGCCTGCCTCTGCCTCCCGAGCGTTGGGATTAAAGGCGTGTGCCACCACCGTCGGCTTCAAATTAAAATTTGATTGACTTTTTGTTAAGTTTCTTCTTTGACAGTTTCACGCAGGTACATGATGCATTCTGGTTACTCTCTCCTCTACCTGCTGCTGGTATCTCCCTCCCAATCCTATCAACTCTATCTCCTCCTTACACTTCTAGTCTGCAGTGCTGAGCTAGATATAAAACTAGAAAAAACCACTTTGGCAGGAGAAAGGCAGAAGGGAAAGAAAGGCTCTTAATGGAGTAATCTCCACGCAGCGGCAGCGCGCCTAGTCAACCCACAGCACGCTCCTGAGAGGAACGCGCTCTGATTCTCCCAGCCTCACTGGTTGGTTCTACCTCATTAACTTCTGTGTGGCTACTGTGGGGAGGGGGACGCAGACAGCTCATCCGTTTGTCCTTTTCATTCCATAGCTAAGGAACCAGGATCACTGGGCAGTGCAGAGCACTGACCCAGCCCAGAGCCGGCCTTTCAGAGCCATTCACATCCCTGATCCAGGTACCCCACTGTTTCCAGGGCTCAAATGATTCCAAACTTGTTTTTTTTTTTTTTTTTTTTGTTCATGAAACAACACTGGGCTGGAATACACAAACACACTAACAAAGATTACTACCCCATACTAACGGGCAAGGTTATTTCTTCTCTACACTTTTGGCGTTTCATAAGAAGTGTGACATTTTTTATTTTGTTAAAATAAAATTACATCACTTTGTTAAACAGTATTATCTTATGGTAAGATTTTTTGGGAAAGCCAGTCTAGAGCTTCATTAAATATACGAGGAACGCATGAGATACGCTTCTAGTCCAGAGTCTACTGCTTTAGAGCATCTGTCTTCATTAAACTGGGAGCCAACGAGATGACACCAGACACATTTACCCACAATCCCTTACCTTGGGCATGACTAGGGATATGGGGCTGTCTTCAAATTCCTGACTTTGCCTTTTCACGGCAGGCTCATCCTCTTCGTGGGGATTCCTCTCCTCACACAGGCGCTTCTGAGCCGAGGGTGCCAACGACAGGTCAGCTGGGACTTCTGAGCCACCATCCTCCTCTGCTCTCGGCTCTGGGGACAGTCCCTCCTGCAGGCTCCCACACAGCATGAACAGTGAGGAAGGCACGTAGACCAGGGGCTGGCCAGCAAGCAGAGCTGGCTTCAGGCTCTCTGCCTCTGAGGCTGCGGGAGGAAGGCGGCCACCTACTTGTCCATGGAGGCCATTCTGCGTGGAGGACGCCTGCAAATCTGTCTGAGCCACAGAAAATACGGAGTGGGCTAAAGGCTTGACACAGTGTTCTGAGTCAGTGGGGAGGGCAGGGTCCAAGCTGCTTGCTGGAGGTACCACTCTCTTGCTGGCAAAGGCTTCCCCGCTGTAACAAAGAGAAAATATGAGTACCATCAAGTCACCGAGCGCTACCACAGCCCGATTCACTGCTGTCCACGTCAGAAGTAAGGCAAGACTGCTCAGACGATGTTCAGATGTCCTCCCTGGTCACACAGGGGCAGACCAAGGAACTCTTGATGGGTGGCTAGGGATGACATGAGGCGCCTATGTGGGAAGAGCTGTTGGGGCTCTCAGATGACCGACCACTGACTGATACTGGTTCTCCCACAGCTAATGGTTATCAAGCACTTGGCCCCTGACAGACACTTGGTAAAATACTGTAGTCATAGCTACTCCTATTCCCACTTACTGACGAGGAGAACCCAAGCCAAGCTCAGGGTTAATCCACTCGCTCTGGTTCTAAAGATGTGAAGCTGGACCTCACTGCAGGTCCGTTTGATGGCAAAGGCCAGGTTCCCAGTTACTCGAGAGAGTACAGGTGGAAAGGAGGCTGGGCCGGACTGATGTAAAGGAAAGCTAGTTGAGTTTACCAGAATTCAGTGTGAAAGAAAGTGGGCGGGGAGGAAGTGCACGTATCTACTGCGGGGAGGGGGTGCACGTATCTACCGCGGGGAGGAAGTGCACTGGTGTAGGAGGGTTCTTCTGTATTTCTATGCTTTCATTGGTTAAATAAAGAAACTGTCTTGGCCATTTGATAGGGCAGCCCTTAGGTGGGCAGAGTAGACAGAAGGCTGGGAAGAAAGGAAGTGTAGCAGACGCCATGATGCTCCCACCCAAGATGGACGTAGGTTAGAATCTTCCAGTAAGCCACCACCTCGTGGTGATACACAGATTTCTAGAAATGGGTTAGTTTAAGATGTGAGAGTTAGTCAAGAAAAGGCTAGAGAAAATGGGCCAGGCAGTAATTTAGTTATTACAATTTATGTGTGGTTATTTCAAATGTAAGCTAGCCCGGCAGCTGGGAGCCAGGCGGGACGGAAGAAAAGGCCCATGCTCCTCTCAGATGCTGGGAACACAGCCTCCACCTCATACTACAGTTTGGCGCCCAACAACCCTCCTACACCAGTGCACATATCTACTGCGGGGAGGAAGTGCACGTGTTTCCTTTCCATTTGCTCAGTACTAATAAAGAATGCTTAGACAGCCCTCAGTCCTCATGCAAAAGTAGGCCCTGTTATGAGATTTTAATGTTTGGGTTGCATATATATATATATTATATGAATAATATATATATTATATGAATAATACGATTATATATATATATATGTGTGTGTGTGTGTTTCGTTCAGGTTTTGGACTAGATTAACCTCTGGAAGGTAGAGGATGTGGGGTTTCTGCTGGCTGTGCACATGACTGAGACCCACTTCACCCAGGGCCAGTTTTGCAGGTCGAGCACTTCTATCCAACCACGGCCTCCCTAAGTGAGAAACTGAGCTCTCAATGTCAGAGTGTCCGTTGGCCATGGCTGTCAACCTCTCCATCTCCATCAGGAACAGCAACATGACCTGACCATGACCGGGTTCTTAAAGGTGACTTACTGTGATTTATCTTCTACTTTCTGTCTGTAGATGGCTGCCAGACTTCCAATTTCTAGGGAATAGGTTGACCCTGAAAGGGAACGTGAAGGGTTAACAGATGCAGCGGGAGCCTCAGACACACACAACACAGACCATTCCTCGAGGCTGAGGGGTTGTGAAGACTCCTCCAAATCTGCTCTGGCTTTGTTTCGGGAAGGGCAATTTCCAGAAGTTTGCTATTAATGATGATTTCAGGTCTCATTAAGAATAAGTAAGAGAGCAAAACAAATGTTGTTTCCCACGTTGTAAATTTCTGTGATATATCAAAGGGGCCAAGCACAGCAAGCCAACTGATCAAGGCTGACTGGATCAATTTCAGGCGCGGGGCTATGCTCACACACTGTGAAGTCAGCGTCTCTTTTGCAGCCAATAATTGTTTGACTTCAGGCAAGTGAAAAGCTGGCTGGAGAGAAAAACGGCATGGTCTAGAGAGATCATTTGAAAACGCCTGCATATCACCAAGGCTACTTTTCCATGGCAACTGACAGACTCCAGAGGTTGAGCAAGGGCCAGTACCTTGTTTTTCTCCCTGTGGGCTGCTGGGCTCTGAGCTCACTTTCCTCTCTATCTTCTCAGACGTCTGAACCGTATTAAAGGACCCGTACCGAGCCAGCCTCTGTTTCGCACACACTCGAATCTGGCCATACGTTTCTTTCTTCCATTCCGGTAAGACAGAGGCAGAGACATCCAGTAGCTCTTCGTCTAGGGATAGAAGAGCAGAGAATGGCAGTGCTGTTACACAGCTACAGTCTCGGGTCATTTTCACCTTTTTAAGAGAGGGTTTTGAGCGGCTGGAGAGATGGCTGCTCTTCTGGAGAACTCAGGTTCGATTCCCGGCACCCACAGGGCAGTTCACAACTGTCTGGAACTCCAGTTCCAGGGGATTCGACACCCCACACAGACATACATGCAGGTAAAACTCCAAAGCACATGAAATAAAAATAAGAAATAAAGAGATGGCTTTGAACTTATAATTGAAATGGAGTTATCCTATAAACAAACAAACAAAAAACTAAGACAAATCAAAAGAATTTTATGAATTATCTCAAACCCCAATTTCTTTCCATATACTGAAAAAAGAAAAATGGCTAACATGAGAACGAACCCATATGTATCCTAAAATTATCCCAACTGCAACCGAAGTGGAGCAAGATGTTCTGCAACTTGAATTAGAACAGGCCCAACATTTTCGTGCTCGGTTAGGGTCCGACAGCAAAGGAAACCCGGCCATGTTCATGCGTACTTTGAGATCCACTTTCAGGATGAATCGAGATCAGCTTCTCACTCCAAAGCTTCAGGGCAATACAGAGGAGAATCTCAGTGTCCTAACTTTGCTTTATTATTATTTTTTCTTGCACAGGTAGAGGTGTGGTTACCAAGTGACCACAGGAATAAGGTCAGCACACGCGGGGGCTGATGAACAGCAAGAATAGGATGGAAGGTTGGGCCCCGAAGACCATTTTATGCTTCAAGGTTCCAGTGTAAAAAGATGGACATTTCTGTAGGTCAGGCAGCCATCTCCACAGTCTGGCCCGTTGTTCCCGCCTTGTTTATTTGTGCTTATTTCTTATAAGCTCAGAACATACAGATTTTAATTATAAATCTGATTTGACATGCTGAAAAAGTCCAGCTAGACTTTCAGAAAATGCACTTTGACCTAATGCAACTTTGAAACTGAACCAAAAATAAATCATTAAGGCTTTCGCTGTCATGTAACAAAAGCCCAATATATGTTCCCTTTATAAAATCAGAAGTACAAGACAAAAAGAAGAAGAAATATGTCAGGTCAGTCCCAGGGATCAGTTACCCACTCTCCTGAATCAAAATCACTGTACAGGAATGTATACATCCGTGGCTCTTAGGATACTAGGCAGGGATGTGGGAAGATGGCGACCCCTTAGAGCAGACGTGAAATTAAGCAAGCTTAGATTCTCCTAAATTACTGCCAGAAGGATGTTTCTAGGTTGGGGTGCAGGAACCCAATAGTCTCCCCAAGCTGAGGGTGCAGCTGGAGGACCAAGGCATGGAGGCAGGCAGCTAGGGTTCGCAAGGCAGAACAGTGGCGAGGACAACTGGACAGACAGAAAGCTGCCATCAGTATGAGCACGCATCTACCATTTACTCTAACGGTATACTTTCACAAGGATGTTCCCTTGTTGGTATTTAAAATCTGGATGACACACCCATTGCTAACAGCAGCGAAGCCTCCACTATTCACTCATTCATTCAGAGACAGTCCCTCAGTGTAGCACTGGCTGGCCTGAAACCCACCTTGTAGACCAGGGCAGCTTCAAACTATAGCGATCGCCTGTTTCTACCTCTCGAGTGCCGAGTGGAAAGCCAGCCACCACTGTGACACTACAGCCCATCTCTCCCTTGACGCCTAGGAGTGTTGGCTTTATGTACTTGGGTGCTTCAGCGCTAAGCGCATACATAAACACAATTTAAATTCCTGGCCGAGTTGATCCTTTATGACTAAATGCCTATTGTTTCTTGTTACCATTTGTGACATTAACCTTATTTTATCTAATGTAAATATAGATACTCCTTATTTCAGTTTCTAATTGCAGGGTATATTTTTTTGCTACTCCTTTACTTTCTGTTGTCAGGTCTCTCAGACCTGTGTGGGTGCGTGTGTCTGAGTGCTTCTTGAGACTGGATTTCTGTATCTTTCCCAAGACTTGAGGACTCTACAGCAGTTTCTCCGGCTCTTTCCAGTCCCTCCCCTTCCGGAATGCCTGCTTACTTATGTCCGAGGAAATCTTATCATTGGGTCAGTGTAGCCATGCAGCAGACTTTATCTTTTAATGGTGGGGGGCGGGTAATCTGTACACATTCTCTGCCATCACAAATTGTTCATTCTTTTCCACCCATCTTCCCTTATGTCTCTGAGGTTGGGTTTGCTACATCAATTAAGTCTGATTCCTTTTTTCTTTTGTGAAACTGCTCTGCTAGTACGTTTTATATCCGCAAGATATACTTGTCCTTTGCTGCTAATGGTAAGACTACCTTAGGCTTTTAAATGGTATTGCATTTTATTTTACAGTTTTGTGTGCGTGCGTGTGTGTTAAATGTTATTGCATTTTATTGTACAGTTTTGCGCGCGCGTGTGTGTACATGCGTGTGTATGTGTGTGTGTGTGTGTGTGTGTGTGTGTGCACGTGTACAGAGTGCATTGGAGATCAGAGAATAGCTTGGGGGAGTTGGTTACTCTTTCTGTTTCGGGTTCTTTGCGTTCTCAGACAAAATTATCAGGCTTGGCAGCAAGTACCTTTCTTTACGTGCTCAGGCATCTCACTGGTCTGAGGAATTTCTGACAAGTCCATAAAGCTGGTCCAGTGCGGACAAATTTAATCAGGTTTTGCTTGTTTTATTAAAAAAAATGGCTGCCTCATTTTTCAAGGATTACTTTCCTGTAAATAAACTCACTTTTTATTTTATTATTATTATTTTGAGACAGGGTTTCTCTGTGAAGCCCTGGCTGTCCTGGAACTTGCTCTGTAGACCAGGCTGGCCTTGAACTCAGAGATTCACCTGCCTCTGCCTCCCAAGTGCTGGGATTAAAGGCATGTACCACCACCACCCGACACCCCTTCTCATTTTTTTTTAAATGTAGAATTAACATATCTTTTCCTTTTAGGATTAAAAAATCATGTACGTGATTAGTCATCCATATCTGTGCAGATGAGTGCACCTGTGAGCACAGATGCCAGAAACATGGGAATCCCTGGAGCTGGAGTTAAAGGTGTCTGCGAGGTAAGCTATGGAGGTTGGCATGCTAACTGGCTCTCAGTTGTGCAGCCAGTGCTCTTACCATCGAGCCATCCGCCCACTTTCTCTTTTGAGATTCTGAATCTACCACCTCATCCTCTCCTGGTGTAAGGAGCTGATTGAGCAGTCTGTTGGAGCAATGGGACTGCCACTTAACACTCGCATCTTGTGCTTTTGATAATGGCATGCCTCAGAGACGTGGTCCTGTTGTCCGGTCTCTTAGGTTGTGTGCCTGGGTGCTTCTTGAGACTGGATTTCTGTATCGTCCCCAAGACTCTAGGACTTGACAGCAATTTCTACAGCAGTGTTGGTGTCTCAGGCTCTTCCCTGCCCCTCCCCTTCTGGAATACAATCGCATGAATGCTTGCTTGCTTATGGCTGAGGACGTTTCAAAGGCTTTAAGTTTTTCTTATTCTTCTTTTTCCTTTGTTCCTTTTAACCTGTCCTGTTCAAAGAATACCAAGTTCAGAATCCTCTCAGTATAATCTATTCTGCGGCTGAACTGCTTGACTATTTTTAAATTGCTATTTGGTTCCAAGGTTTCTTTTTGGTTTTCACTTGATCTCCAGGTCCTTGGTATGTTTCTTATTCACACAATAATCTAGTTTCCTAATCCTACCATATACTCTATAAACTTAAGCTCATTAAATTTCTTGGGATTATACTTTTGAATTCCGCCAGGCAATTAAGTTTCTTTTCTTTTTGGTCCATTGCTGGAGTTAGTATGTTTGGGTTCCATTGCATTTTTAAAAATGCTTCTTGTGTGCTGACTTGGATCCTTGTCCAGCTGGCAGAACTGATGACTGCCAGTTTTGCAGGGTGGCTTTAACAGCCGACTCTCTCCTGGCATTATGTCCAGGGGTGGCATACGGACAGGCTGTTTGGCTTAGGATCCATGTAGCTGCTTTGGGGCGGTGGTCACGCAACTTCTCCAGCTGCAGTCGACATCTGCAACACAGGTGGGTGTCTCAGAGGCTAAGGCCACAGAGCACGTGACAACTCACTGCCAGCTGGGAGGCATGCTTGCTGGTTGCCCCGCAGTGTCTCTCTAGATGTGGGGGGCTCATCTGTTCTGTGGTGGAGGTAATGCTGCCCCTACGTGCTCAGGAGCAAAGTGCCTGCTGGTATTTGAGTGCCGCAAACGGGTGGAGCGACCCAGTGCGCCTGTGACAGTCTGAGGGCTGCATGGGTATATTCGTGGGCCCTCTGGAAGCCGACCTGCTCAGGGCCAGCTGTCTCTTTCTGGGGGATGGCGGGGTTGGCAGGGTGCGGGGAGTCTCTGTAGGTAGGTCAAGCTTCCCTGGGCTTCCTGGGACTGTGACTCAGCTTCAGCCACTAGCTGGTTGCTGAGTTGTTTCCTGTAGGTTGACATGGATGTTCGGTGATGCTGGGGCAACAAGATGGTAGGAAGAGCCACCTTTTCACAGAGACCTCTAAACTGAGCTACTTAGAGTAGGTACTTCCTGGGATGAGGGCTACCAGGCTGAAGCCCTGGGGAAGTTTCTTGGCCTTGAACTGAATTCAAAGCTGGAAGGGCTCTCTGCTAGTACCCGTGAGGGCTGCCGGCTTTTCTTCTAACACGCTGCAGGCACCTGGGACAGGAGTGGAGTCTGCTGGATCCCCCTGTTCATTCTCCTTTGATTCAGGGTTGATTTGGAGACTGGCGGCAGACATTGTGCGCTTCAACCGGTATCTTTACAAGTCTATTGTGATCTCCCTCTGTGTCCTGCGACCCCACCGCACTCCAGAGAGGTCACTGCCTCCGCTTTCCCTTGTTTGGCTCCTTTGCTGATGGAGGAAGCTTGGCAGGTATATATCCATAGGCAGCCATCTTGCGGATGTCACTCTAAGGAGCCATTTTAAGCAGTGGAATCACCCATGAAAAGTAGAGACGTAAGCACATGACGCTACAGATGGTGAAACCGAAGCGAGAAGCCCTGTCCAGCCACGTCCAGGAACACGCTCACTGGGAAACTAGATTTTTCCCCTCTTTGTTGTTCTTGCTGTTTTACATGCATGCAGATGATTAAAAATGCCAGGAGTACTCATTTTAGTGGGCGCGCAGTCACAAATGTGGGATCCATGAATAATGAAGGTCAACCTTATGTAATTCACTTTTTTTTTTTGTTTTTTTGAGACAAGGTTTCTTTGTACCTTTGGAGCCTGTCCTGGAACTAGCTCTTGTAGACCAGGCTGGCCTTGAACTCACAGAGATCCGCCTGCCTCTGCCTCCCGAGTGCTGGGATTAAAGGCGTGCGCCACCACCGCCCAGCTATAATAGTTCACTTCTAATTCTAGAATTATACACACAGATCTAGAGTGGCAGAAGCAGAGTGATAGTCACCTAGGGATGAGCCGGTAGGGGGGAAATGAAGGGTCTCACACACACATACACACACACACACACACACAGATATGTACACGTGCGTGTGCGCATACTCACAATACTTGAAAATAAATTATCCTCATTACAGTGATTATTTAACCCAAGTTACATGTACAAAACTCATCAGGTTGCATCTGCGCTACTTACTGCATCCCAGCGATACTCCAATAAAATTAAAAAGAAAACGCCCACATACGCTAAACCGGTGTGCCAGTGAGAAGGAAGGAGACAGTTAAGAAGCTGAAATGTGCGATCCTTAAGGGGCGAAGAGGAAATCGAAGATTTTCTAATATTCCACTGGATTGCTGATAGCCTTAGTAACGAGCTAGAGACCATACAGGAAATAAATTTGCAATTCCTGACCTGATTCCATGTCATTCTTCCTGCATCGGAACAGAGTTCTAGCAGCCATGGTCTCACAGGCTGTGCACAGATCTGAACCCTTAGCTTCTCACAGAAGTCCACATCTCTGCTGATGGCATGGCTACATTGGAGTCTCCTGTAATCTCTGTGTTCAGAGGCTCCTTGCTGCCTCTGTTAGAGCCAGCAGGAATTTCTAGGCTCAACTTTAGAGGCTGTCCACAAGTGTGTTCCCAGGTCATTATATTTTACCTCATTTTCTACCCTATGCTCTCCACTTAAACCGGGATGGCTAACGGATCAGATTTATTCCTAAATGTGCTATTCTCCAAATATTCCAAAACTGACCAGGTCTTAACTTGAATTATCTGAATTTCCATAGAGCCAGAACCACCTCGTCTAGAACCTGATTGCTAACTTCCAAACCAGTGCTAATTCTACACTGCTGACAGGTTATTAGCCAACGACAATGAGTGACATAAAAGACTGATCTGCCCTTGGATTGCAGGGCAAGGGTTATCCATGTTTTCCAAATTGCAGCTGCCCAGCACAGACACCCTCTACTCTAAGTAACCAGGGAAACCATCACAGGGTTGGTATTTGAGCCAGATATCAAAGGTCAAGACGACAGATTCATGTCACAGAAGGATGCCTGGTTTCAGGTATATAGATAATGGAACACTGCTCCCGTGAGTCTATCGTCTAGGGACCTCTGATTGTCTTTGTGTAGGTAGACTGTGTCATAGTCACCTAACGATGAACTCTATCTTAATGGCGTGTATCTCAGAATGCAAGCCTACCTTGAAGCAAGGCATGACCACTTTCAATGCTGATAAGGAGAAGGTATCACAGGTTAAGAGAAGCCAAAGGTACAGAAACAACAAAAACCATCAAGTCTTTTTTTGTCACATAGGCAGGGACCGCCCCACACAAAGGTTAAATCTCTCGTGGCATGAAGTATAGTAAACAGCCTGCAGTCTACACTCAGTAAGTCCTTGCTGGATTGAAGTAGTTATACTTGATTTTAAGGGATTTTTATCTAGATCCTAATACGATGCGGGATTTTCCTCTGTGTGCTGTGATTACCATTCATGAGCCTATAGAAGAGCAGGGCGGGGTGGAGCTGAGCTAGGCGGGGAGGACTGGACTGAATGCTGGGAAAAAGAAGGGCAGAGTCAGAGAGAAGCTATATAGTCCCCACCGGTGACAGACGCTGGAAAGTTTACTCAGTAAGCCAGCCACACGTCAATACACAGATTAATGGAGATGGGTTAAATTAAGGTATAAGAGTTAGCCAATAAGAAGCTAGAGCTAATGGACCAAGCAGTGTTTTAAATAACACAGTCTCTGTGTGATTATTTCAGTTCTGGGTGGCCAGGACGAACAAGCAGCCTTCCTCCAACCTAATATGTTACCAAGGAGGCAGAGAGCTGTGTCTTTGATAAGCCCTAGTTATGTGGCACAAATTCGTGTCACTACACCAATACTTTAAGGGTAATTCAAACATTATCTCAATGGCCGGTGCTCAGGCAGCATGTAAAGTCAGTCCCTGGCACAGAAGATCCAATCTCTGACCGCACATACATTAACTGTTCCTTTGATAAGGTTTAGCAAAATCATGCTATGTTTAACCTTTTAACTAAATGACATAGAAGGCATCCAATATGTCCCTACCAGATTTAGAAGGTTCCTTATCTCGTGCTAGCTTTGTGAGTAACTGATTGTAGTTTTTAAATGCTATGTGGGAGCTCCCTGAAAAAGAGTGGTTTATTTTGTGGATGTATATAGAAATCGCCCAAGTTCAGAACTGTCTCTTTAAATTTGGAGTCCCAAACTTTTCAGGGAAAAGTTCCAGAACAAAATAAAAATTCACAAATAAGTATACTTTAGCAGTTACTTAAACATATGGTCTTCTAGTACTTTCCTTCCTGAGTATGCATATGAGGCAACCAGCACCTATGTTTGCGGGACAGTAATTATGAGTCCAAGAGCAACGTCATTAGTGTAACATTAAATGTGACAGAGAACGGAAGAGGTTGATTTTGCTGGAATTCCACAGCAGGTCCTCAGCAAAACCCATCTCCTTACCAATGGAGCTGAAGTCCACGGGCCCGATCCACTTGAAGGCTGGTTTACGGCCTCGCTCTTCCGTGACGTGCACTTTCTTTATCAGAGCCAAGCTGGTCAGGACATTGGCTATGTCATAGAGGCGCCGTACCTTTGCTTGAAGATATAAAACACAGCTATGGTCACGCCATATGTAATGCCACTGCATTTTAGTTTACGTAACAGGGAGCATTCCTTAGCTATCACATGAACCTCCAGGACAGGTGACATGAGATTGATGGCTGTCATGGTATCACTGGAGAGCTATGCACACGAGGCATACACAGACACACAAACAGCAGGGGAGGACCATGTGCCCTTCCCTTCTCACAACGTCACATCTTGTGTAAGAACCCTTTGTGGACAGGCAGGGAGCTCCATGATGGCAAAAATACCGGGGAAGACAGGCTGGGATTAAAGGCTTAGTGAACATCACTCTGGTATGTGGCCAACAAAAGCTTGTCCTGCAAGTCCCCCAGCAAGAGGTGGTGGCGCCTGCCTTACAGGCAGCTGACCTGTGACAATGACAGGGATTCCCTAGGGTCTCTGTGAAGCCACACTCCTGGTACACAGGATGCGGAAGATTCAAGGTCATGAGGTACAGTTTTGAAAGAGAGCAGGTGTTCACCTGAAACTCCAGCCAAGCCGGAGAGGCGTGATGGGTGAGATCTGCATTGAAAAGCACAATGGAGAAACTTTGGAAAATGCATGTATGAAGTGTGTGTGTGCGCGCGGGGCGGGGGTGGGGGTGGGGAAACGACACAACTCAGATGGTGTGTTTAAAACCAGGACAAGATGGCCTGTCTGCTTTTCTAGTCAAGAGTTAAAGGAAGGATTACATGTCAACTTGATGTCAGGTTACTGCCAGGGTTGGGATTTATCTTAACCATGACACCCACAGGATGCCTATTATTCCAGCCAAAACCAAAACACACCTGGAGAATGATAAGCTCCTGGCTCCTTACCAGGGCACGGACCCTGCAGCTAAGCTCAAAGGGAAAGGAAGGTGCAAGTGTGGGTGCGACACCCAGAGACCCTCTCCTTTGGAGCAGCCCTGTCCCCGCCCCCGCCCCAGCCCTGGCCACTCCTTGGGTGCTTACCTGTAGAAAACTTTCACCTCCAGCCTTCAGAGAAGTAGGCGGGGGATGGGGAGAGAAGGGGAAAGAAGACTCAGGCATTCTGTCTCGGATGTAGCATCACCAAAGAGAAATGCAAATCGATTATACCCTCCCAGGCTCTCGGGGGAGCATTCTGATTCGCCCTGTCCACTCTAACCGTGGAGGGAAAGGATCCTGACGTGGATTTGGTGGTGGTTCTATTGACCGTTTACAGCACGGAGGGCTTTTAGGAGCACAAAGACTACATTTCTCCAAAACCACCACCGTCAATAAAAACCCTCTCTGGATATATTTATTTCAGAGGCAGGAAGCAGCGTCAGCAATCCGGCCCTTTTGTGCTGATACATGGATTAGGTGAAAACTCTTACTTTTGAATTTACTGTGGTCTGGGGTGTCTTGGCTTTCTTCTATGAGGATTTTGGCAGCCACGTCCAGGGTAACAATCTTGGTTTTGGAGACAAGGAAGAGCATGACAAACTTCTGGCTCATAATTCTGAGAGATTTATCTTTCCGACTATTTGCAGATGCTAAAATGGGAAAGAGAATAGAAATCATCAAAAGGCAGATTTGCCACAAGAAAGACTCTGCTACCAGTTCCCCAGAGCTCCGCTACTCCTCACTCCACCAGCGTATGGAGTGAAGCATCGGGTAACAGGCGGAAGCCACTGGACCACATCACAAAAATAAGCCCGTAAAGAAATTGGTAGGATCTTCCCGCATCTCATAAAAAGGCTGTGATTTTCCACTGTTCTCAGTGGTTAATGCTCACATCACGTAATAGAAGCCACATGGCAGGTTTCCTTACGCAACTCTGAAAAGATGAATGCAGACAGATAAAAGGACAGGGGTAGGGACCAGGAGGACTCTCCTCTCAAAAGCAAGAACTCCATTTATGTGCTGTGTGTGTACATGCTCACGTGGAGCGGGTATTTGTGCATGTGTGCGGAGCCCAAAGGTCAACAAGCTGATCTTCTCCAACTGCTTACAATTTTATTTGTTGAGACAGGGTCTCCCACAGAACATGGAGCTCACTGTTTAGGGAGCCCCAGGGATCCTACTACCTCTGCCTCCCTGGCGTTAGGATCATAGGCACACGCCACCGAGGTGCCTGACTTTACGTGGTACTGGGGATCTGAATTCAGGTCCTCAACTATCTTCCCAACCCAAGAACCCCATTTTCCTGTCATCACCATGTCTAGAAGGCACCTTAACAGTAGGGCCTGCCTTTACACAAACAGGCCACCGATTATCTGTGTGCTGCTGAAATGGCAGAACCCCAATAAGATGACTGTCTCCTCTGGTTATATGGACTGTCTCCTCTGGTTATATGGGTAAGTACTTCCCTATGGGGCGGAGCTAAACGGCATGAGGTTGTGGAGCTAAAGAAAACCACGCTACCCTTTGCCAGCGTCCCATAGTGCAAGGTAGCATGTCAGTGATGCCTGTATGTGCCATTCTCAAAACAGGGATGTGGGACTGATGGGTATCACAGCTTACAGCCAGAAAAGGAGACAGAGAAGTTGGGGTAAAGGAAGAATGAAGACATGAAATTAAAAAACAAATAATACACTTAAATGGTACCAAAGGGAAGCAGGGGTTGTCTATCTTTCTTAACAGACTCAACTATGGGGGCTGTTTTGTTTTGTTTTTGGTTTTTTGTTTTTTTTTCCAATCTACTCAAACAAGATAATTGAATAAAATGCTTTGAGAAGAAAATTTCTTCAGTGTGAAGTCGCAAAAGTAGTTATCAGTCTCTATGGCTCCTGCATTCTGACCAGGAGAAGTGTCACAAGTGAGGTGGAGTGGGCAGCTCAGCTGGCAGCCAGGGCAAGAGTGCACCCCTACCCCGCTGTCAAAAGACTTTGTTACCCATTTCCCAGGGCTGTCTAACTGGCACTTCACATCTTAGGGGTCAGTTTTTAAAGCGACCATCACTCCCTTTGCCGTTATTCATGAGCTCATATTGGACTCACAAGAAGGGTAGTCGGACTCAGAAAAATCAAGTAGGTGTTGATCTTGGAGATCTGGGGAGCCATCTTTCCTGCGTTCCCCAAACCTATAATCCACCAAGTCCAGCTCCTTCTGTTGGAGGCAGGCCATCTGCTCTTCGTACTTCTGCTCCTCTCCCAGTCTTTGCAGTGTCCTCAGGGTTCTGGGCAGGCTGTGTCGACCGTGCCAACCATACTGATTCTTCGCCACCCGGCTGACGAGATGCAGGGACTCCAGCACATTGACGATGTCATAGATGCGTCTTCTCTCCACACCTGTTGGCAAAAGGAGAAGGCAAAGAACATCATGCAAGTGGACATTTCTGTGTACCCACTCCTGAGGGGTCTGGAACGGTTCCGTGAACTATCTGACTGATGTTAATGTCTAGCCACAGCATCCCTACTGGACATGGTGGCTGGCTACTAGTCACCCGCACTTCTAACTGGTTGGTGGACTTGCATAAGTTCTTTGTCTCACTGCCATGACAGAATATTTGACAAAGGACTCATTGTTCAGCCCACTGTGGTTGAAGAGGTTACAGAGCTGGGACAGGAGGCAGTGCTGCACCTATAGTCGGGCAACGTAAAAAGACGAAGCTGGCATTCAGCTTGTCCTGCCTTCTCATTTTAGTCAGTTGGGGACCCTACTCCATGGGACTGTGCTGCCACATCCTGGGTGGGCTTTGCTTGCGCAGATCTTTCTGGAGATACCCTGGTAGGTTCACCCAGAGGTGTGTTCCTGCGACGAGCCCAAATCCTGTCACCACACTGACAGCAAAGATTAACAATCATAGAGCTATAAAATAGACTCTCACCTCATCACCGGACAGTACTGTCCTGTCTTGGGGGTTTGAATGGTGTAACATAATATACTCCCTCTCTGCACAGTCTGGTAAGGAAAGCAGATGGTAAATATTGCCTCCGGTTTTGAAGCGGCAACTCCAGATTCAAGGGTTTGGTCCCCTTCTCATGTCGCCGGAAGAACACAAGTCCTTTATTTGCCACGGCTTGTAGTAACCCTCCTTGCGCTCTTGTTCACCAATCGCTAACAAGCTGGTCAGCAGGGAAGCACAAAGCACAGTACAGGCCAACCACGAAAATGAATTCACCGCCCCCTTCGCTGCACGCCCCCAGCAGGACTTCTAATGACTGAAAATATGTATGCTGGTTAAGCATGGAAGGCTCTAGAATCAGACTGCCTGGACATGAATCCTCAATCTATCCTTATAAGTCAGGAAGCTACCTAACCTCTTCATAGCATAGAACTTCCCTTATAAAGTAATTAAGTTTGAGCATAGACGTAAAGGGTCCTCAACAGTTGTTAATTTTATCTAAATACATGCAGGATTTGGAGTCACCTAACCCCCCCCCCAACAGAGTCACAGTAGAGGCAGATTTTAAACATCTCTGGTCCATGATTCACTCTCCTGAGTGACAGGCCCTGTGGCTGCTGTTCCCTTTGCTCTCATCTAAGGATCCACAGTAAAGCCTCCAGGCACTTTGAAGAAAACCCAGACTGGATCTAAAGAGGCTCCATTTGTTGTATTTGCCAGAACAAGACTCAGTGAGGGCAGCTTCGGGTTCTTGAGAGATAGAACAAAGACACCACCGGACTGAGGAAGAGTCTGGAGTCCTCTGCACCACACACATTTAAGAGGCATTTCACGGTCAATCAGAAGGCTTCCACATGACCCCGACTGGCCTGTCTTCCACCCCAGGCTTGGTGTCAGCTGCCTGTTGGAAGGTCCTGGCAGGAGTCTCTTGTCCAGAGTGGCTGGTTCTTTAGTCTGTTTCCACATATTAACACATCCTGTGTAGCCTGTACCATCCCATAAACCTTCCCATTAGAAATGTCATGTGAATGCAACCGAGACACCCCGGAGCTGGCCATATGCCTGCTGTTGTTACTTTGTACTTGATAATAAGCTGTGTAGTCTCCACCTAGTGGCCAGGCATCACAAGAAGGGAAAAGGAGAGACGATTCGGACTGCTTTGAGAGTAAGACAGAACGTGCAGCTGGGCACTTGGTAGGTTGTTTTGGCAAATGCCAAATGTGGCAGCCCCTTGCCAGCTTAATCACTCATCATTTCAAGCATGCCCAAGTTTCGCTGTTTAGGGGGCTGCATGAAATTCCCATTCATGGGTCTCTAGTCTGTAGGCTCCTCGGCGGCTTGCTGGGACGATGGTTTTCCCTGGCATTCTGCCTTCTTTTGCTTTTGTACTGAGGCGGTCTTATTGATTCTATTCGTGGTCCTAGTTGTACTTACAAGGACTTAGGGATGGCTACTGTTTTTTCCCAAGTCTACTTTCCTAGGAACTGAGTGAGAACATTACTCAGCTCAGAGTAAGAATCAAACGCTGTCCTGTTTTCTATTTACTGAAGTTATTCTCAGGTCTTCAAATGCTTCCTCGTTAACACCAGAGTCAAATCTCCATCGCGTGACTCTGGGAACAACAGTGTGAAACTCTGCACATCTTCGGATAAATGGCGGCCTTTTAAATAAGGGAGCAAGGGATTCGGACAAAAGGCCAGGAGATGATCACTGAGGAAAATAGCTTCTACGGAGAGACGCTAGCTTTCAACCTTGCATGAGAAGAGATGGCAACACATTTTACTTAGTGGGTCTGTGTCGCAGGGGGCATTGGGAGGCTGTTGTGAAAATCTCTGGAGTTCGGCTCCAGGAAGCTATGACATGACATGACGTGACTTGCAGGTTCTTCATCCTCCCTATGACTGTAACCCCTCCCCCATCCACAGCTCATCTTTGTGCTCTGCTCTAACACCAGTGCAGAACCTCTACATGGAAGCTGAACTCGTGGCAGTGGGTGGGGTCGGGAGAAGACATCCTGAATCCTAATGAGGACACTGGATGATCTGGTAGTTAACCCTCATTTTCTGCAAGACTGTTTTCCAGGAACCCTGCCAGGACCGAGTTAAGCACATTACCCGCTTAGGCTCAACTCTGTGACATCTTGGTAGTTTATGTTACAGACAAGAAAGAGTTAATAACTTCTCAAAGCTCTTACGAGGTGGGTAAGTTCAGAGCCGGGTCCTGCAGATCCCGGAGCCTAGCCCGTGCCTATTCATCATCTCAGTTTCCAACAGTCCGAAGGGCTATCAGCTCGGGTAACTCAGACTGACAGCCCACTACTCCGGCATGTTTCTCTGGGTTATGGAAGACAGAAAGCTATGAGACACAACTGTTAACCGTTCAATCAGCTTATGCCTTCAGATACTCCCCCATATGAAAAGCTTGTTTCTTTCTTTCTTTTTTTTTTTTTTGGTTTTTCGAGACAGGGTTTCTCTGTGGCTTTGGAGCCTGCGATGGAACTAGCTCTTGTAGACCAGGCTGGCCTCAAACTCACAAAGATCCGCCTGCCTCTGCCTCCCGAGTGCTGGGATTAAAGGCGTGCGCCACCAATGCCCGACTGGAAAGCTTGTTTCTTAAGTGGATACCCCTGTATACCTCCGGAGTAGAACAACTTCTATTTAATGACTGTCAACGATTCAATCATCCTGAAATACAGTCCCTGTCCACTAGGGGTCTCTCATCCAAAGTGACGACGGTATATGTATTTGCAGCTGTGCAGCCAAGCATCCCACAGTACACACGCTCCTGCCACGTGAACATATGCATTCTTCTTTGTTAGGAAGCCTAGCTGTTTGAGTTATGTCCAGCTGTGCATTTTCCGTTCTGACAGGCTGGCCGTGAAGACCATGGCACAGGGTTTCAAGCATCATGGTCTTGCTCTTGATTTTTTGCTATTTAGGCAATGACACTAGTTCCACACTCTTTGAAGCATTGCTACAAATAAAGTGCAAGGTATCTGTAATTTTCTCTAGAGACAGGGTCTCACTGGCCCCAAGTGTACAGTCCTCTTGCTTGTGTCTCACAAGTACTGGGATTATAGGTATGTGACATCAGACCCAGCTTATATTCTTAGATTCCAAATATGAATATAAAGTTAGATTAATCTGTAATGTAAGCAAAAACATATTGCCTTTTACAGTGAATTTTTTTTATGTATGGCATTATGTATTGTATTTGTGGGTGAGCCCATTTTGTACATGATCAGCAAATTCTTTACCACTGAGCTATAGCCCTAACCCCCAACATTTTTAAGATTGAAAGCCCCAGAGTTTCCGTTTGGCCCTGTGGGTCTAGGCTTTCTTGAGTTCTGTGCACACTGAATCTGGTGGCAATGGAGGTAGCTCCGTCCACTCCCGTCCTCACCCTCTGTTCATAAAGGAGGCTACTTGAAGCCTCTGGCCCACCCCAGGTAACCTGCTTCCCACTGTCACAGACGGCAGGTCTCCGGTTAATCGGGCGATACATACCAAGACTGACAGCGACTTCATCTAGGGAGATGGTGGTTTTCTCAGTGGACAAGGGGTAACTTGGATAGCGAGCGAGAAACTTCTGGCACAGTAGTCCTAAACTTTTCTGCTTTCTGCTCGGCCTTTGCTTTTCATAGTCATCCACGGCACCATCGCCAACGACATCGAGCTACAGAGGGCGGACAGGAAGGGCAGGGAGAGATGCCATGGTTACCACCTTAACTGCTGTGTTAGAAAGCCTGTTGGCAATGTGGTCCCATCTACACCATTCAAGATTCCGACAAAAACAATGTCTAGTCTAGTACTCTCAGTGTTTTCCCTCTTATCTTCTCTGGACTAAGCTGTTTCTCATTTACAACAGGAGGCTGAGAGACTCATGGTTACAAGTCCTGTGCAGGTTGCTCCACCCCGGCCTATTGGATGTGGGTGGACCTGGGCGCAGTAGCAACAGCAGGCACTCGCTGGAGATGTAGCGGCATCTCCGGCCTCATCTTGGACCCGGTGCATTCTGTGACCGTTAAAAGCATGAGACACAGTGACCTGTTAAACTGTCACACATTTCAAGATGGACCAAATCTTGGTGAAATTCCAATAGGGCCAATAAGTTAAATTCCCTTTTGTTCTAAGTATACTTGAGTAGCATTCTCGTCTCTTCCCACGTGTAAACAGGTCTCCACGGGAAAGAAAAGGCTTTTCAATAGACAGACCCAAGGAGGAACGTGCTAAGATTATCTCAATAGATTCAGAAAAAGCTGTTGATAAATTTATAGTGCACATTCATGAAAATACAAAAGCTGGTGTCTGGTTAGCTGAGAAACCTTGGAAACCAGGAAAACCCACGGATGCCCACTGTCACTGGCCCCCCTCTGTGTTACGTAGGAAGTCATAGTCGTACGTTAGGACAAGAAAGAAGAAATTGAAGCAATGAAGCAATGACTGAAAAGCACAAACCAAACCTCTTCATTCTGAAAAGGTTATGATGGTTCACTCATAGCAATCCATGAAATAAGAGGAATTAGCAAGACAGCTGAATACAGGAGAGTTGTTTGAAACCCATGTTGCATTCCTATACAGCAAGAGAAAGTCAGTGGAAAAGACATTTATAACAACAATGAGAATGAAAAGGTTTTGGGGAGTAAATCTAGTAAATACGCAAGATCTTAGAGCAGTGGTTCTCAACATGTGGGTCAAAGCCCCTTTTTGGGGGTTGCATATCAGATATCCTGCATATCAGATATTTATATGATTCATAACAGTAGCCAAATTACAGTTTTGAAATAGCAACAAAATAATTTTATGTTTGTGTATGGGGTCACCAGAAGATGAAGAACTGCATTAAAGGTCACAGCAAGCCAGGCGGTGGTGGCGCACGCCTTTAATCCCAGCACTTGGGAGGCAGAGGCAGGCGAATCTTTGTGAGTTTGAGACCAACCTGGTCTACAAGAGCTAGTTCCAGGACAGGCTCCAAAGCCACAGAGAAACCCTGTCTCAACCAAAATAAATATATAAATAAAGGTTACAGCATTTAGGAAGGTTGAAAATGACTGTCTTAGAGACTTATAATTGGGGGTGTGTACTATTTTCATGGATAGGAGGCTCAGCATCATAAAGAGGTTAACACTTCTCCAATCAATACAGCCAAATGATTCCTATGAAAGCCCAAATCTAGAGCCAGGTATGGTGGCGTACATTTCTAATCCTAGCACTCAGGGGGCAGAGTCAGGCAGATCTCTGTAGTTTGAGGCCAGCCTGGTCTACAGACAGGTTCAGGTCAGTCAGGCCTACATAGTGACACTTTGTCTGAAAAGGTGAAACAGTCAGTTTGAATCATATATGAAAGAAAGCATCAGGAATACTTTACACAGTTTAAGAATATGGTGAAGTCGTGTTTTGCCTGCTGGAAAAGCTTACTGCAAAACTGTGTTGGCCTCAAACAGGTAAATGGACAAAGGCGCACACACATACAACGGGCAGAAGCACACATATATGGACAGGATGGATATCACACTGCCAACTGAAAGAGGGAGAGCGCGTGAAAAATGTACAAACAAAACATACAGAAACCAAAAGCTGTGTTATTGACTCACAAGACATTTAAAAAGCAATTCCAAAAGACTTATAGAAAGCGAATTATCATAAAGAAAAAGTAGCCGAATAAGTGTCTAAGTCTACACTAGTGAAAGATCAAAGAGATACAAAAAGATCACACTTATTGATGTATTTTCTCATGTGTATGTGTGTGTTGCCCAGAGGACAGAATTGGGCATTGGAACCTTCTGGAACTAGAGTTACAAAGGGTTGTGAGCCACCATGTGGATGCTGGGAACTGAACTCCAATCATCTGCAAGAGCACGTGTTCTTAGCACTGAACCATCGCTCTAGCGTCCAGAAGAGCCCCTTCAAGGAGCGATTTTAGGGGCTAAAGAGATGGGCTTCATGGTTAAGAGCAAAGGACCCAGATCTGGTTCCCAGAATCCATGTGGTGACTTAGAACCATTTGAAACTTCCCTTCTGGTGATGTGAGTCCCCTTCCTGTCTCCAGGAAGCATCTGTACACATATGGTACATGAACAGAGAAGCACACACAGATGTATGTAAATTAAAAGAATAAAAATTAGAATAAAGAAATCTTTGAAAAAAGAAGGGATCTATACACAGAACCATCTTAAACATAAGCTTAAGCCGGGTGGTGGTGGCGCATGCCTTTAATCCCAGCACTCAGGAGGCAGAGGCAGGTGGATCTCTGTGAGTTCGAAACCAGCCTGATCTACAAGAGCTAGTTCCAGGACTGACTCCAAAGCTGCAGAGAAACCCTGTCTCGAAAAACCAAAAAAACAAAAACAACAACAACAACAACAACAACAACAAAAACCCATAAGCTTGTGAGCTGAGAACCATCAGAAAGGGGAAAACAAATACCAACTGAACCAGGATACACGTGATATATGAAACACAGTAATAGATGAGTTTAGTGTCCAGAATATACAACCATCTCCTAGAAATCACTATGAGAGAGAAAACAACCCAATACAAACCAACACGCACAAACAGGCATCACAGAGAAGAGGAACAACCATGGCAGCCAGTGGTCACACAGAAAGAAGTTTAATCTTATGAGCCACAGAAAGACATAGACCACCCACCGGGTAACCACAGAGTGATAAGTGACAGAGAAAAAGCAAACCCAAAATGAGCAACTACTATAATAGTCTCAACCTTACAAAGCTTGAAATCCTAACAGAACAGCCCAAGCTGCAGTCTTTAAGGGCACACACATATACACATACAGCAAAGTGACTTAAAGATGGCAAGGGAATGGTTAATTCAGCGATCATTATTTGATGTCAGTTAACCCTTCTCTGTGCTTGGGGCAGGGAGGAAGCCTCCGAGTCTTAAAGGCATCAAATACTAAAGGTACGTCATCTGATAAAACAGTCTATCAACAACATTAAAAAGCATGTATTTATGGCCGCTCACATTTTAGGCACTTAAGGTCATGAACCTTTATAGTGAGTGATCAGTTAAAATCTTATGATGTCTGGGTAGGAAACCGGAAATGGAATTGTCTTAGTGACATCTGAAATAAGTAGCTCTACCAAGGGAAGGTTTCAATACTTTGTTACAGAGATTATTGACATCTCCCTTTGGGTGACTGTCACTTTCTGTATTTTATCAACTAAGAAAAAAAAAAAAAGCTGGGCGGTGGTGGCACACACTTTTAATCCCAGCACTTGGGAGGCAGAGGCAGGTGGATCTCAGTGAGTTTGAGGCCAGCCTGGTCTACACAGGGTGTTCCAGGACAGTTAGGACTGTTACACAGAGCAACCCTGTCTTGAAAAACAAAAACCAAAAGAAAAGAAAGGTATAATGAATACTTGGGTCCGCACGAAACAGACAAAGAGCAGATCCCAGGAAAACCGGAGCAGGGAGCACCACACACCTCACCTTCTGCACTCAGCCACACTCACTCGTGACGCCCTGAAGCTGGGATTCTTGTGGTTTTCAAACCAAATAAAATACAGAAAGGAGGCCAAGGAAAAGAGCAGACGTACAAGAGGAGCGATGAACAGTTTCTGGCACTGAGCACAAAGGAGTTGGTCTCCAAACTGCATGATCTGCACCCAGCCACACACAGGAATCTCTGCCATGGCCCTTTGCTGTTAATTCAAGCTGTAAGTTGAGACATCTCCTTTTCTTTCACAATTTCTATATTTTGGCAAATTTTACAATGTTAAAAAAAATAATACACCAAAAGAGGGGAAAAAAATAGCTAAGACTCTAATCTGGAAGTCATTTTTCTTGGGAGGTCTCAGAAAAAGGTGGGTGGGAGGGAAAATTACTGACTGCTAAGTCTTTTAAAGACAGTATACAGATGTTGTACGGAGCAGCTCTAGGTCTTTGTGTGGTATGTAATTTAAAGATGGCCCGAGAGCCTTCTACGTTAAGAGCTGGGCATGTGGCTTGGTGGCAGAGGGTTTGCCCACTATGTATAAAGCTTTGGGTTGAATCACTAGCAGCTGTGGTGGCTTGAGTTACGAATGGCCCCCAGATTCTCATATATTTAAAGGCTTAGTCATCAGGGAGGGGCACTATTTGAAAAGGATTAGGAGGTGTGGCCTTGTTGGCCCACACCAGGTCCAGTGTCTTCCTCTTGGCCAGCGGGTCAGCAGGCCAACAGCTCTGTTACTTCTTCAGAGCCATATACGCTGTCATGGTCCCCTCCCTGACAATAATGGACTAAACCTCTGAAACTGTAAGCAAGCCCCAACTAAATGCTTTCTGTTGTAAGAGTTGTCTTGTTATAAGAGGTGTCTCTTCACAGCAACACAACAGTGGCTAAAACAGCAGAAACACCCCCCTCCAACCCACACCCAACCAATCAGCCAACAACAAAATAAAAGAATTCTCCCAACCAAAAACCTAAGCAAGTAAAATTAAAGAAATACATTAAACTATCTTAACTTGATTAAAGTCCCCAACTAGCAAACAGAATAATAGAACTTTCCTAGTCAAAACTATTGAAATTAAAAATTCTCAACAGTGCTTAAAGACAAAGAAAAACAAACCAGAACCCAAGTTTCTTTATTGAATCAAATTACTAATATGTTATTTTTAAAATGCGGTCTGAAAAGGAAGAAAGAAATTAATTATGAAAAATAAGAATTGAAGAGAAAATTTAGCTGTTAATCAAACGATTCCACGTTTAACAGTGTATTTGACTGGATGGGCATCCTATTTCTTTTTAATAATCTCGTAAATTTTTGAAGTCTCACAAAGCCTACGAGCACAGCTAGTTAATTACCTGCAGGGAACTCACAAACGCATCCTCTTTGTTCTCAATGGGTCTGAACAGTCCCTTTTTCTTCTCACGATCTCTTATGTCGGGGCTGGCAGCGCTGATAAGCATCTTGAGGTTGGCTGTGGGCGTCCATGGCTCCACCTGCTGCTGCCTGTCGACCAGCTTTACTGGTGTGATGGGATTTCTTTCTGGTGTAAAGATTCTTTGCTTTGACAGATCAATGGGTTCATTTTTCATCGGAGTCTTTGGGGTCATCCTTGATCGATCAACAAATATATTTTCCTATTTAAAGAAAACAGAACTTTCAGCGTGGTTAAGGAAGGGCAGGAGTCGGCTAAGAGTGCAGAGTCTGTTCGACTTCGACCTGGAAATTCAAACACATGATCAGGGTTGGAAAGAGTCGGGACTGAGCTCCAAGGAGACACCCATTATAGTGACTACTCCTTTTACTCATATTTTCTATAAGAGAAATCACAAACGTATCTAACACCAACAGATGCTCATAATAGTTGTAAATGAAGGCCAGTTGAGTCCTTTTTTTTTCTCCTCAGGGTCATATTTTTTATATTTTCAGACCCTACTTATAAGTTCGAATTTACCGGTAAAGAACAGCTATGCCTTTGTAGTTCAGTGTTCAAAAGCCACCAGTAACAGACAAGTTAAAGGGACAGAAGCCAACAAAATACCAGTGTATGCTAACCTGAGAGCTGTCTGATGCTTTCTGAGCAGCGTTTCTCCAATCATTCAGTGAACAGCCAGTTTTTCGCTCGTTTTGTTTTCTATTTCCTGAGTCCCACATACTCTGCTAAGCCACCTTTCCCTCATAGGACTATCATGGAATTCCCACCACATATGATTGACCATTTGAGTTTCTCACTTAAATCAACCTCCAGCCTCTGCAACAAGTGAGACACTCAGCAAGTCATAAGCCCCAAAGGCAGCATCAACTTGCTAGCACGGTTCTTAAGTGCTCAGGGCCAAGCTTTTGCTGTTCAGCTTTTACAGTCTTGGAACAGATGGTAAAGTAGCACCTGCTCCCACACCATACCGCATGTATGCTGCCTTAGACAACGATAAGAAAGGGGTCAATGCACTGGCACAGGAGACCACTTCCTTAATATAACCCCAGCAGCACAGACACTGAGAGAAACGATTAATATATGGGACCTCCTGAAACTGAAAAGCTTCTGTAAAGCAAAGAACAGGGTCAACAACACACAATGACACCTACAGAATGAGAAAAGATCTTCACCAACCCCACATCAGACAGAGGTCTGATATCCAAAATATACAAAGAACTCAAAATACTGGTCATCAAAAGAACACATAATCCAATAAAATAATGGAGTACAGCCCTAAACAGAGAACTCTCAACAGAGGAATCTAAAATGGCTGAAAGACATTTAAGGAAATATTCAATATCCTTAGTGATCAGAGAAATGCAAATCAAAACAACTCTGAGATTCCATCTTACACCTGTAAGAATGGCCAAGATCAAAAACACTGATGACAACTTATGCTGGAGAGGGTGTGGGGTAAAGGGAACACGCACTCCTGCATTGCTGGTGGGAGTGCAAGCTGGTATAGCCTCTTTGGATATCAGTATGGCAATTTCTCAGAAAATTAGGAAAGAACTTTCCTCAGGACCCAGCAATTCCACTTTTGGGTATATACCCAAAGGATGCTCTATTATTACTACAAGGACATGTGCTCAACTATGTTCATAGCAGCATTGTTTGCCATAGACAAAACCTGGAAACAACCTAGATGCCCCTCAACTGAAGAATGGATAAAGAAAATGTGGTACATTTACACAATGGAGTACTACACAGCAGAAAAAATAATGACATCTTGAAATTTGCAAGCAAATGGATGGAGCTAGAAAACATTATTATGAGTGAGGTAACCCAGACACAGAAAGACAATTATCACATGTACTCACTCATAGGTGGTTTTTAAACATAAAGCAAAGAAAACCAGCCTACAAATCACAATCCCAGAGAAGCTAGATAACAGTGAGGACCCTAAGAGAGACATACATGGATCTTATCTACATGGAAAGTAGAAAAAGACAAGATCTCCTGAATAAATTGGGAGCATGGGGACCATGGGAGAGGGTTGAAGGTGAGGGGAGGGGTAGGAAGTGGAGCAGAGAAAAATGTAGAGCTCAATAAAAATCAATAAAAAAGGGTTCAAATGGAGAACATGATTAAAAAAAAATACAAAAGCATACAGAGCCTGCATTTGGCTTCACCAAATAACGGAAGCAAACATCTTTCCGACATTTTTTTTCTCTACCATTTGAAACCAGAAAGATTTTTCCTTGAGTGGAATTCTCTTCCCGCCAATAGAGACTCACATAAGGAAAAAGGGGGAAAGGTTCAACATGTCCCACTTTTCCTGGACACATATCTCTCATCCTACAGCTACTGTATGCTCCAGTTCTGGCGGATCAATAGCTACAGTCGTCCTGTTCCATAAAGAGGTAGAAATTGGTATTCGTGTTCCCAGGCCATCCGATGTTTGTTTGCTGGGTCAACAGAAGCTGCCAGCTAGCTGTGGTGACACTCTGCTGGGCTGGAATGTGGCAGAGAGGGGCGGTGGAGGTGATGAGGTCTCACAGCCCAGCGGCAGCAAACAAGCAACAATCCTGGGATAGTCGCTCAGTTCTGGTAGCAAGTCCCTGCTGGTGAGCCGTTCTGATGGTGTCTACAAATGAACCCTCAAGGGAAATGACGGCGCGTTTAATACATGTCACACCATTTCCTGGACTTGTATCAATCTCTAATCTAGTCCTTTGGTGAAGGTACTACTGTTTGTTCCGGTTAACATAACCACAGCTGTAGAGGTTTAGCAAGCTGCTTCAAGTCATGTACAGAAGCCCCTGGGAGAAGCACAGCATGCAAAAGGCAGCTGAGAACAGTTTCTGAAATGATGCATCTACAAATGAGCTTGTTCTGGGTGCAAATGAGACGGAAACTACCTTCTCCTAAGTTCCGGGAGAGGTGCCCAGTAGAACCTGGAGAGGCAGCACAAGGGAGTGGTTATATATGCAGTGTCTCAGCCTAGTGGACAGTTCCTTCTCCACACCTCATTTATTCCTATTTATTCAACTGAAAAAAACTCATAAAAATACCAACCTCAAGGGTTCAGACTCGTTCACGAGTGCATATTAAACACCCAATATAACTCAGCTATTATCTTTCTCATTTTTCCCATTCTCTCCCATTGGCCCTGGCGCTTAGCTCCAATATAACACAGCATGCTGCATTGTTCTTTAGTTGGGGGACAATGGTCTTGTACCCTGCAAAGATTTGTCACTTATATTGTTTTAATAAAACAATGATTGACCAGTAGCCAGGCAGGAAGGATAGGTGGGGCAACCAGAACAGGAGCATTCTGGGAAGAGGAAAGGCTCAGTCTACAGTCATCACCCAGACACAGAGGAAGCAAGATGAGAATGCCTCGTTGATAAAAGGTACTAAGACATGTGGCTAATACAGACAAGAATTATGGGTTAATGTAAGATATAACAGTTAATAAGAAGCCTGAGCTAATAGGTCAACCAGTTTATAATAAATGTAGACCTCTGTGTATTTCTTTGGGACTTAACGACTTCGGGACCTCTGTCAACACTGGATGTTTTGTCTTTGTCTCAATAATGAGTCTGCACTTGTGGGGCCACTCCCACACATCATATTCACAAGATGCCTTGCCCATTCCAGGTGCTGAATGAACATTACATCTTGCCAAAAGGTACCCTCAAGACAAAAGGTGTGTCCTAGGCTTATGAGTGGACAGATTTACTCTCTTTCCCTTCTGTTTCCAGGGTACGTGTCCACACAGGAATGAGTTCTTAAGTTTCTCCGCAGAGAGAGAGCCATTCAGAGTGAGTAATTTCTTCATACATGGGTGCATTTTTATAAATGCACAGTCTATGTGAGAGAGTCATAGTGAAGTTAGGTAATGTGGTTGAGTTAGGGCTGTAATCCACCTGTGCTGGCTAGTCTCATGTCAACTGGACATACACACACACACACACACACACACACATACACGTCATCTGAAAGGAGGGGACCTCAACTGAGAAAATGCCTCCACAAGATCCAGCTGTAAGGCGTTTTCTTAATTAGTGATTGACAAGGGAGGGCCCAGACCATTGTGGGTGGTGGTCCTGGGTTCTATAAGAAAGCAGACTGAGCAAGCCATGGAGAACAAGCCAGTAAGCAGCACCCTCCACGGCCTCTGCATCAGCTCCTGCCTCCAGGTTCCTGCCCTACTTGAGTTCCAGTCCTGACCTCTTTCGATGATGAACTGCAATGTGGAAGTGTATGCCAATTAACCCTTTCTTCTCCAACTTGCTTTTTGGTCATGGCTCTGTCGCAGCAATAGAAGCTCCAACTAAGGCAACACCTCTACATGCAAATTTAAAAGTGGCACACAAATTGTGATGTCCCAGAGAGGCAAGAAATAGATCAGGTATGATCTCTTTACACTGGTGCCACCTGTCTGTACTGCCTTCCGGACACTGTGTGGGGCAGAGCAAAAGAGATTAGAATAGTTCTGGATCTGGGTGTTCATTCTTCTTGATTCCATGTTTCCGTATATACACACAAAACACGGGGTTCAGACCGACCATCTAGACTTTCTAGTAATGTGCATAGCAGTATGGGAGACACTAGATGCACCCAGCTCTCTTCAGGAATGAACGAGTCATCTCCCAGCTGTTGGAAGCCATGCCAACAGTACACGCCCTTGGCTGGATTGCTTTGGCTAAGGAGAGCCCATGAACCCGGGACCACACCCACTCCTGGGAGGCCACCACTGAACTCGGTGACTGGTAAAACTCCTACCAGTATGCAAAGGTCTGGTCTCTTTGCCAGCTCTGAACTACTCAAAGGGGTTGCCTTGAATTCTATGTAGTGTTATATCAGAATTCCATCGCGACTCAACTGCAGCTCAGTCTTTTGCCCTGTCCAATTCTGCTCCTTTCCGCTCTCTTCCTTCCTTTGCTACTATCCTGGGTACCCACAAGTTTTCTGTACATCACACTCACGTGAGAGCTGCTCACTAGGAAATGTTGGACATCACTTAGGTCAGAGGATCCAGAGAAATGCAAGCCATGAGATGGTCTCACAGCCCTCAGGTATAAAGGAAGGAACGAACCTGGGTTTATCTGCTACAACGCTGCTGTGATACAACACAGCTACCTGGGAAATGCTTTGCAAATGTTCACCACTGGTGTGGGAGGACCTTCTATCTATGTGTTGCTTTTATTGGTTAATGAATAAAGGAACTGCTTTATTTTATTCTTTTATTCATAAAAGAGCTGTAGGGGAACAGAGCTAGGCAGGGAAAACTAAATGGAATGTTGGGAGGAAGAAGGCAGAGTTAGAGAGATGCCATGGAGCTGCCAGAGTCAGACATGCCAAAACTTTGCCAGTAAGCTACTGCCATGTGGCGATACGCAGATTAATGGAGATGGGTTAAATTAAGATGTAAGAGTTAGCCAATAAGAAGCTAGTGCTAATGGGCCAAGCAGTGTTTTAATTAATACAGTTTTTGTGTGATTATTTTGGGTCTAAGCTAGCTGGGCAGCTGGGAACCAACAAGCAGCCCTCCATATTACAGATCATTTTTATTAATAAGTACCGGTACTATGGCTATGGGGAAACATACTGTATATTGCATCAGAAAAGGCTTGGAAGCTAAAAGAGCTGAGTTCTCAACTTGGTTATGTCTCTGTACAGCCTTGATTATGCAATCTCAAGTCATGTATATGACTACCAGCTTTGCAAGACTCTTGATGGTGTCTGACTAACGTCTTCTCCATACACAGTGCACACATCGTCCCATTGGCTTTCTTCAAACCTCCATCATGCTCAAACCCTCCCCCTGAACATGGCCTCCTCTGTATGCAGAGCTCTGCCTGTGGAAACTCTGCCTGCTGCTAAGGGTCACTGCAGAGACTCTGTGTCAGGAAGTGTCCCCTGGCTACTGGCCATCAACTCTCCTTCCCGCCCGAAGACACTTTTAGAAAGAGCAGTCTACAGTGAGACCTTCTTCCTGTCACCTTCCGAGAGTTCCCCATCCATTCGTCTGTTCTAATCCATGCGTTTCACTCAGATCACCTCTTGGCTGGCCATCAAACCGGTGCTAAAGCCATCTTGCTTCCCCCCACTGAAGCAGTAAGGGGACAGTGAGTCTTGGCTCTATAAAATCTAGATTTCAGCTCCCGAGACACTGCGTCTTCGCTCTCCATATTTCTGACAGCACCTTCTCAAGCTCCTTCACTGGGTTTCCTTCTGTACTCTTGCAAACTACACAAGTCCACATCCAGACCTCTAGCTCTCCTCACTCTCAGGTTCACCCAGCCTCATATACACGGCGTTAAAGACAAACTACGGCTCACAATTCGATATTTGGTTCCACGGCTATAACCTTTCAAGAATTATGAAACCAGCAATCAGCTGCCTCCTGCTACCTGTCTGCTTGTCACACAGGTGCAAACATATTCCAAGCTGAATCCGCCATCTTCCTTAGCCACTCCCCAAAGTCGTTCAAGGCCTTTAAAGAAAACACACGGAAGCTCGTGGTGGTATGAGCTTGTTATTCAGACCTCACACTTCTCCTGCCTCAGCCTCAAGAGTGCTGGATTAGAGGCTCGCGCTGTCAGGTCCAGCGTGCTTCTACTTTTTTACGGGTCGCCCTCTTCTCACACTCCAGGGCCTTAGCATGCATGCCCTCCAAGTCCAATGCAGGCATCAGCAATTCCACCAAGTTCTCTTAAGAGCTCCATCCTCTCTGCCCCAAACTGTCCATCAATCAGGACACGGGTCAGTCTGTTTATTATACCATAACCAAAAACAGTAAGGTTGGGCGATCATGCTACAGAAGTTCTTGTTTACAAAACAAGTTTCTCTGCACGTGATCAGACGTGCGCATGCAGATCTGGGCCAAGGTGTATGTCAAGGAAGAGGTCCTCTAAGGGACAAGTGACCCAGTGATGCCCTCACTGGTAACCCCCAAGGGATCTTCAGAAGGAATAGCTTTGCCTCCCTGGCTTCTGAACACTTTGGATTTCTCAAAACTTTCTCAAAGGCTCAAACCTTGTTTCTTTTGTCTGAAATGTTCCTCTCACTACCTCTTTTAGTATAAGCTGACTTTTCTTACCCAGTAAGGCTCAACCCAAATCCTGGAAAAAAAAAAACAAAATAAAAAAAAAAACCCAAAAACTCCCCCTGAAGCTTTCCAAAGCCTATGCATGTATTTCTTCCTCCTTTATTTGAAGAGTTTAATCTAGCTGGTTACTTTTCCATTTGGGTTTCTGAAGCTTCTCATGTAACCAAAGAGCAAGTTATGATTGGACTGTTATAATGTGGGATGTCCTTCTGTATATGAGTTCCTTTTATTGGCTAATAAATAAAGCTGTTTCAGCCAATGGCTTAGTAGAGTAAAGCCAGGTGGGAAATCCAAGCAGAGATACAGAGAAAAAGAAGGCAGAGTCAGGTCAGACACCAGTCAGCTGCCGAGGAAACAAGACATGCAGAAAACGAGGTATCACCCAGCCTCGTGGCAGTACATAGAAATGGGTTAATTTAAGATGTAAGAAGAGCTAGCTAGAAATACTCCTGAGCCAGTGTTGTAATTAATATAGTTTCTGTGCGATTACTCCGGTCTGGAGGGCTGGGAGAGAAAACTATAGTTTCTGTTTACACTCTCATTTTAAGGTAGGCACTCTACAGAAACCCAATGAGCGAGGTGCTTTGCATGGGCTCCAATTTATAGTGGTAACCAACAGACTAAGAAAGGTTAGGTGATATTAACCTTCCCTATCTCTAGCCTTGAGAACACAAATATTTGCTGAAAAACCTTAAAAATATGTTTATTTGGGGTCATGTAGCTAGTTAATGGCAGGGCAGGAAATCAAACTCGGTATCTGTGACTATACACCCCATGTTCCTGTCATACTTAGGAAGCTTCTTTATGCAGCAGTGGGGAGAGGACAAAGGGTCCCCCAGTGTCCCCACAAAACCACTCTGTTCTCATCTCTTGTCTCCTCTCTGAGCTGAACCCCTGCTTATTCATTCCAGTTCAAATATTGTAACCGCTTTCCCAGTCTGTTGAGTCATTTAGGTTTCTGTGTGCCCACACGAGAAAGCTCAATAGTACTGACTGAGAAGGGAGTGGGCAGCCCTTGGGGAAGGTATGTGGCAAGACATTGACGGAGTACTGACTGGGCAGATTTTATATATTTTACACACACACACACACACACACACACACACACACACACACACTGTCTCTCTCTCTCTAGGCAGAACCACCCAAATTACAAAGAAAACAGAAAACCTCCCAAAACAAAATTTGGAATATATTCTCAAGGTCATACTCTTAGGTAATATTTAAATCAATAATGTCTTGGTATAAATCTCCTCTAACAAAAATACAGTATCATAGGAAAGGATGTTCTTTGCCACCAAACAGGTTCATTGTTGACCCTAACCAAAAAGCAACACCTGGAATCCAGAGAGGTTCAATGCCCAAGGAAGTTGCTACTACAGATGTACATTCAAGGTTTCTAGAACGGGTTTGTTGGACCTCTTTGCTTTTGCTTAAACAAACGCTCAGACTTCACTGCTCTTGTTTTTTCCACAGGGCATCCACTGATGGGCACACCTGTGCCATTGCAGGCCAAGGTGACGGTGTAGACATTGCTACAGCCAGTTTAGTCAGTAACGCATAGAAAATGCAGAGAAGCACATGAAGGAAGAGCATAGCTCAGTATAAAAGAAGCAGAAGGGGTGTTAACTGCGCAGAATAGCTAGTGAGGGCCAGGCACGTTGGCCCTGTATGGTAGGCAGTCTAGACTCTGGGCAGAACCTCTGTATCAGAGTCACTAGGATGAAGTCGGCATTTCTCAGCATTTTAACATCAAATCTGGTATTTGTAACTACAAAAGTCCGTTCCGGGAACTAATATTTCTAATTTCTGCAAAGCATTAGCGAAACTGTCCCTGATGACTCCAAGCATCACACACTTGATTGCTGCATCCAGTATATCTGACTTTAGGGGCTGGTTCCAACACCAGTGATCAGGCGTGGAACTGAAACAATGGCTCTTTAAAACTTCTTTCTTCATGGCCATCACAACTGTGCTGTGCATAAGATGAAAGCCAGGCATCACCACCCACAATACGTTACAGATTCAAGTGTTTATATGGGCTTACCTTTTGTGCACTTTCGGCATCTTCAACGGCAAAATCCAGTCTGGCCTGTCTGGGGCTCATCAAGTCTTTTAGTGTTAAACAATTTACCTCCATCTGGAACACACAATTATATCAGAAAACGATTTTACATTTATTTCCCGCTCCAACAACAAAAATGCCACTTGTGAACATCCACTTGCCCTTTCCTAGAGCATTCCTGGGAATTTCCAGGAACGCAGACACCCTCTGACGCTCATTAAAACTCACGTGAACAAACGCTTAAAATATACTTATTAGTCACAGAAAATCAGGGAAGAAGAAAAATTGATCAAACCAGTAATTCTTTACAAAAATCAACAGGCAAAAGAGTTAGCAAATTAAGGAGAGTGTTGGGCAAATGTCAGAAAGTTACAGGGTCTCCCGGGTCAGTTAATTTTGGCGCAAAGAACTGGGAGGAATTCAACTTTGAGTGGGTTGAACTAGGGGGTAGACTGAAACCCGATCTCTAGACCAACCCGTCTGGGATGCACGCAAGCCCCTCCCCAGGCATCTAAGCACACCCCAAGTTGAACTCTTCCCATGGAACCCCCTAAATCGTGGGGAGGGACCAGTCTCCTTCACCCAGGGCTGCAGTCAGCAGCACCGCCGGGCCACTCGTGGGTTGGCAGCCCCGGCGGGTAGCCCTTCTCCCCATTCCCGCCTCCCTATCCGCAGGGGCCGCACGCTTCCTTACTGCCGCTGTGCGATGGAGGCTTTCCGTCTCCGGGGACACCCGCAGCCACACGCGTGCGCGAGCAGGACGTGCGTGGAGATCTCAGCGGCCGGCTGGCGACATGGACAGAGGCGGGCCAGGCTCGCAGATCCCCGACTCCAGCCGGCCAGCCAGCCAGCTAGCGGCGTCCGCCCGTCTGTCCGTCCGTCCGTCCGTCCGGCAGCGTTATCCTACCCGCCTTAGCCAAGCTCCAGCCCGGGACCGTGGTCCCCGCTAAAACACCTCCTCTGGCGCCTTGAGACTGAATTTGAGCATTCACCAATGAGCCGCGGCCGCAGGGGCGGGGCCGACCAATGGCGCGGCTGCACGGCCCGTAGCTCCGCCCCTCGCTGTCTTGGCGCTCGGCGCCGCGCCTTTTCCCCTCCGCCCGCCCGCCCGCCGGATTGTTGTCGCCTCGCCCCCTCCCCCCCTTCCGGGTACCTGGAGGCGGTGACGCGGGAGCGATTCCCGCGGGGACGCGGGCGCGGACGCGGGAAGCCGGGGCGGGGCGGGCCGGCGCGCTCTCCGCGGGGCGCCTTTTTGTTGTGCGACCCCGACCCGCGCGGGTCCCTGCGGAGCAGATGGAGCCGGGGAAACGAGCCACGGGCGCTGGATGCTGGGCCTGCCACCCTGCCCCCAGCGACCTGCAGCAGCGGAGTTGCCTGGACCTGCCAGGGCGGCTCCCTAGCACCCGGTGCCGGGTGACACGTGAACCCTGGTTACCACCTGGGCTGGGAGCAGATGGCACGCCCGTTAGCCCTGGGAACAAGCCTGGAAGCCACACCAAAAGGCTTTTTTTTTTTTTTTTTTGGAAGGATTTCATGGTGTTCCTTCTTAGAGCATTACGAATGGTCGAGGAGGTGTTCTTAATTAGTTTTCTTAAGCTTTCGGGCAAACAGTCAAGGATATTCCCGGAATACTGCCGATTCGTTCACTTCTTTGGTTTCTTATTTAAAGCAGAAGCATAAGGAAAGATGGCTGTTTCAGGCCGCCCCCTTGAGAAACTCATGTTTAGAGCTGTCTTGGATTTGCAGAAAAATGGAAACGGTACTTTAAAGAGTTCACACGTCTAGTACCCAGTTTCTACCATTTGCATAAATACAGGGCATTTCTTAGAGTCACGATTTATTTAGGTTTTCATTTTACCAAATCTTGTTTTCCTGTTTGAGGACACCGTTTTTGTTCACGTCAACCAAGCATGACAGTTTCTTGTAATGATCTCCACGTTTTCCACCAGTACTGACCGGTATTTGGTAGGGTACCCTCAACTGGGATTTAGAATGGCCCTCTTTAAGGAATGCCTACCAGCCCTGCCCACCAGTAATTTTACTGTGAAACTATCATTGTCATTATTCTTTCTTAGACTTTGCTCTCCAATATGTCCAGTGAACCATCAGCAGAATTCAAAAAGTTCAGTCAAGTCCTGCACATTTTTGCTCCAGGCTGCTGGTAAATACAGCCTAAAAATCGCCACCAGGCCGTATTTTAGACAAGACCAGAAAGCATGTCAAACAATCAACAGGGACAAATAAACAGTAGCAAAAATATTTCTCTGGCAAATAACACTTTGAAGACCAGAGGGATGGTTCAGGCAATAAAGTGCTTGCCATGCAGAAAGGGTCTGCCTTTGATTCCTGGTACAAATATTACCAAGCTGGGTGTGGTGGCGCCCGTTTGTAATCCCAGCATCAGGCAGATAGGGACTGATCCCTGGGGCTTGTGGGCTAGCCAGTCTAGTCTAATCAGTGAGCTTCAGATAAAGGAAAGACCCTGTGTCCAAAACAAGGTGGGGGTTGGGGAAAAGGCTTAATCCCTCAGTGCTTGCTGAGCAAGCAGGAGGACTGCGTTGGGATTCCCAGTGCCCATTTAAAAAGCTGGGGGGGGACTGTTCTGTAGCCTAGGCTGCGGAGACCCGCTGATTCCACATACTCATTGCCCAGTCAAGCTAACTAGTAGATGAACTTCAGTCTCTGTATGAAAAGAATGGATTAATTAGTAAGTAAATAAAAC
>JAQHUG010000178.1:1639949-1685679 GCA_028555095.1 Dicrostonyx torquatus
AGTTCTGCGGTTTTTAAAGTTAAGCATGTAATTTTGTTACTTAGGAATTCCACACATAAGTATTTGCCTGAGACAATGAGGTACATGTCCATACAAATTCATGCAGTTTATAGCAATATTATTTATGATGGTGTCGGGTTGGAAGTAACTCAGATGTCTGTCAACATGCGGACGGCAGAGGAAATGGCAGCGTAGGAAGACAGTTAGCTGCTACTCAGGCAGAAAGAGATCCAGGACACAGCAAGGTGGCTAGAATGTCAAAATTACTTAGTGCAACTATTTAGCCCCACCCAAAAGAGTGTGTTTTGTGTTATTTCGTTGACTTGGATTCCAGAAAACATAAGATGAACCAATGGGAAGGAGCAGACAGTGGATAGGTTCCAAGCTCTTCTCTCTTTCAGGTATGGCTCTTTGGTGGATGTGTTTCTGTTTCAGTGGCTGCAGCGGGTTCTAAATTGTCAGGATGATTTTATTGGATTTTTTTTTTTTTTAGAAAAGTTACTTTTTCTCCATTTCTTTTGTGGCCGTGTGGATAATTGTAAAGCCTTGGCCAGTCAGTTCTTATCTATTTTATTGTCTTCCTCTTTAATGTCTTCCTCCAAGACTAATGATGAAGATGGACTCTCTACATGGTTTTAGGTTATACACCAACAACTGTATTTAGAGTCAACTTATACACCATAATTCAAGTTTTAGAAAGAAGAGAAAACAGTAATAAGCTAATAGCAATTTTTTGGGGGGATGGTAACAATCTAGTCACAATTTTTTTGAGACAGGGTTTCTCTGGGACGCCCTGACTGTACTGGGACTTACTCCATAGACCAAACTGACCTTGAACTTAGAGCTCCTCCTGCCTCTGCCTCCAGCAACACTGGTGTCAAAAGCCTGCATGGCCACACCCGGCCTTAAGGTAGTATCTAGGATTGTACTGTTAATTATTTTCTAGTTAGTTTTCACATATATCACAGTTTTCATATATTCTTACCATTTTTGAGCTGTAATGCTCAATTTTTTTATTTTGCTCCCTACCATTGTCTTTATAATTAATTTATAATTAGTTATACTTTCCACTGATAATTTCTTTCTTAAGGGACCTTACCAACATTAATCATGAGATCCTTTCTTCCATTTAGATTTGTTTACATTTTATCAATCAGGTAACGTTTTCAGTTTTCAGATGTATTTTTGACTCTGCAAGTGATTTTCAGAAATTGGTGTCTGCTGTGCACTAACACTGGGCTTTGAGGAGAATGAAGACGAAGAATGAAGTATATGCCTCTATTTGAGCGTATGCTCCCTGCAGGGAGATAGACACATAAACACTGTTCTAAAATGTAGCTCCCAACGTAGCTGTTCACATAATAGGCTGTGAGAACCAACTGAAGGAACAATAAGCTCAGTTTTTGGAAGGAAAATTAGGAATTGTTAAAGCTCAAATTACTGAACTGTAAAAGAAAAGAACACTCATCCAGAAAGAAATGGAAGAAACACAGCATTCTGGGTATATGTGTTCCTGCCGTCCATGGACATTGAATCAAGAGACAAGGCAGTCCAACAAGACTCCTGTGATACATTTGAGTTGCATCCTATACACTTGCAGATCTTTTGCAAAATCAGCTTTTCATTTGGGTATCACTGGAAAACAGAAGCAGGGGGATTTTATGGTGCATGTTCTGGGCTTTCAAACCCCCGAAGAAACCAGCCTGCCACTCATGTAAATGTTCATTTTCCTGCGCATCTCAATAGGAGAAGCATGGATTTGTAGGCTTAGACTATCTGGACAATCAAAGCCTTGCAGAAGTCATGATAAATGGCAATATTTTATAAAACGAAATTGAAGGGAAACACACACAAGGCATGCGCTACTAAGCATGATGTGATTAACAACACTGTTGCGGACTCACATTTTCTTAAAGACTTATGTTTGAGCTGGGCGGTGGTGGCGCACGCCTTTACTCCCAGCACTCGGGAGGCAGAGGCAGGCGGATCTTTGTGAGTTTGAGGCCAGCCTGGTCTACAAGAGCTAGTTCCAGGACAGGCTCCAAAGCTACAGAGAAACCCTGTCTTGAAAAAAAAAAAGACTTATGTTTGTGTAGGGCTTGCTTCCTGGAGAAGAGAAAGGCCATGGTTCCTTTACAAAGGATGGTCGGATTCAGAATACAGATTGCCACATTACTCAGGCTAGATGAAGTGTAGCACAAGGTTTGGCAAGCTGGTCCAGATTTGGGCAGATACCCAAGATGGCAAACCACACCCAAGCTTCAATCCTCAACTGTCTATTTTCCTCCACGTGGTTTGAATTTGAGCTGGGTGAAGCTATAATCTCCCTCTGCCTCATTGAACTTTATCTGGGGTCATCTTGAGGATGAATTCAACTGGGATTCTGGCTGGAGTTGCAACGTGTAAAGCCCTCTGCCTCTCAGAACTATGTTCTACATCGTTCTGGATTTAGCTCGAGCTTCCTCATATCTGGTGAATGGGTGAGAGTTTGGGTCATCTTTCTACCCAAGCTCTCTGGTTTGTCCCTTAACTCTAGTCCTTTATTTTTTCTTTCTTTCTTTCTTTTTCTTTTTCTTTCTTTCTTTCTTTTTGTTTTGTTTTTCGAGACAGGGTTTCTCTGTGGCTTTGGAGCCTGCGCTGGAACTAGCTTTTGTAGACCAGGCAGGTCTCGAACTCACAAAGATCTGCCTGCCTCTGGCTCCCAAGTGCTGGGATTAAAGGCGTGTGCTACCACCGCCCGGCTCTAGTCCTTTCTTTAAAGAATGCCAGTGCTGTGCAAGACACACTCATGAAATTCTCTCCTGTCCCTGTTTATCAAAACCCCTCCTATCTGTCAATGCTCATGGAAATGACTGTTTTCCGGATGAAAACGCATACTGTCTTTCTTTCTGTTCCCTGGATCCATGCCCTCTGCTGGCTATGCATCGGCTCCTTCTACCCCATTATTCTGCCTCTTTTTGCTTCGTGTTTGTTCTGGAAAAGGCTGTCCCCTCCCTCAGTGGTTATTTTTAAAAGTACCTTGGTGTGTTCCAGAGATGGTCTTCTCTTCAGATACACATTTATTTAGATATCTAAACTTGCATGAAAAATGTTAATGGCATACAGACTAATTAAGCATGACATGGAATGTAGTAAAGTACCTTGTGTTCCAGTTTCTTGTCAGGCCACAGAAGCCTAAGCTGTAGCCTAGAAATCCATGCTACCCAGAACCTACGGAAAGGTCAGGTATGAAAAGTACCATAGGCTAGAATTGTCTGGAGGGTTGTTAGCAGTCCATCTTTTTCTGGACTCATCATGTTTTATCCTGGGTTAAGCTCAACTGAGGGTGAGTTACAGGCTGAGATATTTTTTGTAATAGTTTCTCAGGGAGTGGCCTTAATAGAATTCCCTTTGGTTTTATCATTGACTCTCATTTTGATGCATATTATGAAGAAAAACTTACTCATTTTTACCAATACATTTCAAAATCTATATGAAATGCAGCGTTTGCTAAGACATGACAAATGATTTTAACTGACTCAAGTGACATTAGGAAAACCCCAATAGGGAGGGACTGTACAGGTTCCAAAGATTTATGACCTTCTCAGTGATTTGTTATACTGCTCATGTGTTTGCCTACTGCTTACTTATCTAGCAATTGTGTGTCTCTCTCTTGTTCTGTCTCTGCCCCTTCTCTCTTTCCATTGCCACTCCTAACCCCAATGCTATGGCACCAGGATAGCAAAACCTACAGTATACTATGCCAACTGCTGGCTTCAGGAGTTAGGCTCCTGTTGATAGCATTTGCATATGTCCTGTTCATGTCAGCCCCACAGACTGACTCTATCTGGCCCTGCAGTGTTCAGTGCAGAACTCACTCCTTGGTTGATACAGAAAATCCAATCACATTGCATCTTCAGAACAGACATGGATTCATTGTAGGGAAATCCTGCATTTTATTTAAAACAGTGAAAACAGTTCTTGGATACACTATTGGAAACTGGCTGGTGACTTCTTACACGAGATTTCAAAATACCAGCCATGGTGATTGCTACAAGAATAAGGAAATATGGGAGCTCATAGTCTGACTCTTTTTGTTTTGAGAGGTGGAGTCACCTATGCAGTTCAAGTAAGCCTCAAGTTCATAGTTTTCCCACCTCCACCTATAGAGGGGCTGGAATTACAATTACATTCTCATATTCTGATCTTAAAGCTGTGTTGCAGAGTCGATTCACCTAATTTCTACTTATGAATGATTGGTAAAGGCCAGTCACGTGACTGCACTGTACTTTTGAAGGTTGGTTAAGAGCAATCCTGCTCCAGAGATAGATGTGGACTAGTTGCTAATAGTCCTAATGCCTATCAGGGAAATATTTTTTGGTGACTAATTATTTTGTTCACTCTCAATTTTATACTGAAAATACAGCTACTCTTACCAACTTCAAGTACGGTGAGACAATATATTTCTATCATTTATATTGCTCAATTAATAGTATTCTGCTATAGTCAGAAAAAAACCCAGATTTTCTTTTATTGTGATACACCAATGTTCCTTTCACCATTCATTTCCACTTCTTAATCTAAATTTATTTTTTTTTGAGACAGGTTTTGAGCTCTGGCTGTTCTGGAATTTGATTTGTAGACCAGACTGGCCTCAGACTCACAAGCTGGCCTCAAACTCACCTGTCTCTGCCTCCTGAGTGCTGAGCTTAAAGGCATGTGCCACCACTGCCCAGCAATACTTAACATTTTTAAGACACAACAGTGTTCCATTATGAGTCATTAATTTTCAGGTCAGTTAGCAGAAGCTGGTGTGCTGTGCTAACAATTTACAGTTTCTGCTGCCTTATTATGGCAAAGAAGCTTTCCTCGCTGACAATAGGTGTATGGTATCATGGGGTAGCACAGGCTGTTTTCTATGTCGTCCTCACTCAGGTTTCTTGATCGTTGGAAACCCTGTAATTCTGAGAGGGAGACCGGATGTGGAAAAGCACGCCCTTGTGCTTTGTTCCTCTGTCTAGAAACGGCGCACACCACTCCTCCTGGATGCCTTCACTGTAAGACATCAAGAAAATAAAATCGTACCACTTGTTTGGGAGGACAAACACCCACACAGCGGATACCAACATTAATAATCTTGACGGGTGTTATTGAAAACATGGTGGGATCAAGAGAGGAACTGTGCTACAGGATGTGCAGAATTTTGTTAGAAGAAAGCCCTCCTCCAAAATCTCTCTGCCCGGATTTCTCTTCCTACCCTTCCCGTCCTTCTCTCCCTACTCTCATCCACCCCCCACCCCACTTCTATGTTTTCCTTCTCTGGGTTTCTCTTTGGTACTTAAAATTCAGTGCTTCTGCATCATGGAGAACAAATTTCATTATGTTTATTATTTTCACACTCCTTCAAAGTCTTTCATACTGCCCCAAGAACTAAATGTACCTTACCTTCTGAACTATGTAGTGATTTTTCTAATAAGAATTCTGGTGAATGCAGATTTCTCTATCTTATTACATTGCTAATATATTAGCAAGTCAAATCTAGTCTTTCAAGGAGACTTTGTTCTAGGACTAGACAATGTTTTAACATAATATATTATAATACCATATATGAATAGATTAAAAAAGGATGAATCTTCTCTGTCTAACATAAAAGACACTAACCACATGTAGTTATTGTAATTGAAATTTGAATAGTTTAAATTAAGTTATTAAAACCTTGAGTTTTCTTTACTTATTGGCCACATTTCGAGAGTTTAACAACCACATACAGTGGGTGGCTAAAATGCTGCTAGAGATAAAGGACATTTCCACCACTGAGGGAAATTCTACCAGATAGATTTGATATAGATAAATACTGTTGATCTTTTGGTAAAAGTAATAATTATTCTTGAGTAAAAATTTTTAGTCAATTAGAGTTAGTACAAATCTTTTCTTAACTGGATAAACATCATATATAAGGAATAAAGTAAAAATATAGTAAATAATGGAGGTCAAGTGGTATTTTCACTATATTCAGGAAAAATAAGTGACTACCTTTGTCTTTATTTTTCCATTTATATCGGTTTAGTTTTAATTAAAAAGTTTCTCTCTCTCCCCCTCACACACATTCCATTTCAGGGTGGCAATGTGTGTCTAACCCAATGGCTTCAGAGATCTAGGAGTTTTCTAGACCTAGGTCCAAAGGCATTCTCTCTCTCTCTCTCTCTCTCTCTCTCTCTCTCTCTCTCTCTCTCTCTCTCTCTCTCTCTCTCTCTCTCTCTCTCTCTCTCTCTCTCTCTCTTTCTCTCTGTCATGCATGCATGTCACATACTTCATTTCAGGGTGACAATGGAGGTCTAACCCAATGGCTTCAGTGACCTAGGATTTTTTATAGACCTAACATTCCCTTCGTTACTAGATTTCAAGATGACACACAAATTCCAGGTGTCTTATTCACGTTGAAGACACACAGTAGGGACTGAGGATATACCTCTGTAGACGGAGTGCTTTCCTGGCATGAATAAAAGCCCAGGCTTGTCTTCAGGGCCACATAATAAGATCAGACATACTAGCACACATCTGTAACTCAAACACTCTGAAAATGGGGATAGAAATCAGGATTAGAATTTCAGGATCATCCTCAGTTACATAGTGACCTTGAGACCTGCCTGGAATTCATGAGACCCTGTCTCCAAGACAAACAAAAACCAGAAACCACCACTGCCACCATTCCAGAAAGACTCAAGATATTGAAAAAAAATACCATGGTCAAAGAAGGGAAAACAACGTGTTGTCTGATGTTTTCGTAGATTCTCCTAAAAGCAGCCACATAATTCTTCTGTAAGAGTGGACAGTACTTTATCACAATGTCACATTTCATTGCAAAGAATGTTGGAATTTTATCTATTATTTTGAATAGTCATATGCTCATCTATAAATGAAGATTTTTTTTTTTTCGAGACAGGGTTTCTCTGTAGCTTTGTAGCCTGCGCTGGAACTAGCTCTTGTAGATCAGGCTGGTCTCGAACTCACAAAGATCAGCCTGCCTCTGCCTCCTGAGTGCTGGGATTAAAGGCGTGTGCCACCACCGCCCGGCTAAATGAAGAATTTTTTATGCGGGAAGAAGAGGATAGATAGTAGAGGATAATGAATATTTTCTGCCCTATCATTGATCATATTAAATATTCAATACTGTTCAGTATATTTTAAAGGTTTATTTTAGTTTATGAGTGTTTTGTTTGTGTGTATGTGTGTACACTGTGTGCATGACTGGTGCATTGGATCTTCTGGAACTGGAGTTACAGATGGTTGTGAGTTGCCATATAGGTGCTGGGAACTGAACCTGGGTCCTCTGAATAGCAGCCAGTGCTTGTAACCACTAAGCAGTCTCTCCAGGCCCTGTTCAGGAAATTTTAATCAGATAAGTAAAAAATTAGTACAACTATTGGACCGTAATTAATGTGTCATGTTTTTATTTTCAAAAGACATCACATAGTACCCCAAGAAGAATTGAGTTGACTTAAAACTTAGAAATAAACAAGAGAATTCAATGTGGAAAATAAGACACAAGAATCAAGAACTCTTCAATAGATAATTTCATTAAAGAGTGAGCAATATAATGAAAACATATGGGCATAAAAATATAATGCATGTGGATGAATGAAGAAGAGATGTTTGCAATTTACATGATGAAATCCATAACATTTTATTTTAGACACAAAGGAGATATAATGCTGTGGAATAATGCTCTTACACTCTGTAAAGATTTGTCACTTGTATTGGTTTAATAAAATGCTGATTGGCCAGTAGCCAGGCAGTAAGTATAGGCAGGGCGACCAGACTAGAAGAATTCTGGGAAGAAGCAAGGCTCAGTCTGCAGTGGCCACCCAGACACAGAGGAAGCAAGATGAAAATGTTGCACCGAGAAAAGGTACCACCCATGTGGCTAAACATAGATAAGAATTATGGGTCAATTTAAGTCGTAAGAGCTAGTTAATAATAAACCTGAGTTAATAGGTCAAATAGTTTATGATTAATATAAGCCTCTGTGTGTTTGTTTGGAACTGAATGGCTGAGGGGGCCGGTGGGATAGACATTAGCACTTGCAATATAGGTAGAAGTAGTATGTGGGCATGACCAAGAATGGGATGATTTGGTGTTAAAGAGCATCCTTTCTCTTCAATTACAAACCATTAGAGCTGATTTTTAGTTCAATAAGTTAATGATGAAATGTATGCTAATGACTAGCTGATAGAAGGGCAAGAAAACTGAAAGAGAATGAGGGAAAATGTGTTAGTAAAGGTCACAACGTAGCACAGATCTATAGTAATTAGAAAGGTGAGGCCAGCTGAGAAACCGTGAGTGAGGTGGGCATGTGCAGGACAAGGGCCACGCAGCAGATGAGAGTCAAGTCACATGTGGTGAAGTGCACGGATCTTGGAGCCACACCGCCGATGTGCAAATTACAGCTTTGCCACTTAACAGCTGTGGCTTCGGGTAGACTATTAAGCCCTCTGAGTTTCAAATTTCTTACCTCTTAAATGGGGATAAAGTGGTCAACAGTGCATAGAATTGCTATAAAGGCAAAACATGTGCAATGTTTAGAACAATGCCTGTCCTTTTGAAAGTACTGTGAAAATCCTACCTGCTATCAATACCAGGATTTAATGTATGATAAAGGTCCCCTTCAAGAAGATAAGGAAAGGGGGAGTGATTTAATATCTTATAACGAAGCAACTGGCTGGCCATATGGAAAGAAACAACAGAAAAAGGTAGAATACAATAAATAAAGGAAGGAAGGAAGAAAGAAGGAGGGGAAGGAAGAAGGGAAAGTAGGAACTACAACTTTTATCACTTCTAAGTGATATGATATATTAAATATTTAACCATCAATTTACCCATAAAGTACTATAAAAATGAAGAATGCAAAATGTTTTCTTGGTGTGTGGGAGAAAACATTAATTTTGGCATAATGCTGATGCAAGGCAGAAAAGAAAACACTGTCAAGTTTTACTCCCAGTCAAAAAAGAGGTAGAGATAGGATGACAGAGGAGGATGGAGGTTTTGTAAGGCTGATTGGTACATGTTTATATAAATATTAAATCATTGTATGTCTAGGTTTTTTTGTATAGCATACCACAAGAGGGTTTGAAATACGGTACTTAAGTAGCAGCAAATGTTAAATAAATGTAATAGTTTATTCATTTTAATTTTCAGGAATATTTATTTGAAGCAAATCTGTCATACAAATGCTGCTTCTGTTTTGAACCATGTTATCAGGAGATGCTTACAGCTTTAAAAATGAGAGCACAATGGAGGAAGAAAACCAATATTAGTCAAATGTGTAAACAGCCATGTTGCAGAATTCTGATTTTCAGGTTCCAAGTTTGAGGTATATTGTTTTGGTGAAAAGAATGAAGCAATATTTTTTATATCTTAATTATTTTTGTAGTGAATATTTAATTTGATAGAAATAACCATCCTAGTCTCCCTTTTTAGTTGCATAAAAAATTAAATGCAAAGGAAATTACACAAATATAAGAAGTATAGCCCAAGGGCAGAGTTTGATATTGTATTGATTCTATCCTATTTATGATGAGGGATAAAACATATAGAGAATGTGGTTTCTATGAAGCATTTGATACAGCAGATTGGAAATTTATTTGGCAAATAGTTACTAGCATTTTAAATTTAGAGACATTAACATGTGTTATCAATCTGTCTTCTTGCCAGGTTGTGCAATATTCAAAGCTCAGAGGTAAAACTCTATAAGATATAAAGCAGATGACAGACAATGTACAAAGATACTCCCAGAAAAATCAGATTACGTGAATGTTCTTTTGTTCCCAAGTGCCATGGAATTTGCATTCTATGTGAAATATTAATGGACTCCTATATTTTGCTTATCAATATCTGAAAATTATTAGAACATCAAGGTGATGCAGCTTTGACAGGGATTTTCTTTGACAGCATAACATAACAAAAGTTCATTTAAAAAGTTTTAAACTGGGCAGTTTTGTGTATTTGACAATCTTTGATTTATGAAGGGATACAAACAAATTCAGTGCTGCTGTCCCTACCTGATGAGGTCTTACAGGATTTTGAATGGATTTGTTTCCTGTGGGAAGCGCTGCCTCTCTGAACATGACAAGTTATTCAGTCTTAGTTACTTTCCCATTGCTGTGATGAGACACCATGACCAAGGCAACTTACAGAAGGGAGTTTGTTTTGTTTATAGTTTCAGAGGTTGAGCCAATGATTATTATGATGGTGAGCATGGCAGCAGGCGAGCAGGTAGTCAGTCAGGTAGACATGGTCTGCAGTAGCTGAAAGATTACATCTCATCTACAACTATGTAGGGAGGGAGGAAAGGAGGGAGGGAGAGGGAGGGGGAGGGGGACAGAGAGAGACACACACAGAGAGAGAGGAGAGACAGACATACAAGGGAAAGAGATAGACAAATTCAGAGCGAGGAGAGAAGAGAGACAGACAGACACACAGAGAGTGAGGAAAGAGAGGAAAGAGAGGAGAGACATACAAAGAGAAGATAGACACAGAGAGGAGAGAGACAGACAGACACAGAGATGAGAGAGAGATAAATAGACATACACACAGAGGAGAGTGACAGACAGACACATACAGAAGAGAGAGGGAGACAGAAATAGAAAGAGAGGAGGGACAGATACACAGAAGAGAGAGACAAATAGACACACACACACAGAAAGAGAGAGAAAAGAGAGAAAGACAGACACACACAGAGGAGAGAGACAGACAGACAGAGAAACATACACAGAGGGGAGAGAAAGAGAGAGGGAGAGAGACAGAGAGAGAAAGAGAGATGACTGGAAATGGTATGAACTTTAGAAGCCTCAAAACCTGCCTCCAGTGACACACCTTCTCCAACAAGGCCGCATCTCCCAGTTTGTCCCAAACAGTTCTACCAACTGGGGACCAAGTATTCAACTATATGGCCCTATGGAAGCCATTCTCATCCCAACCGCCACCAGACTCACTGGTGATATGGCCATCACCTGTTATTCCATGGGCATTTCACAGCCCAACGCACACCATAGTAACCCTATGGCAGCTGTTAACTGTTTCATCTCAAGGAAACTACCCCTTTTAAGTTTCATCTCCACTTCCTAAGGCTCAATACCTTTAAAGTGGCATCCGCCTATTTATGTGGAGACACTGTATGCATTGTGGCTACCTCCACTTTTTCAAGAAGATGAGGATGGATGCATGGATTCTCCTTTGGTATATATCCCCAGCCTTTCTCAAACAATAAACACTGGAGTGGGAATTAGCCTCTCGGCTTCTTGCCTAAACTGGTTTAGATTTCCTCAGAACCAATCCTATACTGTGATTCTCCTCTCCTGGAAAGATCTCACATTGCCCATGTGACCCACAGGTTGAGAACCACTGCTATTGAAGATGCGCTTGTGAGTCCTCAGGATCAGTATCCTATAAACTCTCCCATTTGTGTGTTTGATGAGGATGCGGTTCACTTCAGTTAAGTACCTTTTGACAGGTTAATAAAATAATGTATGCTTCTAGGGAAAAAATTTTGGAATATCTTGGAGTGAAGACAGTTTGACTTGTATGCAACTGTGCATAAATATTCTCTTAAAACATCTTTTGATACCAGCTGGTGACACTGAAACTAAAATCTGAAACTCCAGTCTAGACATTAATCCCTTCTGCTGAACAGCTTTGAAAACAGAGCTCTAGATCCTCGTGGTAAAAATTGGATATATGTATTCCACCAAATCCAGCCCCTCTCCTCAATTAGCGTAAGGTTATTTCTTTGGAGGGTAAAGTGCTACAGTGAGGAATAGCATCTACTTCTCGATGGAGACGGGACACTGGCTCTTTCTTTTAAGAATGAATCCAGTTGGATTGGCCAGTCACCTAGCCAGGGACTGCACTTTATAAAGGTGGGTTTGTCTTAAGCCTTGCTGAAGAGATGGGAGGAACAAGGAGATAATGTACCTCCTGTTTCTTCATCTTCAATGAATGTAGTGCTGCAGAACTGCCATGTGGTTCTGTTCGGTCTGCCGTAGAAAGGTGTCACGTTTCTTCTTTCTAAGTCTTCCCTAAGCATGCTTTACTAACGCTTTGGCCTTCACTCTTCAAGGCTTCTTTGACTGCCACTTGGCCACTCGTCTGTCATGTGCGTGGCCTCTATTGCTTAACACAAATGCTATGCCTTTTTCTTCTTCTCCTCTCTGTCTTTCTACTCTAGGCAGCTGCCAAGATTTACAGTTTGCTTGCTTAGGGTTTTTCTTTGAAATGCTAATAAATGGTTCTCAATTGAAACAAAAAATGCTACTGTAGCAAGTGCTCAATCTCACACACACTTGCATTGTAGCTTTGCTATAAACCCTTGATAGTCATCTGTACTTTGACATTCCACAGACTCCGTGACAGAGCAGACATCATAATATGCTTAGTCTCATCAACCATTTGTGCCATCCTAGAGTCCATTAACCTGTTCCTTCACTCCTTACAAACAGTAAAAATCCAGATGGCGTGGGAAGTCCATCTGTAAATAGAAAGTCATCTGTAATAGTCAAACTTGTAGTCATGTTAGTTAGGTTTTCTAGATGTACAGAGATGTATTTCAGATGGAATGGGATTCTTCAAATCTTTCAAAGACCTTCAGAATATAACAGTTAAGATGTTTAAGAACTTAGGACTTTTTATGACAATAAGCTACACATGCTTCTGGCAGCACCAATTACTTCAAGAGAAAGATGGGCATTGAAGAGGCTCCTTATGGAGTTTGCTAGCCATTTGGGCAAGAAACTGCTCTTGCTTGGACTGCTTGATGTTATGCTGTATGAACTAGACATGCAAGACTCACAGAAAAAATGACTGCTGAAGTTTCCTAAAGAAGGTGACACAGTCCTTCAGGGTTCCTGCTTCATGAAAGAATCTGACAGACATTCTGTAGGACACAGAAGAAAGTGACTGACAAACTGCCATTACAAGACAGAACAGTTCTTCAAATTTCCTGTTTCATGGAAAAGTCAACCAGATACTATAGGCCTGTGGGCTGAAGATTGGATACCCCAATGATACAGGAGAACTTTGGGTTACTGTCAAGGCAATGAGATGTCTCTGTCAAATCTAGAGTTTTAGAAGTTGCTTACAATGCACTTCCTGTTTACTTAGGTAATACTATATAGGTCTGGAGTCTTTGATGGAGTTGAAGAATAGTTATAATTATAGTTTTCCTTAGTTATGAAAAAAGATAAAGTAGATATAAATATTGTAACTGTAATTCTTGCTTGGTAACTGTTTTGTTATGTGTAATTTTACTATATCAATGTTAAAACCTTCCTTTTGTTTAAAAAGAAAAGGAGAAATGGTGTGGGAAGTTTATCTGTATATGTTTTGCTTTTATTTGTTAATGAATAAATCTGTTTTGGCGAGTGGCTTAGCAGAAATAGAGATAGGCAGAAAAACTAAACTGAATGCTGGGAGAAAGAAGGCAGAGTCAAAGAGAGGCCATGGAGCCCCAGAGGAGAAAGACACAAGTTGCCAGCTGGAACCTTGATGGTAAGCCATGAGCCTCATGGTAAAATACAAAATAATAGAAATGGGTTAGCCAACGATAAAAGAGCTGGCTAGCAATATGCTTAAGTGATTGGTCAAGCAGTGGCCTAAATAATATAGTTTGTATGTGATTAATTTGGGAGTCTGGGTGGCTGGGAAATGAACAAGCGGCCTCCTACAACAATCCAGATCCTTCCATTAAGGCATTTGTCTATCCTTCCTGGCTCCTTTGCTATAGTTTGACTTCATTCAGGCTGTACCACTTCCTGCCCAAGCTACTGTTGTAGTGTCTTAATCATGTTCCACTGGTCCTTGTCTGTTCCTTCTTCCTCTGATCTAGTTCATCTAGCTCACCTTTGCTTTCCCTATATTTATTATAGAGGTTAGTCTAAAGAAGGCAAGAGAAGCGTTCCACACGTGGATGATGAGTATGTGCACATGTGGGGCCTTGAGAAGCAAGATCTTGTCATCCCTGACTTGCACCTATATGTTTCTGTGAAGCAATCTTTAGAACAGCAAGTAAGATTTAGAGTCTTCTTTTTATTTTATGGAATCTGACAAAAGAGAAAGAGGCTGAGTACCTCCCTTCTCACAGTATTATTAAAAGGAACCCCAAGAGAGGTACTGAAAAAGAGAGCAAGAGGGTAGAGAGATGACTTTCTGCAAGCATGAGGATTTACATTTGAATCCTGGACACCTGTGTTTAAAGCCTAATATTACTGTTTGTGCCTATAACCTCAGCACTAGGGTACAGGGACAGATGAGTCCCAAGAGTTTGCTGGATGGCCATTTTAGCAGAAAAGGCAAGATTTTAGTTCAGTGAGAGATCCTGTCTCAAGGCAATAGTATATATAGCAACAAAGGAAGACACCTAAAAGTATTGCTTTGGCCTCTGAATGTGTGCACATGGACATAAGCATTCACACATATACCTGTACGCAACGCACACACACACACACACACACACACACACAGAGAGAGAGAGAGAGAGAGAGAGAGAGAGAAAGGAGGAGAAGAACAAGGAGTCTTTGAGCATCTATGCGGCAACAAATATCTCCAAGAGTTAGAAATAAGGAATAGATTTTGACCTAGGCACGGAGATGCCTAGGTGTTGAGAAGATAAGGTGAAATCTCATAAGTTGGTAACATTTGGTAGGGGAGAATTAAGAAGAGGAATTTAATAAATCTTAATATCACGTGGGAATAAGTGAAGGAAGCTATCAGAAGATTTTAAGGTAAATTCAGGAAATGATAACCAGTGGAGGGTGTGACACATTATGAGTATCTCTTGATCGACTAATCTTTGCAAAGCAGTTCATAGCTAGAACCCACCACCAACCAGAAACACACTTGCTCCATGTTCGCAGAGTAGAACAATGCCGTGAATAGTTCAACAGAGGACTAAAATTCCATGTGGTATTTCCTTGAGGTACAGGAGGAGGAAGGGAAGGAACAGGGGGCACTCTTAAATAAGCAGTCCTTACTTGTGATGGCATCCCTGACAACTCAAGGGAGTAGACTTTGTTACTCCCTTGCTGAAGGACTGAGCTAGTTAAAATAATCGGGCCAGGCTGGGTATTAATTTCTGTTAAGTATCCAGGCTGGACATTAACAGAACAGGCTCAGTCCTGCAGGCATTGTACACCAATTAGCAGACAAGATCTGGAACAAGAGCATTTGCTGGAATAATGCCCTTAAATCAGGGCCCTTTTTAATTCAAGGCATAGTGCATCTTTCTTCCCTTTGGCCAATGGAGAGGAGCAATACAAAGAGAAGGACGGAAACATTACTCTATCATTGATATATAATGAGAGTGATAATCACATTAAGAGCTAACAAGTATTAAACATTCTGAATTCAGGGTGCTGGTCTCAGAACTTGAGCTTCATTATTGTATTCTATTTGCTTAATCTTTGTAAAAGCATTGTGAGGTAGGAATAATTTACCATTACTGGGGTACACCTCCTTTCATATTGACTGTAGGATGACAGGATTCAAGCAGGTCACACAGTTGTGTGGCTTGTTGGGCAATCCTGAGAAGACTATGTTATTCAGAGCTTGATGTATCCACTTACAAATGGCAAAGAAACAATCATCTTGAGGCTTTATCTTGAAGGTTAGCGATAATATTATATAAAGTGTCCAACACAGTGGCCGGCACAGAGAAATTGTGTAATAAAAGAAAATTAATGTCAGACACTCTCTAATTAAACTCTCTTCTGCTCTCCTATATTAAGGTTAAAGTCATAATGAAATTAATTATCACCATTTCCATCCTCCTCCACACTTGCTGGTTTTGCATAAATTGACGGAAATAGCAGCTGCGAAGCAAAAGATCAATAGACCAAGTCGCAGCAAAGAGGGAGATGGTCTTTGCTCTGGATAATGACTCTAGCTACTTTGGTTAAACAACAGTAAAAAATTTGAGCCCGAAATGCTCAGCTTAGAAAGATTTTCAGTTGTAACAAGTCCCATTCCCGGCTGTTCAGTAGAGATTGAATCAGAAAATCAAGTTCCAGGAATCCAGGACTGAACCAGGCCAGATGATTTGAAGATAATATTTGACCTTCCAAAGGTCAGAGAAAGGCACAGACAGAAGAAAGACTGAGCCACAAGAAGCCTTGATCCCACAGTTCTTATACTCGAGTTGGGGGTCTTAACTGAAGTTAAGGGTGGTTGGTTGTTTCTTGCTGAGTTCAGCTCCTCAGGGAGTATTTGAAAACAAAGGACAGAAGTGATAAACACCGACATGTGGTGGGGATGGCTGATGAAGAAACAGATAAACCATCAATTTATATCATTAGTATCCCTGGGAATCTGCAGAATTATTCAGGGGCTTGGTCTTAATTATCGTCTAATGAAGATTTGATTTGATTTGTTGTTCTCTTCCATTCTTATTTTTCTCATATGCCTGCCGTGGTTTTAATTTCATAGCGTTCTGATTCTGAGCTTCATGCTTACAGCTTTGCAGATGAGCTCTCCAATGTGAAGACGATGTTAATCACACAAGTTGCAATAACTCATTAGGCGGGACCTGATCTCATTGTTGCTTGTATATCCTACCTCTACTTATGGGGCAAAATGACAGGAATACAGCAGTGTATTCAACCTTTGGGTCATGACTGCTCTAAGGGTGGAATGACCCAGTCACAAGGGTTGCCCAAGGTCATCAGAAAGCACAGATATTTACATTACAATTCATAACAGTAGCAAAATCACAGTTATGAAGTAACGACAAAAGTAATATGGCTGGGGGTCACTACAACATGACGAACTAACTGTCTTAAAGGGTTTCAGCATTAGGAACATTGAGAATAACTGAGAAGAAGTCATGCCCTTCAAGTTAAGCATGAACTAGAAATAGACGGCATATTAATAGAGAGAAAGAAACTTCAGGAATGGAAGGGGGCTAAGAGCTGCAGAGAGACCCACAGGCTGGTCTATAATTCTATAATAATAATTCTATAAGCCTCTCATGGTTCCTCCAGTAAAACATCCTCAACTCCACAATCCCCATTGCCAAGTAATAAACAATTGAAGTTCACTAAGGTATTGGTGTTGGTGTCTTACATCTGGAGATCTCTAAGTAACTTGCATGCATTTATGGAGTTTTCAGTTTTGGCCATTATCGACCATTCTCCTGCTGTGGAAGATGACAGATCACTACTTTTACAGCCTCCCCTTTTCTCCCAGTCTCTCTCACACAGTCCCATCCTCTCAATGTACTTATAGTGTTTAGATATGTGGATGAACTCATATTCAATATTTTAATAGCTGGCATCACACAAATGATGTTTACTCATTTTAATTGTTAAGTATTTTCTTTTATATTGTGTGTGTGTGTGTGTGTATGTATGTGTTTGGATTTGTGCATATAAACCCCACAGAGGCCCAGAAGAGGGCAGCAGATCCACTGGAGCTGGAATTACAGGGGTTATGAGCAGCATTGTGGCTGTTGGAACCTTGTTCTCTGCAAGAACAATTCATGCTCTTCATCACTGAGCCATTGCTCCAGGTGCTTGGTCACTCTTAAGTATAGTATTGTGTGACTATTTTCATTTTTTAGGTTCAATAATTTACTTGTCTTGGGGTTAAGAATTACCTTTTTTTTGATACTTTTTTTTCCTCCTTTTAATTTTTTTCCTTTCTACCTGTAAATTTTTTTTTTAATAAGAGCTTTTTATGTTGATCAGGCTGCACCTGAATTTGTGATCCTCCATTCTGAGCCTTAGGAGTTGCTAGGATTACAAGCATATGCTACCTCACCCTACTGGTTAGAGAATGGAATGTCCTTATCACAAATTTAACCCTATGATCTCCAGTTGTCAAAATCTCCAAAGAACAAATAGAAGAGATATCCTCTCATCTCTGGAAAATAATTTTCTCAGGAATGCCTCCCTATTCAAATTTAGACAGTGTTTCCTGGATTTGCCATAGAATTTTCTTCAGAATGTCATCACAAAAACTCCTTCTCTATCTGGATTGAGACTCTCTTTTAAATCACAAATCTTTTTCTACACTCATTCTCCATTTTAGTGAATCCATCTTTCAGCTTCTGGAAAATAATCTGATGGGAGATGAAGCTTTTGAGATATGCAGATCCTAAACTGCATTTATCCCATCTTTACACTGGCTAGTTGAGTTGGGTACAGAATTCTATATGGAAAATCATCCTCCTTCTCAACTTAGAGGTCATTGTCTTGCTTCATTGCTTCTATTGCTCTTAGTGATATATCAGTGTTTTTGATGATGTATAAAACCTATTCTCTCTGTATGATTTGTGTGTGTGTGTGCTAGGTAGTTTTATGTCACCTTAACACAAGTTGAAGTCATCTGAGAGGAGAGAACTTCAATAAAAAAAATGCCTCTGCAAGACTGAGTTGCAAGCAAGCCTATAGTGCATTTTCTTAATTAGAGATTGGTGGAGGAGAGCCCAGCCCATTGTGGCTATCAGAAAGCAGGCTGGAAAACCAGAAGGAGCAAACAGTAAGCAGCACTTCTCCATGGTTTCTGCATCAGCTTCTGCCTCCAGGTTCCTGCTCTGTCTGAGTTCCTGCCCTGATTTCCTTCAATGATTGACTATGATGTGGAAGCATAAGCCAAATAAAATAGGCGGGGCTCTCTTCCTTCAATCACTAACTTAAAAATTGCCCTACAGATTTACTTATAACCAATATACATGTTTTATATAAAATAGATATAATCCCAATATAATAAAAAACAGCATTGTATTTATTGAATGTATGTGCAATAAATACATATTTATATTTATTGCATATACATATATATCTCCTGCTGAGTCCATTTTTATTGTTTGTGTGTATATATTGCTTTAGGACTGACACTCTGCTTCTGACATCCAACAAGAAGTCTCAGACCTGGAAGAGGCCTATTTCCCTCCTTCCAGCAGTCAATAGTTGCCTGTAGTTCTTTAGGTGACATCACAAGACATAGTAGTTCCAAGATCAGAGCAGAGAAACATCCTGAGTCAAGTCCAACATGCTTCCAACTTGTGCATTCTCATATTTCTTTGGCTTTTTGTATTATTTTAGAAAATGCCCATAAGAAATATGATGGTTAATATACCTTTCCCAAGTTGGGCATCACATATCTTCCATCTGGGGCTGTAACAAAATGAACAAATGATACCAACAGAGCCAATCCCTTTCTAATTTTGGTCATTCAAGTTTAAATTTTGAACACTGGAGAAGCTGCTGTCATAAATAACAGGCCACAGTGAGTGTACAACCTGACATTCCTATGCTTATCTGATTATACAGGTTGATCTCATTTAAGATTAGAAAATATTTTGATACATGCCTCTCACAGAAACATAAGAAATTAGCTTCATAAATTCGAGAAGCTCCGTGGGTTCTTTATGACTGAGTTGTCAATTGCAGCCTGCAGGCAATGAGCCGCTGTTGATTTAATGGCTGCAATGGGCAAAACATTTTGAGGCTTTACGGGGAGTTCCAAGGGACTAGCTGTCGATGTGATTTCCATCCCAAGCGTTTTGTGAGCTAATGAAAGAATGGATGAGATAGATGAAAGTGAGCCTGCGGGTGCATGAGCACACACATATGACAGCACCAACCTGAGACAAGGGTAATTCTACCAGTGACAGCTCCATGTTGAGAGAGTCTGAGACAATTCATAAGTCAATAGGGATGTTTTTATTTACCAGACATGGTAAAGTTGTTAATTTTGGAAAGATTTTGAGGAATTTTTTTAAAAAAAATCAAAGAGGCTATAGAGTTCAAATGTTTAACTAACCCTGTAATAATGTCTTCCAAGCACCGTGACTGCTTTCTTTCAAAGTTGCACAATATTTGATAAATGAATGGCATTAATCAGAAAAGCATTAATTTAAATTAATTTGGCATGAAATCTTTGATATTTTTTGTAGAATTTATAAATTTCATTCCTTTTCAGTTATTCAAGTTTAAATAGAAAGATATGACCTGAGGGCGGGCAGGGACATCTGAAAAGTTATACAGATTCATAAGGACAAAGAGTTATGAGATTATGATGGAAGTTGCCCATATTATCAGGGTGTTCATTATTTTGAGTTTAATAGTAAAGTCAAGAATTGTATTGATGCTGTGTTTCAGTGAAAAATACATGGAAGCAGATCTTCATTGGGTCTTTTATTATTTTGAATATAGCCATCAATAGTTACTGATTAAGAATTAATAGCTATGTTCAAAATAGTCAGTGATGATACATGGTTTACATTAGTCATGGAATGTACAATCTTTGATATAAGGACATTGATTTATTTTTTTATTTTACTGATTTTTGCCATACAACGTGTTTTGATCATGATTCCCTACCCCAGTTCCTCCCAGATCATTCCAACCTTTGACTTCCCAACTTCAAAGGTTTGGAACACATGGAAATGAAAGACATAGCAGGATTTTTTTTGGGCCACCAGCTCACAAACAGCAACATAGAGACTTAATATTAATTGTGAAAACTTGGTCTTTAGCGTAGGCTTTTCTTCTACCTAGCTGTTATAATTTAATTAACCTGTTTCTATTAATCTACATCGATCACATGGCTCAGTTACCATTCCCCTGTCTTGTATGTCCCACTAGTTCTGTGTCCTGTTGGTGTCTCCATGCTACCCATCTTGTTTCCTCTGTGTCTGGTTGATGATTCTATCTTTTTTCTTCCCAGAGTCCTGCCTAGCCTTTCCCTGCTTAGCTATTGGCTCTGTATTAAACCAATCAGAAGATGCCTCGCCAAAGACACATCTTCACAGTGTACATAAATATTCCACAACAGAAAGATGCAAAGCTCTTAGCATGTTTTTATGTTTTCCTACTTAATTTTTTGTCATAGCTATTACTACACATACAATAGATTTGTGATCTTTACTCTTTCTGAAAATTTTTAACTCCTATGACTCCATGTTCACACCAGAGCTTTCTATAATGTGATACTTCTCTTTCCTATTGAAGAAAATTACAGATAGTTTTACGTGTTCTATCCTCACCTCTGAGCTTTGTAAATTCAGCCTGTCTTAGTCAGATCAAAACACAGATCAAAATCATAATCAAAACAAGTCAGAGTTAATCTCTTGCTGTGAAAAGACACTATGACCAGGAAAGCTTAATTGGGGCTGGCTTACAGTTCAGTGGTTTAATCCATTATCATCATTGCAGGAAACATGGTGGCATGCAGGCAGACAGGTGCTGGAGAGGTAGCTGAGAGTTTTACATCTGGACCAGCAGGCAGGAGGAAGAGACTGAGACACACTGGGCTTGGCTTGAGCAATTGAGACTTCAAAACCCACCCTACTGACACATTTTCTCCAACAAGGCTACATATCTTAATAGCACCACTTTCTATGAGCCCATGGGGACCATTTTCTTTGAAATCATCACACAGTCTGTTTGTTTTTATAATCTAAGCATGTTCCAAAATTCCAGATTAAAGTAGATATCTATTTTTTTTTCCTGGAAGATATATAAAGTAACCTGAATCTTGGTAAAAGACACAACAAAGTCAAGCAAAGAAAGAAACAGTACCACTCAACTGTGTAATTATGAGAAAAAGGACATAGCTTAGAAGCAGAATATAAAATTTCATTTTATAAATGGTGGCCAAATGTTAAGAAAATGAAGATTTGTCTGCGTTATGGGGGAAATTTCACAAGGCTTACCCCCAAATAAAGAGTTGCAGGTAGTAAATTTCTACTGAGAGAGGGAGAATCAGTTTTCTTCAGGAACAAGCCTCTTGACAAATATATGTAACAATGTTAATTAAAGAATAGGTTATGAATTTGAGCAGGAATGTGTGTCACAGAAGTCATAGGTGGAGAGAGAATTGGAAATTGTACAAATCCTCTGAAATTTAAATAACTGTGAAACAGTTAACTGTAAAAACAAACTATGAAATTCTCAAAAATTAAAAAAAATTAAGTAGAATAATGAAATACCATGTTTAGAGTGTTGATGGGAGCAAGCTTGCCCTGTTCTGGACATGCAACCACATACAATCACATTAGGGTCATTTCTGGGCATTATGACTTGCACAATGGAAGGTTTTCAGTATTTTGGAAAAGACAAAGCTTGGATAACACAATAATTAGCTTTAGATATTTGAGTAATATCACACAGAAAAGAGAATAAAGTCCTAATGGATCATAGGTTCACATCACTTGTGACATAGTCCAGGGAGGTAGATGTTGTCTCCTAAAGTGGCCATTTAGATTTGGCCATCATAGCTTGGCTATGGTACCATTCATTCTCTTTGGCCACACTGTTTGCAATAGCCCAGCAGCCCAGTTGTTTGGGTGGACAAAGAAAGCATAGTGACCAAGTAAGGATTAAGTATTTTACAAGGTGGGAGTAGGGAACAAAGTGGAGTGGTTTTAAAAGAGATTTTGGACATGGTTGTTGCCTGATAGTCTTAACAATCATCACTAGCCTGAGAGCAAAGGGCAGGCCTGCTGTATATTGGCCATGAGACTTTGGGTAGTTTCTTAATATCCTTGTACTTATTTCTTCATTTGTGAATAGGAGCTGAATTACCTGCCACCAGGGTATCTGTAAAGGTCATACAATATTTTCTTTGCTGAAACGCCTATTATAGTATGTTCTCAGGGCTTAGGCGGCTGTGGGCGAATATTTATTGAATCATGATGGCAATATTGCTGCTCTCAAACGGCAGACACTAAATCTAAGCAGAATGAAAGGGTACCACTCAGATTTTTCTCTTTTTGAAAAATGTATTTTTTGTCAATTCATAGGTGTATATAGTGAAATTTAGACTCTCTCTCTCTCTCTCTCTCTCTCTCTCTCTCTCTCTCTCTCTCTTGGTTTTTTGAGACAGGGTTTCTCTGTGGCTTTGGAGCCTGCGCTGGAATTAGCTCTTGTAGACCAGGCTGGTCTCGAACTCACAAAGATCCACCTGCCTCTGCCTCCTAAGTGCTGGGATTAAAGGCGTGCACCACCACCGCCCAGCGACTTTTTCTTTCTCACACCATGTCTTCTTCTACTATAGGAAGAATTTCCAATAGTTCCTCCTCTAGTGTTCATGGTGTGTATGTGTGTGTGTGTGTGTGTGTGTGTGTGTGTGTGTATCCTATTGAATTTAATAATAGTTGCTTATATAAGCATGAATAGAGGTGATTTACTTGGGCACAGGCTACTTTTCACTGGGTCTATTACAAATTAAAATGACACTTCATTAGCTATCAACAGTACCTTGAGAGATGTGCTTCATGAATTCCTTTCTCATTCATGCTGAAATGTCAACGGATCCCATCGTGTGCAAGTAGCCACAACTGCGGTGAGTTCATGAGTTCAGCAGTCCATGTCCAGGAGACATACACTCATGTCACACTGCCTTGACCCCTTATTCTTACATTCCTTCCACTCCCTCTTGCACAATGTTCCCTGAGCCTTGGAGGGGGTGATCTATCAGTCCTGTTTAGGACAGAGCACTCCACCATGCCTTATTGTTGGCACTTTTGTTATGACCCTCTACATTAACTGATGTCCATAGTTATAAGATACTTCTCTGAATCTGGGAGCATTGTTTATCTGTGGGCATAAATATGAACGTTCACAAGGTAGTTAAACAAAATGTTTAACAAAACATTAGGAGTATATTCCTCTCTAGGGCATTCTCTTCTCTGGCCAAAGCCTCTTGACTAGGTTGTCAGTACCACACATGGGTCTGTCCAATGGAACAGGGCTCAAATCCAGTCAGAGAGCTGTTGGTTACACCTATAATATCATGGCACTTTTTAAATTTCTGAGTATTATGTCAGGATATGAAAATTTCCAGTGTGATAATAAATACCATAGTTTGTTGACTTCTTTACTCACTGACTGGCACCATGGGTTGCTTCTCATTTTTGGTGCTTAGGAACAAATCAGTTATGAATTTCAAAGTATATATTATTGGGTATCTAAGTTTTCATTGAAGTCTATTTTTCATTTTATTAATTCATTTTGCTACTAAATAGGGAAAACACAAATTAACAATATATTGTCTATCTTTGTTGATATATCTCTTAGTCAAAATAAAGACAATTTTGACATTTATTTTGGTACAATAATATTAAATTATATAGCTTGACACTCAGAAGTTTGTATATTGCCTAGAATATATATTTGATATATCAACATCATATATCCATGCCACCTGCTAGTAAAGATGCATGATTCTATTTACATAGAAAAGATGCTTTTTGCCTGTAATACACATTTGCATGAAAATTTCTATCAGACAAGATATCTTCCAGTGGTGGCATGTAATAGAATTTTATGTCTTATTATGAATAATAACAAACATACACTCTTAAGTATGTCTATCAGTTCAGTGGCATAGAAAAGTTAAATAAATAAATAAGAGCTAAGTAAACTATGTATTGAAATAAACCAAATATCTAGATTACAGCAGTTTTTATTATAGTCACTAAGTGAGAATCTTTTTCTAGAAGTGGGAAATTGGTAATAGTTACTCAGCAATTGTTTAGCAGCATTAGCAAATCCATACAAAATTGTTGCTATTTATTGTAACTTCATAGATACATATATAATGCATACACACATGCCTGTGTCACTTATTAATGTAAACTGGCCTTTGCTGAAGCACTGGGGTATTGTTCATCATTAATAATCTCAGAGCTAAGAGTGATGAGGCACAAACACAGGGCTGACTCAATGCTTGGAGGGTCTTCTCACAGCTGAGGATGGATGGAACCGTGCTGGGCTCAATTTCAAAGTTCATCCATAATCGTTACCTCACCTGCAAGATTAGAATCCGCAGATTCAAGTCAACCAGCATACTGAATTAAGATCTCTTGATTAAACTGAGGTTATGAATTCTTCAGTTATAAAAAGGGAAAATGAAATCATAAATTTCTTTGGGTTAAACTAGTTACTAATGGAATGCGGTGCAGAAGGATCCCAAGTCAGTGTTTGCATCCTTATCCTCTTAGCGTTGCACCCACCAGGACAGGCTCATTCAGAATCTGCTTGGAAGAAAGTCTGAGAAACCATTGAGAATTAGCCTGTTGCGTGAGGGAAGAAAATTAATAGACAAACTTCATAATTAGAATTGGGCACCATGTTTTAATACAATATGCTGCTTGCAACTTGCTCTCCAGGTCGACGATTATGTATTAATTTATAGAAGAAGGGTAAAAATAAAACAATATGTTGCAAAAATTGCTAACACACTAAGAGCAACATTTTCTTGGTGCCTGTTGGACAAGCATGCTACACAATATTGGCGGATTTTGCAGGGTGGCTGAAGAGATTATCAAATTTTGGTACATGTAGGGCCCTGACCTATCAGTCACACTTGTATTTTCAATTAAAACTTGTTTCCAATACCATGGGAATAATCAAAGCCCTTTGTGTCGAAATCTAGCACCCAAGTCTCAGACTCCGGTGTTTGGAGCAGTTTTTGGCATGATATGGAAATTTTGTGCGGTTAAGATGAGGGAGAAATCAGCACCACGGACAGCGGATTGAACAGTTAAAGGCAGGCTCAACCCTGGATCTTCCTGAAGAAGCGCGGAAGAAACAGGATGGAGGTGGGGGTGAGGGGTGAGGGAGGACAAGATTAGATGAAGACAGAAAATAGTTCTTTTTTCCCCTCATCCTTGAAAAACCCCATTGGGAGTTAAAAATGGGAATAGAGAGGGGGCGATTTCAGAGAAAAGAGCCTCTAAGAAAGGTAGGGACAGCACCCTGAAGGCTGATGTTATTTCTGCTAATGTGGTATCATTATTTCTGCGCCTGAAAAACAGATAGTAGCAAGGAAAGCCTAGGGTTGCCAACGTTGTTGTTTCTAGTGAGTCTAGGTTATGAAGTGGTTTTTTTTGTCTTGCATGTTTTAATATACATTTCACTACAGGGAGAAAGGAATCTTAATTATAGAGGCCCCATGATACAGTAACTGTGTGTTTGGATTCAGGAACAGTATCCTACTTTCCTTTTAATCTTGTCTAAAGTCTGGCAGGCATGCAAGGACTCGGCAATCAGCATTTTAGGGAATGCTTTGGAAGGTGGAAAGTAGAAGAAAATGTTATGGTATATGGTGTTACATAAAAAGTCAGTATAATATGAATTAATAAATATTTAGTCATATTATAGACAGTATACTGTGGATCATGAGTTCAGAAAGACACACATATAAACTCACATATAACACTCACACACATTACACACTCACACACACACAAACTTATTACAGTGGTTTAGGTAACATGACTGGAAAATGACTAGGTCAATATGATATGGTTGTATGTCTGCCCAACAAGAAGGTTACTATTGGATAGTTGCTGGCACTATGCTCCATAGGTGGAATTCCTTCTTCTGCAGGGAAGGCATAGTCTTTGTTTCAGGAGGCATTTGATATAAAGGTCCTTATTTCCTAATTGACAGGCCAGGCACATTAACAGGAAACGCACTCATTTTATATTGCAGGTGGCCAAGCAGATAAGACTCCAGAAAGGCAGGCTAACACACAAGCTGCTGACTTCATGCCATAGTTTGGTGACACTTCATAGTGATTTAGGGTCAGATTTTGGTTCTTGGGAGGGCACAACAAAAGAAAACCAGAAGGGGTAAATACCATTTTATCAAAATTATGTGTCTCAGTAGTTTGATGAAGTTTCTACTGATGTTGTTGGGGGAAGCGAGGGACTTGTAGAGTATGAGTTTGTATGTAGGTTGGGGATTTTAGTTGCTGCACCATATCCAGCAAGTAGAGGCAAGAAGCTAGAAGGTGTGTACCAACTGCAGCACCTCAGTTGGTATCCCCTTACAAGCTAAGGTGATTTGTATGAAAACCTTTGTTACTATCTTTCCACCTTTAAAATCTACTGATCTAACCTGTTGATCTAATTCTTGTAGTGTCTGAAGTGATGAAGGTAGTGTAGTATGTTCTTGTGTGAGAGTGTGAGCACATGCATGTGGAGATTAGAGGCTGATATCAGTTTCTTCCTCACTTTTCACAGTTTTGTGTGTGTGTGAGAGAGAGACAGAGACAGAGGTAGAGATAGATAGATAGATGATAGATAGATAGATGATAGATAGATGATAGATAGATGATAGATAGATGAAAGATAGATGATAGATAGATGATAGATAGGTGATAGATAGATGAAAGATAGATGATAGATAGATGATAGATAGGTGATAGATAGATGATAGATAGATGATAGATAGATAGATAGATAGAGTGCTCAAGTGCCTTCAAAGCCCAGAGACATTGGACAACCTTGGATATAAAGCTGTAGGTGGCTGTGAGTTTCCCAACATAGGTGCTGGGAGCTATACTCTGGTCCTCTAAAAGAGCAGCAAATACTCTTGACCACTAAGCCGTCTCTTTTCAGCTCCCATCTTATTTGAGGTGGGCTCTGTCATCGAACTTGGAGATCAAGGATATGGCTAGAGTCAATGACTAGTGAGCTCTAGGAATCCTGCCATCTCTACCTCCCCATGCTGGGTTTATAGATGGGTGCCCTTGTACTTAGCTCGTCAAGGTTGAGCAATAGATACTTTATTAACTGGGATGTCTCCTCAGCTTTCTAGTGGTCATTTTTATGTACATCTTTAAGCATAAACTTTCCTCTGATTTTGGAAACTGGAGAAACATTTGGAAACTGTCAGACTCTCTTCTGTACTTTTAAAAGGCAGTCCCTATCTGTGTGGTCCTACTTGCATTGGAACACACACACACACACACACACACACACACACACACACACACACACACACGGTCTTGCAGATCTTGCCAGGCAAAGACAAATTATATAAGGAACATAGGTGTTTGTTTCAAAGTACAAGGGAATCCAAAAGCCTCAGTTCAAAAGCTTGGACCAAGTCCTAAAACAAATAAAATCGACAAGTGGCTCACAGGTGATGTCAACTGGAAAGACCCAACAAAATTGATTTCTGCTTTCTTTTGTGAGAACACAGAAAGCTTACTGATTGTACACAAGTACAATTGCTACATGAATTTTTGTTTGCAGTAGGAATACATATATATCATACCCATTTGTGGTTGTAATTTCTTAGTAATTTAGAAAAAAACAGATTTTTAGAATGCCGAGATATCCAGTTTAAAATGAGTTGTTTCCCTAAAATACAGCTTTATACTTAGATTCTTTTATCAATTCTACCCAGTAATATTTTCTATTTACATAAAAATGTACTCTTTTTAAAAAGAAATTCTTATTGGAGTGTAACGTACATGTCAAAACTGGCACAATCACAGACAGCTGGAAAAACGATCGTAAAATTGATGCCTCTAAGGGAAACACAATTCAGATGAATGTTATCAGGATACAATTATTGTGTTCATTTTTCTCTACAAAGAAAACCATTATTTGGACTTTGAACAAGCATTTTGTTTTGCCTGCTTTTGTAATTGGTATAAATGAGGTGTTACAGTATGTACACTTTTAAGGCTGACATTTTTCATATAATTATGTTTATAAGTTCACCATTTCTGTTGTGAGTAGCAGTCAATTTTTATTGTTTTATGGCATTCTAATGTACAACTATAATACAAGTTATTCATAATTTTATTATTTAATGAAAATACTAGTTGCTCCCAATTTGGGCTATTCGGAATATTACTACTGTGAACATTTTTTACGTGGTTTTTAACGTACATTTCTGTGTATTAAATAAGGGCAAAATTGCTTGGTTGTAAGGCATGGGTAGTTTGGCTTTAGTAGTTATTGCCAAACCATCTTCTAAAGTGATTGTGCTAATTTATATTCACATCAGAAAAAGCCTTAAGGTGAAAATTGAGCTTTTTGCACTTTTTTTTCTCTCTTGGATTTTCCCCTTCAATTTTTTTTTCTGCTTTGGTAGTTGTCTTATGCTTCAAAAATATTTTGCCTAGCTCCTTGAATTCTTCTTTCAGAATGTTTCTCTACATCACTATTACTTATCATCACTGAGAACATCTAGTATAGATGCCCTTTAAACCTCAAAGATAGTAAAATACTTTCATTTTATTTTCCTTAATGTTATAGCTACAGAAGAATCAGGCAGACAATTGAATTTGAGTAGAGATAAAGATACAGGAAATATCATAAATAAAGAAAGGCAATAAACTGAAATAGGGCTGAAATCACAAACTGCGAGATGGATAGTAAAGTTAGAGAAGCCATGTTTCTCCCCCTTTCCTTGGTGACAACTTTGGATTTGATTTAAAAGCTATGAGAAATCATTGAACACCTTGATACAAGAGAAAGGATCAGATTTAAATTCTCCAAAATAAATGTTAGAAACACTATGGAGAATGTGGATGAGAGACTGAGGCTGGGCTCCAGAAAATGACTCATTTAAAAAGTTGCAAGAAAAAACAATGTCAAAGGTAGAAGACAAAAAAGAGTCAAGAAAGAAAAGAAAGCAAGTTAAAGGTTGATTTCTCACCAGCTACCTAAAAGCCAAGAAAGCAGGAACAACACATTTTAGTTCCTGAGAGCAAATTAATTGCCAGCAAAGATGATTATACCCAGCAAAATATCCAGCAAAATTATATTTTAAAAGAGATGTTAAAAAATAAGAACACAAGATAACCAAACATTAAGGGAGTTCATGACAACCACACTCCACTGTAGAAAATGCTTCCTGAAATAGTATGCATGGAGGAAAAAGAAAGCCAGCCTCATTCACAAGCACCAGCAAAAGTATATTTCACAAGAGAAATCAATGAGCCAAAGCGTACTCAGAAGGAATCTATCATGTGCCATAGCAAACCTCTAAGGCTAACAGGGGAGGGAGGAGAAAAGATGTAACGGTTCTCCAACCAGCCACAGCCAACAGAACTAAAAGAATCAGTGAGCCCTCTCAATGCAGGTGACCTTACATGCAGAGAGTCTCCACTCACCATTTAAATGGCATAGGCTAGTTGGCTAGATTAAAAAGCAAGATGTTACTTATTTTCTCCAAGAACCATACCCCAGTTTCAAAGACATCTTCTGGTGTAGGAGGGTCCTTCTGTATTTGGGTTGCTTTCATTGGTTAATAAAGAGACTGCCTTGGCCTTTTGATAGAGCAGCCCTTAGGTGAGCAGAGTAGACAGAACAGAATCCTGGTAAGAAGGGAAGTGTGGCAGACGCCATGATTCTCCGGCCTGAGATGGACGTAGGTTAGACTCATGCCTGTAAGCCACATTCCTGTGGATATACATAGATGACTATATATGGGTTAAAGCAAGATGTAAGAGTTAGCCAATAAAAGGCCAGAGATAATGGGCCAGGCATTGTATTAAATTAATATAATTTTCATGTGGTTATTTCGGGTATAAGCTAGCCAGGACCAAAAGGAAGCTGGCGGCTGGCCAGGAGCTGGGTGCAGGGAACATGGCCCGCTAGCCTCATTACTACAATCTACAAACTGGGAGACAAAAAAAAAATCTGTATTTTAATGTGTGTGTGCGTGTGTGTGTGTGTTTGTGAAGTCCATGACACTACAAAAGGGACCATTAAAGGATAGGAAGAAATCTTAAGGCAATGGGAGGAGAGGGTAATAGAATACATATGACATAGAGGTACAAATAGGTCTATTGGGGGTGGGTGGGAGGAAGAGGAACATCAATGAGCAAAAAGGATGGACAGAGAGTTTGTATGAAATGTTACAGTAAAATGCACTATTCTGTATGCCAACATTTGTAAAAACAATCAGCCAGAGAAGGCAGGTGTTATTTTGGTGTTTTGTACAGAGAAGGAATAAGGTGGGCTCGTATTAAAGAGGGAGATTTCAGGTTTAAAGACTGGAAACGATGTGAGCTGTAGGCTGAGGTTTTATAAGAGCAGAAGTTGTGGGTAACTGGCACTTTCCTGTAGCATTTGAAGTTTATACGGGGTGTATTGGCAAAAGAAAGGACAATAAGGACTAAAATAAAGATGTGATGAGTGAAAGCCCTGGATTTTCCGTGTTAATTCAAGCTAATCAGTGAGAAACAGCCTCAAAACATAAGATCAGTTCACTGAATGCTGTGCCTGCTCATTTATTATTTAAACAAAATGCTTCTTTGAAAAGCCAAGCATTTGCACAGTTGTTTGGGGACCACTCTGACTGTTTTAAGGCTCATTAAAGAGCATCCATTGGAAGGGAAAATAGTTTCCTAAACATTTTCACCATGTGATCCACTGGAAAGCACTGCCCCAAGAAGTCGACACTGAAGTATTGAAGCATCTGTCAAGTTCTTTCCTCTGAGAAGAACTGGCCAAATCATTTGCAGCATCATCTGATTAATTCAACACTGTGCTTAATAATTCCCAGAATGACTCTGTTCTTGGCAACACATTGACAAGGGAAAGGATTTGGTAGAAAGAAATGTTACAACTTCAGTTGGTCCCTTTTGTCACATGAGCATTTCCCCCACTTACTAGCTTACTCTTTGGTCCAATGAAGAAGTCAGAAAGCAAAAATGAAAAAAAAAGAGATTAAACCACCCACTATAAACCAAACAATGATTAAAAATCAAAATGCTTACATCTAGTTGTAGAATACGATAATCTCAAAGTTCTGAGGACCCCTTCCTTCCCTCTGTCCTGTCTTGAGCAGAACTGAGGCAGGTCCATATCCGAGTAAAATCACTGTACTGAGTTAGCAGTACTCAAACATGATGAAATACGGCCCTTTCTGTTCTGAGATGTGTAGTATGAGGCCGCTTGTTTGTTCCCGGCAACTCAGACGGGAAATAATCACACAAAACTATATGATTTGCAATACTGTTTGGCTAACAGCTTAAACGTATTGCTAGCTAGCTTTTACATCTAGAATTAACCCATTTCCATTATTTTATATTTTAACCACGATGCTCGTGGCCTCCTGGCAAGGTTCCAGCTGGCAACTCACGTCTTTCCCCTCTGGCGACTACATGGCGTCTCCTGACTCCACCTCCCAGCATTCAGTTTAGTGTCGTGTTCTCCCCGGCCAGCCCCTGCCACCTCTATTCTTCCCTGCCAGGCCCAAGACAGATTCTTTATTAACCAATGGCATCTACAGCATACAGAGGGGAATCCCACACCAGGCTTCCTGGTTTCCATGCCCATGATGGCAAATGGACTTTCTTTAGGTTGCAAATCTGACTGGCTGGTCCTGGTTGCTTGATCGCGGTATTGAGCAGACTCAAGGCAGGAAGAATGCTATAATTAGGATGATGTCTGCTGTGGGCAGACATAGTGACAGTGAACCGGAAACTGGAAGGCAGAAATGACAGAGCCCCTGTCTGTGTGCGTAAGTCGCTGGAAAGTTCCTCCGTTATCCATCAGTCACCACTTGGAAGTGTGATGCCTGAAAATCAGGGAGGGAGAACAAGATGAACATAGTGAGCAGGAAGGGACTGTGGTGCAAAATCCTGTGGATGCAATTCACATCCGGGTGCTACCACGTTCCAGTCATGTGATCCTGGATGATTCATTTACTCTTTCATTGACAGTAAATAAGAATAAAGATACCTTTCCCATCTTTATGTTAAAAAGTTGATAACATTTTGGGTTTTCAGCCCTCAGATTGCAGGCTGTCAAGGTCCTATAAAGCTGGTCCTTTCCTCCTTTTTTTTTTTTTTTTTGAGAAGCAATCAAAGAATGCTAAATTATAAGTTCCCAAGGAGAGCGATTGTGCTGACATTGCATTCTGCAGGGTAACCATGCGTTTTACTCTCAGGCACCCATTATCGTTTGTTGAGGTAAAGGATCATGAGCGTCCACACCAGCAAAGTGTTGGCAATCAATTACTTTCTTCAGTGGCTTTAAGGTTTATCGTCAAGTCTTTCACTTGCATGCTTAGAGCCTCCTCAAGATATTTTATATTATTTGAAGCTGCTGTGAAAGGTGCTATTTCTCCAATTTCCTTCTCAGTCCGTTTGTCACTTACAGCCAGAAGGGCTATTGAGTTTTGTATATTAATTTTGTATCCTGCTACTTTGTGGAACATGTTTTATCAGTTGTAGGAGTTCCATGGTAGAATTTTGAACATATTTTGAGGTATGTCTTAAAAATTTTTTGTGGTAATTTTTTAAGCTATCTTAATTTCTTTTTAATTTTTTTTTGTTTTTCAAGACAGGGTTTCTCTGTAGCTTGGGAGCCTGTCCTGGAACTAGCTCTTGTAGACCAGGCTGGCCTCGAAATCACAGAGATCCTCCTGCCTCTGCCTCCCGAGTGCTGGGATTAAAGGTGTGCACCACCACTGCTCAGCTTAAAAAATCTTAACAGCTTATTTTCTTTTATCTTTGAGGTTATAATATAATAACATCATCTCTCTCTTCCCTTTCTTCTCTCTAAACCCTCACAGATATCCATCCTTGCTCTCTTTCAAATTTGTGGCCTCCTCTTTCATTAATTGCTGTTCCATGCATATATACATTTATATGATCTAAATCTAACTATAACCTGCTCAGTCTATAAATATTATTCATATGTGTGCCTTCCAGCTGACCATTTGGTAGTGGAGAGCCAGTTGGTGCGGTTGCCCCTGGAGAAGCCTCTCTTTCCCATTCCCAGGATCCCTTAGTTGCTTTTAGTTGTTTAATAGGGTTGAGGCTCCACACCTTGCCTACTTTTTGACTCCATTGTTTGTTTCCTTGAATTTTTGTCTTTTGAGTTCTTTGATATTCTGGGTGGTAACCCTCTGTCAGTTGTGGAGCTGGTAAAGACTCTTGCCCATTCTGTGGGCTTCTTCTCCACTCACTTGATTGCCTTCTTAACTGAGCAGAAGCTTCTTAGTTCTATGACATCCAAATTGTCAGTTGTTGGCCTGGATTCAGTGGCAAGTGGAGTCCTGGTCAGAAAGCCAGTTCTTTAGCCTGCCTCCCTTTATTCAGCAGTTTTAGCATCTAAGTTTTCAAATTGAAATCTGTAATGCATTTGGATCCAGTATTAGTGCAGAGTGCTAGGTATGGGTCTAATTTGTCTATTTTTTGCATGTGAAAAATCCATTTTCCCCAGCACCATTTGTTGAAGGTGTTGTCTTTTCTCCATAAAAATTAGGACTACTGTTTGATTCAGCAACCCGTTTCTAGGTATTTGTCCAGAAGACTTGGACTAAGGACCTCAAAGAGATTAGCACTCTCATGTCCATTACAGTGTGTTTACAAGACAATGCATATAAATCACTAAAATATTCATTGTCATATGAATAATAATCCTAAGTATATACATGCAGTGGAGTACTATTCATTCCTATGTCTTGCGATACTGACTACATGGTTGCCATGGGAGAATGTTAGAGTAACTGAAAGGAGGCAGCCATGACAAATACTGCATAATTTGCCTATGTGTGCTGGCTCCAACAGTGAAACCCATGTAAGCTGAGACAGAACAGTGGTTGCCAGGCTCTGGGAAAGAGGAGAAGTGGGGTGCTACCAATCAAGAGACTAATGTTTTCATGGTGCAAGATGAGATGCTCTAGAATCTTAGTACGTGGAACACATGCTGATTATTCTTACCATAATAAAACAAAAGCAAGAAAGAGCAAATATCACTGTATGGAAGGCACTGAGGTTATGTATAAGATGTGTGTTCTAATCTTAAGGTAATTTTTTTGCAGTTGTGCCATTTATTTGTTTTTTTCATATTAAACTGATGCATATAGTTTAAGATGGTAGTTATTGCAAGTAGTCACATGAATAAGCAACTAGTAGCGTAGATAATCATTTGGGGAGAGAGGGCGGCATCCTCTCTGGCTTCTCCAGACTTCTTAATAGTTTTCATGCTGGCAATGTGGCTCATTGGGTACAGGTGCTGTTGCAAAAGCCTGAAGACTTGAGTTTGATCCCTAGAACCCACGTGGTAGAAGGAGAGAAACAGTTCCTTCACACTGTCCTCTGATTTCCACATGTGCACTATGGCACACACATACACATGGACAGACAGACAGATAGACACACACACAAAATGAATGAATGAATGAAAAATGAATAAAATTAAACAGTAATGTAGCTTTTTATTTCATTTGAAAATATATTTATATTCTTATTAATTTTTGAGAAGTTTGTGCAAACAGGACATGTATTTCTACCTCATTCACCTCCCATTCTGACCCCTAACTTTTCCCAAATCCATAACTGCCTTCTTGTCCTTTTTTCTTTTTCTTCTTCTTCTGGCTTTTGTAATCCACAAGGTGAACGTGAGCAGCTCATATACTCATGTGGGGCCAAACACTGGACCTCAATGGACTCACAGGGGCCACCATCTTAAAGAAAACCAATTCTTCCTTCCCCAGAATCCAAGAATGTAGTTTGAAAATCATCTATTTTATTAGAATAATCTTTTGTTTTTTTTTGTTTTGTTTTTGAGATGGGGTCTCATGTGGGTCTGGCTTATTTGGAACTTACTATGTAGACCATAATAGCTTCTGCCTTTAGCATCTGTCTCCCAAGTTCTGGGGTTACAGGTGTGCATCACCATGCCCAGATGAAAATTTTATTTTTTAATTTTCACTTTTAAAATTTTATGAAAATTTTGCAAAATTAAAAAAAATCACACACCAAAATCAACCAGACTTCATGTCTATACAACTTGAATGCATATATAGTTAGAGCTGGCATTCAAATTAGAAGCTTCGTGAGGCTTCATATGAAATTTGACACGTTTAGTATCAGATATATTTTACGCAGTTCTCTACCACCCAAACCAAACAATCCATGACAGAATCAGAACTAGAAAAACAATTGGCTTTATTTCCTCACTTATACATCCTGTCCATCACCTGAATTTAGAATTGAGCTTTCCTTGTTCTCTTTTCTTCATACTACATTGCATTCACATGTATGTTTGTTTACATACATGCATATATTATTGGCTAGACTCGGCATATGTAACAATTTATTTTTGATCAAGGTTAAAAAAACCCTCAACTTACCATCTTAAACATCTGCACCTGTACTGTTCAACAGCACCAGGTGTATTCATAGCTGAGTTTAAGATTGCCAGAACTTTCTCTCTCGCCAGCTGAAGCTTCTCATCCATGAAGCATCTTTATAGTCAGTTTCTCCTTCAAATCTTGACAATCACCAACCCATTTTCTGTCTCTCGATTTGGCTGCTTTAGGTATTCCTATAAGTAGAATCTTATAAAATACAGGGATAAATCATAGCAAGTCATGAATAGGGGCCAAATAAGATGACAGGGTTAGTACAGACTCAAAGGATGTGTTTTTCTAATGTCTGCTGAGCTAGCATGTGATCAGAAGTTCAGGTATCGGGATAATTTTCTTGGGGCAGATTCCTTGTAGTTTATGTGTGCATTGGCTGTTGTTTGTTGTGTGCCTTTATCTGACTCTACCTGGCAGTTTCCAATCCAGAGCAGATCTTGGGACATCAGTTGCCCACGATGCGTTTAAAGGTGCTATTCAGATTACAAAGAACTCCTGCTAGGATCAAAAACCCAGACTCTGGATTGCTTTGTTTGTGTTTTAACTCTGGGGAGTAGGGTGCTTTGAACTGTCGTTTAAAAAGGTGTGTTTATTTGTTTGAGGTTCAGTGCAGTGTTACGAACAATCTCAATGTGGGTTTATTCAATAATGAGCACAGGCATGCGTGTAACAAACTTCCAAATGTTTTACAGCTGACTTCTCATTAATCAGCAGTTATGCATCATCAACAATCAGTAAATATTCATCTACAGTTTTTAGAAGAAGACTGACTGCTTTGGTTTTCTAAGTACAGTTTTATGCTTAATTTTCCTGAATGGGTCATATGACTTCTGACAACTGGATGGGAATAGACCTCTCTGTGAGACCCCCTGGTAGACCCCATATTCTATATTTGTAGTATCTGAATGTGAGTGAGGAAAAGGACCTTGACCTCAAGGTCCTCTCTTCTATCTGAGAGAATGTTATTTTGTCAGAGCCAAGGGAACCCAGGAAGTCAAAGTGTGGCTTTCATATTCTGAGATGGGCAGACAATGAGAACTAAGTGTAACACTGCACTGAATCTCAAACAAATAAACACGTACCTATGCATGAACAGACAGGGATGTTGGCATTTGAAGCAGCTTTTTATAGGATTGTATTTGCTTGCGTAGGCATGTATTCTTAATTTAAAGAAGTCAGATTGGTCAGATATAAGTTGTGTTATTATTATTATTAATAATAATATAATGCATTCACACACTGTTTCAGAGTTATTTCAGAGATATTTTCAACACCCAGAAGCCAACTTACTCTAGTTTTATAAATAAGACTTGAAAAGTTTTCACAACTTGCTCAAGATCATTGGGCAGATTTTTAAACCCAGTTACTTCAAATCCACGATGCCTTAAAAGATATTGTGATTTTTTTTCCAATTTTTTGAAAGTTCCATCAAAGTATGAAGTTACACTATTCTGTAGACTCACTCTACAACAAATTAACTTCCCTTTATTTCTGGGCATAGAATACAGATTCCATTTCCAGTCAAATTACTCAATAGGATAAAAGAACGTTGGCATATCTAGGCCTGGCTCATAATGCCAGGCTCTTCTTCCTTCTCCTTCCTGTCTTGAAGCCATGTGTTAGAGATGGCAAAGCTTATATCCATCTGAGTCTTTGTATAACTTACATAAAAAAGAGCCCTTCCTCTTTGAAGAAATAAACCTCCATTGAATTTATTGAGCAAGAGACAAACTTCTATTACATTAAGCTACTGGACCTTGGAACTTTACAATTTTAGAGCAGCTGATGTTTGTTGCCTTGGTAACACACTCTTATTTACGTTTAGGCTCTACTGTATGGATGATAGTTCCTTTCTTCTGAAGTTAATTAGGGCAAATGATCATCCTCACCAAGGCTGCTCCTGTATCCTTACTTCCACTCACTTCTTCGGGCTCTTGGGTCTTTTAAAGCACACGAGATTAGGCTGGGAGACCATCTTTGACTCTCTTATTATAATATTAGATATTAAAAATTATTAATATAGTAACCAATGTCTCTGTCCACACATCGAGAACTTCAGGCAATAATTTACTGAACATATCACTGTGTGTCGCTTTCTGTCTTCTTGGATACCTACTCTGATTTCTCCAGCTCACTTCCTTCTGTGATGATGGCTTGAGTACCAGGAGCTCTGTGGTGCATTGACCTTTCTACCACATCACCGGCCAGCATCCATCTTTTTCTTGTTAAGCCTCTTACTATTGAATCAATTCCCTGAGTTCCTTTGTCTCACTTTCCTAACTGTTTCTGGCCAGATTCCAACTCTCAATGAATCTAGCTTTAGTCCCATTCTCCCTCTACCCCAGAATAGGTGGATATGGATGGAAAATAACACACCAGTTTTGACTTCCTTAACTTTACATTCATAACCACAGAATGAAATTGGAAACACATCACAGCCAGGCAATGCTTTTGTGTTTCTCTTATCAACTCTGCCCTTTTTCCAAACTTAAAGACCCTCTAATTAGGTTTTCATGCTTCTACTCATATTTATGTGGTACTCCTCTTTATTCCTCTTGGTATTTTACCATAAAAAAGCCAGAAAAAGCTTTTTCCTTTTCCGTTGACTCTGTTGCCATTTCTCCTTGTACTTTGGTAGTCTGCCTTCTCTCTTGACTAAACAGATAAACTAACTTGCTGTTGTCCGAGGCTAGTTTTCCCTCTTCACACTGGATTCTCTCCCCTCTCCCTGACTGCTGTACCAATTTCCACTTTCCTTAGCAGCTGCTAAGTCGTGTTTGGCTCATACATACTAAGTAGATTGTAAGCTCCTGCTTGAAGCTATTATCATTGTATTGTGTATGCTAAGTATAGGATTGACCAAGCATGTACATTTGTGAATGACTCCACTATCCCTCGTGGATTCCTCTATTTTTTTGTGAATGATCATGGTTGGTTAGAGAATCCCATCATGACAGAGTGGAAAAACACCCTAGCTTCCCCTTAGGGCTGAATGAGAGTTCTGGAGAGACAAACAACACAAGAGCAGGGGTCCAGTTCCTGATATGATCGTATGCAATGGTCTAGCTTCCGGAGACTCCGCCTGCTGACTAAGAGTTGCCTCTAGGATGATGCTAACCTTTATCAGTAGGATCTTTGCTCCTGTTCTCCTCCAGCACTGCAGAAATATCCAGAGCTTTGAGTTCTTTGGATGCTTGCAAGTCCTCTGTGCTAAGTTTTTGTCCGTTCTTTTGCTTTTTCTTCTTCTGCTCGGAAGATTTGCCAGGTCACCACAACCCTACTGTGCTCCGTGTCACTCTGCTCTAAAGCTTGGGGAAAGGGTGCCCACAGGACTTCCTCCTTGCTGTGTCCTATTACCTCACACTTGTTTCCCTGGTCGTTCTCGCTGAACAGAAGTCCCAGCTTTGCTAGTAGTCTGCTTTCCTAATATTGTGAGCCCTATGATAGTGGACACTCTCTTTCACTCATTATTTTAATTTTGTCATGTACTTCAAGAAAATCAACAAAATAGTCAAACCCTTATCCAAACTAACCAAAAGGCAGAGAGAGAATATTCAAATTAACAAAATCGGAAATGAAAGGGGGGCATAACAACAGACTCGGGGAAAATTCAGAGAATCATCAGGTCATATTTCAAAAACCTGTACTCCACAAAATTGGAAAACTTAAAGGAAATGGACAGCTTTCTGGATAAATATCACTTACCAAAATTAAATCAAGACCAGATAAGCAAATTAAACTATAACTGCTATAGAAATAGAAACAGTCATCAAAAGTCTCCCAACTAAAAGAAGCCCAGGACCAGATAGTTTCAGTTCAGAATTCTACAAGACTTTCAAAGAAGAACTAATACCAATACTCCTCAAATTATTCACACAATAGAAACAGAAGGAATATTGCCAAACTTTCTTTATGAGGCCATACAATTACCCTGATACCAAAACCACAGAAAAACATTACTAAGAAAGAGAATTAATTTTGTCATGCAACAGCATTTGCTATGGAGGGGTCTTAGTAAATAATCATTAAGTGAATGAATAATGTGTATCAAATTTTTCTTATAGAAGAATAAAAACTTCCTTCCTATTGTGCTCTATAGATCTTTATCTCAGGTGAGAAAGAGATGGTCCCTGGTCCTAGTCTAGCAGACTGGTACAGTAGATTAATTATTGTGTTTTCAAGCTGAGAAGATGTGTAATAATACTATAAACATATTAAAATCAGTGGCTGTGTATATACTGGGAAGAGTTTGGCCTTGGAGACCAACTGAAAGTTGATGTGTATTCCTCCCATACCTTTTAACTTCTCTATGATCCAGCTTCTGGTCTGTAAAATAGGGGTGAGGATTTGTGTCCTCCGATATGCTAGTCATGCCGAAGGAGGTGAAGTTTGATAAACCAGCTTCATCTCCACTTCTGACAGGTCCATAAAAACTAGCCGCAGTAGCTATTGACTTCCATCATGACCCTTTGTAATCATATTAAGAGACACCAAGGTCCAGAAGTCTTCACACAAAACAGACTATCTTAAATTCGTTTACTAAATTCATATTTGCATCATTCTAGTAGTCAAGTTCAGATGGACACTGTTTACAATACATTTCTGAGCTCTAGCAAGCTGAGGCAAATATCTAAGGCACGGCATTTCCACAAGCACACTTTTCCATGTGGGTCTTGGCCCTGTGATAGCTGAGAGATTACTATACCATATATAACAAGTTATCACTGAAATAAGAGTCATCGTTGGTCCCAGTGTCTCCTTCTTAATACTGAAATTAATCCAGAAAGATTGGCTGGCAGATAAGCTAACCACTCGAGAAGATAGGGTTGGCCCAAGGATATGCCTCTTCTGGCGTCTGGCTGGGAGGCTGGGGAAGAGTTCACTACAGGTGTTTTTAGTGACTGCCAATTTCCTTAATGTCTTGGGTGCCACAAACCGACTCTCCTCTGCCAGCACATTTGGTTTACAAGATGAATCTCCCGTAAAACACTGCTGGTTACATTTACGAGAGCACATGCAAAATTAAACCGCTGACCCGGTAGTCAAATAAAACTTCCCATAAATTTTTGAGCTTGTTCTTTGCCTTTCTTAAAGTAAATGAACCTTTTGTTCATTAATTTTTCAAATAAATGCTCGTACAACAAACAGGAGCTCCAGGATCCGGGGTACAAATAAGAGAGCAAAAAAATCATGCTTCTTGGGCACATGCTGGGCTCCTTGGCTTGGTTCTACTAGTAGAGGCGCAGCATTGATGGTGCCACCATGGGACAATACTTGGTAAGTCGGATCCAAGAACAAACTGGACATAAGGTCTCACGACGATTTGGACTTTGCCCACGCATGCCTCAGGTAGAACTGGCTCCATATGGTGACCGCGATGTCTTATTTGGCATCAACAGAAACTCCCGAGTCCCTCCTGGGCAGCGAAAATAAGCAACACACATCCCAGTCAGCTGTCTTCTAGGAATCTGTGAGGAAGAGAGAATGAGCGCACACAGTGCTGTTCACCAACAAGATTCGCGGTCCGTCCCCGTCCAGTTCTGTCCCTTCGGTCCCGTCCCCTGCCTCCCCGGCAGTACTTCCAACACATGGTAACTTTTTGGGGTTTTATTATCCTGGTTATCTTGGGAGAGTGGTTGACTTTTTGTCATTATCTAAGGAGCTCCGTGGGAATCGCTAAGGCAGTGCTCGGGGTGTTCCAGAAAAGAAGTGTGAATGAGGAGCCTTGCTGGGGACTGCGTCTTAATATGTTCCTTGTGCTCATTGTCTTTACTAGCTGCAGTAACGTAGTGGTGGGAAAGGGGACTTCCTATTTCCCTCGCCCCCCAATTTAATATTTGGGACATGCTTCCAAAATTCCTATTTGCAGAACTGATGGGAGAGGGAGGGCTTCGGCCTTGGTAAGTCAAGGGTTCAAACTGTTAAATATTTATGACTGTATATGAAAATCAATTTACAATGTAAGGTAATACACATTGTTCACACATGTGCACCCATGTGTGGCTTCCAGTCAGAAGGGGATTCTGGCATTTTCCATATGGCATTTGAACACACATATGGCATTGGTGACCAAGCTCTAGCCTATTGCAAAACATTCTCTGGCTATAAGAATGAGCCTCCAATTATTCTGTTTTTTTTTTCCTGCTTACCAATTTCCTTGAACACTTTCTACATCTCCCCAGGAAGATGTAGACATTCAGGTACCTTTTATCTTAGGAAGCTTTTAAGTTAAAGGCATTGAGGAAAAAAAAATTCTAAATTCTCCCTTAGCTCTAATTTTCAATAGACAAGTTTAAACATCTGTGTGTTTATTCTTTCTGTCTCAGGACTTCGTTGTAAGTTTCTCAAGGAAGGGGATTGTCTCTTGCTTTGTACTTGCCTAGTATGGACCCCTGCCCCTATTCGATCTCTATGAGTAGAAATGTAGGAGACTGGGCTAGAGAAATGGCTCAGAGGTCAAGAAGGGCTCTTCCAGGGTTCTGAGTTTGCTTCCTAGTTCCCACCAGGAAGCTCCCAACTGCATGAAACTCCACCTCTTCCACCTCTAGGGGAACCAACGCCTCTAACTTCCATGGGCACTCACATAGACACACATGTGTATACATTATTAAACAAAAGAAATCTCAGAAATCAAAAAAAGAATTTGGGAGGCTTTCCCAGCTCATGTAAAAGGAGGTACGTGAGCCCCACTGGTGTTTTTTTGTTTTTTGTTAAATGTCTCTGTCTGCATTCATATGCTTAGGTGTCAGCACAGGCTGATGGGACAGCAATGTGACAACTCTGAGACCCTTGCCGTGTATTCTCAGAGTATTCAGGGATGGTGCTGCTTCACAGGTGACTTTTATACGAAGCTCATTTAATAGTAATTAACGTCTTTCTCCAGAATGCAATTCAGTTAACAGGAGAAGAAGCTCTCAAGTGTGTTGGATGTGGGACAAACTGGATTCTTGTTAACATTTCATTTGAAGAGTTTGCCCATGGCTGAAGATTGGTTTGCTACATAGATCTTGATTAAAAAAAAAAACATGCTTATTGTTTTATTGGCTGCCTACTGTGTGCCAAGCACTCCCTTGGCAGGACATCTCCTGGTGAGCTCATATGTTACTGAAGGATTTGACTATGGATTTAATTTAACTTGATAAGATAGAAAAAAATGACTTCATCAGCCAAATGGGTGTATTTTAAAATGTACGAATTACTATTTATGCTCTTATAGTACACATATAAACAAATATTAGGAGTCTACATGTAAACTACACCCAAGTAATACATATTTTAATACAGGGAAGGTCACGCCAAGTTCATTTGTGCCAATAGTTGGAGAGCATAGCCTGTGGATTGCATTTTGTTTGAAATGATGATTGTGCTAAACGATTACCTTCTAATTGAAAGAGCACAGACGCTCCTTAAGTGTGAAGAATGAGAACGTTTGGACACGTTTCTGTTGAGGAGGCTGACAGAGAGTCTTTTGTTTGTTCTTTTTGTATTCACAATGCAGAAGCTTCTAGAAAAGAAGCGAGCTGTACTTTCAGCTGGAAAATAGATGAAGAGCTTTTAGTGGAAAAGGAAAGTTCCTTTCCGTGTCAGTGACCAGGAGGAGGCTCTCTTCCACCTTAATGTGTAAAGTCAGGACAAAAGGCTCCCGACTTAGTTTCTAGGCAGCTTTAATATTCCTGATGCTGTCTCCATCCTGGGTAGAACTTTGAGTTTTTCCCTAAAGAAACAGAATTAAGATTCACATCACTAGCAAGAAGGTTTTACCAGCTCATTTATATCACATCTCTTTTCTCCTTGAATAATAGTTAACAAGAATTTTGGCATCAAATTCTCACAAATTTTAAACATTTCTTTGTTCCTTTCCTTAATTCTTAACTTTTCTCAATAATGTCCAATGAAACAGACTAAAACTTAATAACTTGGAATAAATCAGTGAGGCCTTAGATTTTTTTTTAAAGTATAGCTACTTTCTCTCTCCCAACCCAACCTTATTTCAGTGTCTCTCACTACTCTGTCTGTCACATGGAATAACCACAATTCACACCCAATGTTGTAATCTGATATGCCAACAAAGCCACTAAGTTGATTCAGAATATTGATCAAAGCACTCACAATATTTGCAGACTAAAGAAAGATGTGGATGATGCACGTTCATAGCTGCCAGTGTGATGTCATGAGATCATTTTGACTCAGTTAATCTCGGGATTGGTGGTCCTCAGTGTCAAGCAAGGGAGTTTATGAGGTTATTGTACAAAACACATTGTTGATCATCTGAAAACCTGTCCTTTAACGCGGAGGCAGAACTGAGTATGAAATACCCAACTGCAGCTGAGATAAATTCTCTCCTAGCAAAGCTGTTGGAGCCAGTGAATGACAGATTGATGAAGAATTCATCTGTGCTGTCCCTGCCTCCAAGGTTTTACTGCTAGACAGGGCGTGGAACAGACTGGTGTGCATTCTAAACTCTGCTTGGCATGAAGATTCTAAGGTCAGAGAATTGTACCTAGGATAGTTGCCTCCCAAAGATGCCCCCCAAATGCTTTTGCCCAGATCGCTGCAACCTGAGACGTGTTTTGTTGCATGGTATAAGAACTTTGCAGAGGTCGTTAAGGTTAAGGGTATTAACATAGAGAGATTATAGCTGAATGTGGTGGCATATGCCTGTAATCGCAGGATTTAGGAGGTAGAGGCAGATTCTTCCCCAGAGTCAGTGTAAGGGCTATAGCCCTTGTAGTATCTGAACCTGAGCCCAGGAAGACCCATCCTGTACTTAAGTCTTATGGAAACTGTGCTGGCAAATTTTGAGTCACGTGGTTTGTGATTGTTAAATTAGCAACAGAAAAATCAATCATATGAAATGTCTTGAACGAAATGGTGCTTTTGCCTGGATGTTTGCTATGCTAGGTGAAATGTTATAGTGGACTGCAAATTCAGTTAACTACCCAGGCCTTTAGCTGTGGTTCCCTCTTGGAGCCAAATTGCATGATGTGGGGTAGCCCAAGCATGTAGAAAGGCGTTCAGGAGAAGAGAACCAAAGCCAGCCATGGGAACGAGGTCACTACAGACCTACCGCCTAATTCAGTGGCCTAGCCATCACCATAGAAGCAAAGCCACATGGCCTACCCACCAACCATGAGAAATAGTAATGGCTGCTGCTACTTTAAGGTCCTGAACTTAGGGTGGTGTGTTATGTAGCAGTGGCCAATAATGCTGTGCTATGGGTAAAATGAGCCATCAGACCGAGTCTGAGAGAAAATGAGTTCTTCTATCAGGCATTCAGGATCACAGAACTCACAACATATAAAATTCTTAGCACAGACTGTGGCATGTCAAAGGTACTCAGAGAAATTCATCACCTTTTCCCAGGCAGTGTTTTGGATGAAAAGATTCATTTTTTTATTTAATTTTTTAAAGAAAAACAAACTATCTTTTCTCATTTAACATAACAATCCCAGTTCCCACCCCTTCTACTCCTCCCATTCCCTTTACCTAACCCTCCCACATCATCCCCTATCCACTTCTCAGAGAGGATAAGGCACTTTGCTTTGGGGAAGGTCCAAGGCCCCCCTACTGTATTTAGGTTGAGCAAAGTATCCATCCAAAGACAAGAGGTTCCAAAAAACCAGTACAAGCAGTAGGGATAAATCCTGGTGCCACTGCCAGTGGCTCCTCAGTCTGCTCCAGCCATACAGCTGTCACCCATATTCAGAATTTGGTCCTGTGCTGGTTTCTTCCCTGTCTGGCTTGAGTTGGTGAGCTCCCATTAGCTCAGGTAGACTGTTTCAGTGGGTGTCCCCATTATGGTCTTGACCTCTTTGCTCATATTCTCCCACTCTTCAACTGGA
>JAQHUG010000178.1:1700872-1716133 GCA_028555095.1 Dicrostonyx torquatus
ATCCTGTGTCCCTGTCAGGTGTCCAAGATTGTTGTTGGAGGAGCATGTTTTCCAGAATGAAGGGATGATTGTGAGACATGCTGGAGATGTGACAGAGAATTAGTGAGAGAAGGAGAATAGATGGCCCTGGTGAGTCACCATTTTTAAGTAGGGTGTGGTGGTGTGTCCATGGGACTGTCCTCAGCAGAGGTCACTACAGCTTCATTATGCTCGTTGTATGGATACCTCTTATATCCTTGACCTCAAACCTGACCTCAATTGTATGCTGTCTCTTAGACCAAGGATACCAGCTCCTTTCCTCCCATTTTCCTGCCTGGGCACCACTCTGTCGGTGCTGACACACCCTTATCATGGGTAGCTCTCACCTGATTATTCTCTGCCATCTGGCCTGCGTAGAAGTAATGACATTAGAGACCGTGAAGAAGCTTGTTTACTTGACTCCCTTTTTAGAGAGATATTGTATAACTTTCTTGCAGCTACAAACCAATTCTGATAGCTTATTACTAACAAGGAAAAACCAAATCAAAAACTGAGTCTTTATTAGGAACTCAGTTTCCACTGTATGAGTTCAGGTGCCTTGGGGAAGGATCCATCCCCAGAGAAGATAATTGAGTTATTGACTGTTTTTCAAGGGTAGCAGGATATGGCTGGAGAGAATTACATGGGGAGCTTTGCAAGACAACATCTAAGGCCTGTAATTTAAAGAATCATCTCAGACCTTGTCCTATGGATTGTTCTGTGATTCAACTTCTGAACTTTCATGGTCATGTGAGAGATATACTCCTCCCACAGATAACTTAAAGTGACAGTTATTCTGTAATAATTTCTAGTCCACCGATAACACAATATGACTTTAACTTGGTGATAGCCACTTTTATGAGGGGTGACTTCCAGATGCTTTCACAGAGGTACATGGTAGACCCCAGAGTCTGGACATTAGGTAACGACAATCCACTTATGACACCTGCAGACACTTACCAAGGTAACCTTGGCTTTGCTTCTTTCCAGCTGTGAGTGATGTTGGGTGTGAACCCTCAACGTGGCTGCTGCTTTGAGGCAATAATAGGAATGTAATTGCATGAATCTATTGACGCATGAAATGGAAATGCATGGTACACAGTAGCAATGACGACTGGTCCGTAGAGCCTGTGCAGCATCTGTCTTGGTGTTTCCAGGGCTACCAAGGAGGAACAAGGGTTTTGAGTTTCTACAGGGTGGAATTGGAGTCAGGGAAATACTGACCCAGTGTCAAAGCAGATACTTAAGAGTCAAGGAACACAAGACAACACGCAGAGTTCTGCACACCAGCGTCAGAGTCTGTGTGGGTGAAGTTCTCTAATGTGCAAGATTATGTTGTCAGAAGCAGAGGCCCCCCAAAGCAGCCATTTCTTTTCTTCCTCTGTACATTATTATAGTTTGGATTAATGAAGAAGTAAAGAGGGTTAGATAAACTATAATTCATGAGTCCTATATCAACATTCGAATATAATTTCTATTTAATCAATTGTATATCAATAATATATGATCTTGTAATCACTGTAGATTCAAAAAGCAGAAGTTGGACAGGTTTATTTCTGTGTTGCTGGGTTGACAGAGGGCTGATTACTATCACAAATGAAATAGAATAGAGGGTGGGTTCTTGAGTTAAGGTAACAAAAACGACAATCTTAAAAAGACTCATAAGACATGACTTTTTTTTTAATTCTGTGTATATGTGTGTATCTGTGTACATATGCATCTGTGCATGTGTGTACCCATACCCTCAGAGGCCAGAGGTGCTGGGTGCTTGGACTTTGAGTTACAGGTAGTTGGTGTAGGTGCTAGGAACTGAATTCAGATCTTCTCAAAGAGTGGTTTATGTTCTTAGCTGTTGAGCCAATCTCTCCAGTTTCTCTAAAAGACTTAAGCAAATGAGATTGGATTACATTTAGTCTGGGTGGGGGAAATGCTATGTTTCAAGAAAACAGGTGTATTTCTTAAAGGATAGTTCAAATTTAAAAAATTATCAGTCATCCCAAAACTGTTTGGAAAATTGTGCTGTGTGAAAGAACCACTGTGAATACTAATTTGCCCAGAGGCATAAACATGTGTGGTATAAGTAAGTGGAACACAAAATCATGTTATTTATGATGCTCACAAACCATGACAATTTTATTATCCGTAACAGTGTCTTGTATAATTCTAAAAGAAATTTTAGGTTAAATTTGCTCATGACTTATTAAGTAAAGCTTCCTCTTCTATAGATAAATCGAAGCATTTTTATGACATTCATATTTACAGATTCTACCTGCATTCTGTGTTGTCAGTTATCTATTGCCCTCTCAAAAACTGTGTCAAAATGTCTGTGCATAAGACAATCACCCTTTATTGAGCATGTGTCAGATCTGCAGATCTGGACCAGGACCACTTCTGCTCTCCCTAGCTGTCTCATGGGTCTAAGACCAATAATACACTCGGCTGGGGTGGGATGGCCAGAGTAGCATTGAGATGGGGCTGAACTGCTCTATGAGCTTCCTCACGCCTTCTGAAAGAGAAATTAGACTTATAGGGCTTCTTGATATCTAGGTCAGTATCGTAGTAAAGTTGCTTCTGGCTCACTCCAAAACACCAAAACAAGTCACACAACCCGTCCATATTCTAGAAGATATGGAATGTGATTGAAAGATGCTAAATCAAGTCTGGAAAGAAACGTGGATGCAGATAAGGGAGTGTTATTGCCATGTTTGGTGACAGCCTGTTGTAGACCATCAGGGGCTCTTGTCCAGTTTCCTTTGCTGTCCTTTCAAATAGTGCAGTGGGCTAATAGCACACCTACGAGATTATTTCCTAAAACCAGTGAAATTGAGAGTTTATCAGTGTTCTCATGGACCGGATGTGGTATGATACCTAATGTATTTTGTATGGCATTGAAATAAAATGTTGCTGTAATCAAAAAGGAAAAGTGAGTGCTTTTTGCTTCAGGAAGGTATACTGAGCCTCATATAAATAACATTCAGGAATCAGGACAGTTAAATGCAGACTCTTTCTGAGTATGTACTTTCCTTGTCAACATAATTGTCCAAGTTCAAAAAAGGAGCCTCCTGAAATTGGGTTAATGTATGTATGCTATGAGTTTTTGCAACACCCATTGACTAGTCTTTTCTTTGTTTCTGTTTTAATTTTCTTTTTACAGTTAACTCTTTTGAACTGTGTAAACAAAATAGTTAGATTGTTCTTAGGTTATACAATTCTATTATTGTTACAAAAGCGATTGATGGAGATGAAGGGGAAGAAAAATCTCATCTTTTATTTCTCTTAGAAACAGCTGAACTCTACCTATAAGTACTTATTCTTCAGGATTAGAGTTATATTTAAAAACTACTCTTTGGGCATCATGTAGATGAGATTCTAGGCCATATTTGATCAAAACATGCATCTGTAAAATGCAAACTTCTTGCTTTGAGGTTTTAAGCTCTCAAGGAGACACTAGGAGGTGATAACCTAGCCTGGGTTAATGAAGTCACCAATTGAGATTACAACTAGAAGCTCATTTTCCTTTGAAGAACCGAACTGACACAGTTGACTGTACTAATAGTATTGTGGAACTCCTCAGCACACTTCCTGATAGACATCTAACCTCTTCAAGTGAAAAGCAAAAATCCCTGGGAAAGTCAATTTTCACCTCTCGTCTTAGCCAAAAGGCCAAGGAGTAATGAAAAACGAAGTTATCTATCAAAACATGTGCAGGTGATATATTTTCTCATTAGCCACTTTATTCAAAAGGTTTTAGGCAGATATCATACTTAATTATCACAATGACTTCTAGAGGAATGTATTCTCTTAAATTTATAGAGGAAGGAATTAGAGTTGGAAAGACTATATCCATACTAGACAAGGCTATTAGGTGAAAAGGCCTCTACACTCCCATTCTGATTTTTTTGAATCCATGTTTTTTTTCTCTCTGTATCATTGTCTACAACTAAGGGAAGGACAAGATTTGTAGAAATGCAATATAGATTGTGTATTAGAGAATATAAAAGTATGGAAACAAAAATTATTGAGCATACCAGCATCTGGATGTTTTATACGAGACACTGATATTTCACATATATATTCTAATATCACCACCAATTGTTTTCCTTTTTTGGTTTTTCGAGACAGGGTTTCTCTGTGGCTTTGGAGCCTGTGCTGGAACTAGCTCTTGTAGACCAGGCTGGTCTCGAACTCACAAAGATCCACCTGCCTCTGCNTGTGTTTCAGAGTTCCACTGGGGTTGCAAGGGTATAGGAGGGTTTGGGGTTGGGTGGGACTTGTAGCTTTCAGGGTTCAATGTTCGGGATGGGGGTAATGGAGCAGCCTACCTGCAGGAAACTCTGCTGTTGGCTTGACTGACAATATTCTTACCTGACATTTAATTGAAAGATAGAGGGTTCCTCTCTATTAGCAATGTATTTAATGGCACACAGCATATATATACTTATTTTACTTGGTGGTCCAGAACCAAATACTATTTAACACAAACAATGTCTGCATGTTCCAAAACTATCATTTCTGCTGAAACATAACATCATAGCTAAATTTCAGAATATGTAATAATCTTGCAGTTCATATTGTTTAATTGTCCTGTCACACAAGTCATTTAGAATTCTCTTGGTTGTTCAATTGCTGTAAATGACTTCTAAAAGTAATATGATTATAACTTGTAATGGTGAGTGCGTTCATAGAACCCATTGAGCAAGCTGAATATGTTAATTGTTCATTTGGAGCCAAGCTGATTAACATTTGAAAACAGCTAATGGAAGTAGCTGATTGGAATGCATGGCAAAGATTCATGATTTAATTTTGCATCACCTTGAAAAATTTGATGTCACGTGCACGAATGACAGTTTGGAGGGACCTCAAGATTGACATGTTTTCCCAAGCTAAGAAATAAGGCTGTGCTGAGTCAATAAAAACCTGATGTTTCAAAATATGTGAGTAATATACAAGGCAACCTTATGAGCCTGGATTCACCCCCCGAGCATTAGAAACTGTGAATGCAGTTTACACGTGAGGTTTAGTTCATTTAAAGCAAAGCACTGTGAAATTTGGGCGAAAGTTCAACTCAAGGGTGGCTTTTAAGTTTTCCCAGAAAAATATTTGGATGGATTGATTATCTTCTCTTTGTGTTCGGCTTTCGTTGTGTCTTCCCATCCATGATCTCTCTACATGGAAGCTCTCGAAATTGCTTCAAAACCCACAGATCTGTCTTGTTATTTTCTTGCTACACTGGCTTCCCACTGCATTCATGTAAAGTCAAATTCCTTAGCACACAGTGTCCGTGAGATTCGCTGCTGAAGATTCCACGCTGTTATCTACTCACAGTTTTCCGCATCAGCTCTAGATTCAGCCACAAAGACCTGTCGTTCCCCAAGGCTCTTTCTTCTCTAGGCCACTGTGGGACATTAGGCCTGGCTAGTACCTGCAGATTTGAAAAGCGTCATTGAAGGGTTAATTTGTGAGTTCTTCCTTCTTAAGCAACAGTTTTGCATGTACCTATAGTACCTTAGTTTTACTCATTTGATAATTCTGATCAAATTGTATTACAATGGCTTAATTGTCTATTTCCTTTAATTGAGTCTGTCTTCTGGGGTGCTGAATCAGGTTTATAACTGAATCTAATGTCAAGTACGGTGCCTTGCTCTGAGAGCGTCTGAAAACAAATTCACGGAGGGGACTATGGATGTATTTGTTCAGAGTGAGATTCTAAAAGAACAGTTGCTAGTGTTCTGACATTGGATAGGTACCGCTTATCTGCTCATATACTTGTGGCTACCACCAGAAAATCAACACCAGAGGATTTGCTGTCAGTCATGCGCCATTTGGGGTTGGAGAGATGGCTCAGCGTTTAAGAGCACTGCCTGCTCTTCCAAAGGTCCTGGACTCAATTTGCAGCAACCATGTGGTGTCTCACAGCCATCTGTAATGAGATCTGGTATGCTCCTGAGGAAGAGACCTGGTCAGTCATCCTCATCAACTTAGACCATGGAACCCAATAAGGACAAGTTCAACAGAACTGCCATACACCAGCTGCCCATTCATGCTACAGCATTGCTGGGGCATAAAATTCATTCATTCATTCAAAATTTTCTTGTGCCACTTCTCAGTAGTGTATCATGTATTTCTGAAGGAGCGGGCTACTTGCCAGAATCAGAACATTTAATAGTGCAAAATTTCTGGAATAAAATCGGCTAGCTCATGTTTAGATGACAACTACCATTTTCCACTTATAGACTCTTGCTATCTGCCTCAAAACTTTAAAACACGCCCCCTTTTAGTTCTGCCTAGCACCTTATTCTAATTTATATCTCACTGTGAGTGGTTTACATTTTAAATGCCTTTCTTGATCACTGAATCCAGTGGCCCCTTTCCTTTTGTTTTTTTTTTTTTGTCAATATGTAAAATGGTGAGTTTCATTCCAAAACGTATGTATCATTGTATCTTGCTCATATCCACCATGCCATTACCCTCAAGTCTTGCCAATTTCTCTCCATCCCCTAGTAGCTCTCCTTCTGACCTCATGGTATATCTGTATTTAGAGGAACCTGCACCAAAGACTCCTTTCTACAGTCTGAGCTGGGTAATCTTTAGACAGCTATCAAGAGGAATAGTTTGAACATTTTTCCTTTATCCCTAAACAAAGTGACCTTGCTTGTTATTTTTTATTCATCACCAACAGCAACATTGTATAATGAATGTCTACAAGGCCAGGACCTAGCCCTTTGTTCCTATGTTTTGAGCACTGATGATATGAACAGGTGACTATGTACAGGAGATAACTTTGTAAGAGGACTTCCTCCAGCATGGGCAGGTATCCCTCGGTATCACTGCAGTTGCTGTGAAACAAACACGGGATCTTGGTAGACAAATATCCAAATGCACGTGTGTGTGTGTGTGTGTGTGTGTGTGTGTNCTGGAACTAGCTCTTGTAGACCAGGCTGGTCTCGAACTCACAAAGATCCACCTGCCTCTGCCTCCCAAGTGCTGGGATTAAAGGTGTGCGCCACCACTGCCCGGCACCACCAATTGTTTTCTATGACAATGGTCTCATACTCATTCTCACTCTGCCCTTCCTTTGCTTTGTAATAGCTCTGTTGGTGTAAGTTTATGTCCTGCAAGCTACCGCCAAGTAACCTCACAGAGGCTTAATATTAATTATAAATGCTCTGCCAATAGTTCAGGCTTGTTACTAGCTAACTGTTACATTTGAATCAACCCATAATTCTTATCTGTGCTTTGACACATGGTTGGCACCTTTTCTCAGTACAGCATGCCCATCTTGCTTCTCTCTGCATCTGCTCACAACTCCTCAGACTCTGTCAGACTTTTCCCAGAATTCTCTGTTTGGCTCTCCCCCTAAGCTTATCTTGTCCACCTATTGGCCCATCAGCTTCTTTATTAAACCAATCACAGAGACATATGTTCACATACTGTAAAGGACTATTCCACACAGCTTAAAGTAAGTAGATAACTTCCTGGAAGGGTAGCTGGATGGCTGGTGAGCCCTTCCACATCTGATATTATCATTGCAGTACTTCCAAATATTTTTGACCACTTGCTAGATATTGAATTCTGGAATCATTTCTTATATTTTTTACCATAGACATGATTACAACATATGGTATGGTTAAATACCATCGAAAGAATTTGGTACACACCTTTATGTTAATTTAAGGCAAATTAATTCTTCACTATTGTATTTAGAAAATTATGCTAATATGATTAAAAATAAGTTTGCTTAGGACGTGGGATATATTTTAAATTTTCACACTCAGAACCTCCTTCAGTTGTTAACCTTTAATTTTATTCTCATTGACATACAGTGAAATGTTCATTTCTATGGTTTGACTTAGAGGTGTTTATGAACCAAGCTGCTGTGAGCATTTTTATGAAAATATTTTTTCATAAATAACATGCATTGTTATCTCTCTTGGAAAAATTCCTGGGTAATGGAGTGGGTATATTTTTTTTAACATTGTAAGAATCTGGGAAACTATTTTCCAAAAACAAATTTGTCATTTTATACCCATATGAGAAAAGATTTCAATCGCTTTACCTGTAATAGCATTTGGTGTTGCTAGCAATGTTTATTGTACACCTTGAGGGCAAAGCAGGTATTTGCTTTATATTATTTTGCATTTTTGTAATGTCTTAGAGTACTGAACAAAATCCTGTCTGTTATTTCCATTTGTACACTACCTTTCTGAGCTGTTAAGTCTTTTGCCTCCTATTTGATAGTGTTTTTCCTATTGAACCCCAGTAGTTCACACATTCTGAAAATACAAATTGGGTAAATGTCATATTTTAGTAGGTAGCTGGGTTACCTATTGATTTACTTAATGGGATCTTTTGAAAATAAAAAGCAACTTGGGGGGAAAGGCCTGAAAGATATTTGTAAGTCAAAAGAAGATGTTATGTAATGTTGAACCAGCTTTGATTGTGTGTGTGTGCCTGCGCACACACATACATCACTCAACTTCACTAATGATTATGCACATGCAAATATCCAAGCCTCAGCAAGTTTCATGCTTGCTAAGATGACTATTATCAAAAAAAAGAAGATACAAGTGTTAGCAAGAGTATGGAGGAAAAGGAATATTTGTGTACTAATTTATCAAAGTAATTTAGTACATTCATTATAGAAGTCAGTATGAGCGTTATACAGAAAAAACAAAAAGAAGACAGTATAGAGATAACTCAAAAATATAAATGGAATGTCTATATGAGACAAAAATTCTACATCTGAGTAAGTATTTAAAATAAAGAACATTATGCTGCCCATGTTAATTATAACCTTATACTCAATAGTCAAAAATAGATTCAACCTTAGTATCCATCAGTGTATATAGTAATGTTGTATAAAAGTGCACATTCAAACAATGTTCATCTTTTACAAAGACAGGGTCTTGTTAATTGCAAAACACTGAGCTGAGTAAAATAAGCCAGATACAGAAATGCAAATCACTAGAATCCCAATGAGTTGTCAACTCTAAAATGTCAGTCATAAAGACAGAGAGGATGGGGGACAATTTAACTTAAGTTAGAAAGAGTAAGTTCAGGCCCTCTATTGTACAACATGGTTGTTTGATGATGTCATGCAGTTGAAAACTAATAAGGGTACATTTTAAACATTTTCACCAAAAAATGAAATTATATCAGGTAATAAACACATCTATTAGCTTGGTGTATAAGGCATTCCGCAGGCATACACATATATCTAAACACATTGTATGCACAGTGTGCATAATTTTTATTTATCACTGTACAAAAAGAACTGTAAAAAGAAGGGAGCCCAATGGCTTCCAGCTGCCTTGTAAACATCCATATCTATATCCATAGACAACTGCTACACTCGGCCTTCATCAGCAAAGTTTCTCTTTACAGCAAACAGTCGCAGATTCTTTTGGCTGCTTAGAGTGATGAGAAGAAGGGATGCTGAGTGCTCAGGTCAGAATAAGACATGTATTTTGTCTCTTCCAAGGCTCAGAGGATATTGCAGACAGAGCAGATAGAATGTAAGTTCTGGAAGAGAGCAAAGAGGCAGCGAAATGCTATCTTCAGGGCATGACCCAGCCATTGCAGCCATGCATTCACAGTAGCTAGGGCTCTATAAGCCTGGACCATCAAGAGCCAGGTGTAGATTGGAAAGAGGCTCATGGGCTCTAGCCATGTTTGCTAAGCTATTGGTTATAAAGTATCTTTAGAGAGAAGATAATAATGACTTTAGGCTCCTTTGAGAGTTCTGTGATTAAAATCATAACACTGACTAAGCTCGGTGGGTTCTACAACACAAAAGGACATGTACATGGAACATGGCCTGAAGGGAGGAAGGGGTGGCTAATAAGTATAGGATGGAGATAAGGGATCATGAGAAGCATATACATGTAGGAATTGTCAAAGACAAATTTGATTCATAAAGTGTTTAATTTTAGAAAATAAAAGACAGTAAGAANGAGAGAGAGAGAGAGTTTGTGATGAAGTTTGCAAATCTTATGATGACATTGCATTAGGTCAATAGAATAATCAATGGTTGCTTTTATTATCATAATTGCTTACTGGGGAAATGAGAAATTGGCAAATAAGCTTATGTAATTTAATCATTTTGCAGAGTGTCCTGGCAAAACAATAGAATTCCTAATGCTTTTCATCATTTTTAGACACATATTTATTTATTTTCTACATGTGTATGTGCAGGACAGAGAGGATATGTGGAAGTCAAGGGGAAACTAGCAGGAAAGGGTTCTATCTTTCCACCATGAGGATTTGGGAGCTCAGGATGTCAAGCATGGCAGCAAGTACTTTTACTCGATGAGCCATCGTGTTAGTCCAGTTTTTTTCTTATTGATATGCTTTATCTATCATCTATCTATCTATCCATCTCTATCTATCTATCTATCTATCTATCTATCTATCTATCTATCTATCTATCTATCTATCTATCTAAAAGAATACAAGCCTAATAGAAAAGTATTTTTGAAACTTCTCACAAAACTAACCCCTCCCAAAGAGAGGAGAAAGAAAAATATCTTGATTTTCAATGTAGCTCTAAACCTTTATGGATGGGAAGATGAACTATCTGATTGGTGAGGTAATGTCAGGGAGTCATCCATTGACTGATGGCTCAGCAGTGCGTGGGGTTACCATGTCTACCATCCTTGAACTTCTACAAGGAATTTGGTGCCATCCATGTGTATATTGTATATCTGTACACATTTGCACTTCCCCAAGATGGGCAAAGTCTAGAATGCTCAGGGAACACAAGAAAGCTTGACTCCTTGGCAGATGCACCCAACAGCACAGACTGCTCAATACACTGGACAATTTGTTTCCACCTCATCTAGTTCCCTTCATAGGTGTGAAAATTCACTGGAACCCAGAGGGGAAAGAACGACAGAGCAGACTTTTCAGAGACAACAATGCTACCACCTCCTTTTATGAATGACAGAGATTCACAGAGCCTTTAACATCAACAATGCTGCCTCCTAATTTTATGAATGACAGAGGTTCTTCAAACCTCTAACAACAACATGACTACCACCTCCTTTTATGAATGACAGAGATACTTTGGTTTCTTTGGAGAAGAAAAATTGAGATAATATGAGAGTCACACATGGCAATCACTGAAGAACAATATTAGAAAAATAATATAGAAAGTAAATGAAAAACCTAGAATTTAAAGATAGTTTTGATCTGAACGTTAAATTGTGATGTTTGAGTGATTCTTAAAGCTATGTTTAACTTTTACTCTGTCAGATCAATAATGGGCTTAAAAGGGGTAGAGATCAAACATTTCAGACTGTCAAATATTAAACAATATGCTGTTGCTCTCTCTTTTTATCAGTTCTATCTATTTCTGCAATGAAATGGTGAACAATAATTCTGATTGCATTGTAGTATATGTGCACATACATATGCATATGCAATTAAAAAAGATTTCACATTGCATGACCATCAAAGGGCCATCTTCAGATATGTGTCCACATGTCTAGAGACTATCATCCTAGTCATTCAATATTCCTTGGATAAAGAGAGAGAATTAAATGTCTATTTTCACTTTAATTCACCATTCTAAAATTTCAAAACTCTTACCATCTTATTTTATTGAAATGCAAATTTAAATAGCTGGTCATTATTTTGTTGTCTAAAAGTAAAGCCTAAGAGCATAAAGTGGCAATAAGCTGTTCTTGTCTATAAAAATGTTCCAGGGGCCCTTAAGCATAGATGTGGCATTCCTGCTAGGAGAGGACCAAGGAACAGGAAATGGCAAATATGCCTTAGCTTGGGCAAAAGACCAGGTCCTATTTTCTTCAAATTTGAAACTTTGAGAATGGACTTTATCAAGAATCATCTAAAATTTTGCAACTGGGCGGACTTTAACACAAATCATCGTCTTATTTCACTTCTCCCTGTGGCATTTCTCACAGAACATTAATCCTAACCGCCTCTGGACTGTGACACACGCGAGGACTGATGTATGATGGCACAGATCTTTGTTTTTCATTTTCTTAGGCTTACAGAATCAAAAGTTAAATCTGCCCATTTTGTGATCGAATCAATTTTCTCCTCTTTAACAGCAAGACCAATGCAGCCTATCCTCTGGCTCGGCCAGCTTATCTGAACCTGGAGTCTTAGTCATTCATGTAAAGCCGTTCATGCTGGTTTCATATTGAAAATGAGTCCCAGCTGCTCTGGCTTTCTTAATCCCTCCTAGAAAAGCATATTCGACACCGTGTCTCCCAGGAGGCCCCCGTCTGAAGCTTTTCTGTTCTAGGAAAGGAGCACGTGGACCAGGGCTGTCACCATGCCTCCTCCTCAGCTGGATGATTGGATCAATATGTGTTTCAAATTTTGATAAATGTATAGATTGCTATAAGGTGTAGTATAATATATGTAATATATACTGTGACTACACGATATGCTGCTTTTAAAATGTCCATCATGTTCTACTACATACTAAGGGGTCAATAAATGTTCAACGGATGAATGGGTATATGTGGAAAGATGAAAGTGTTGAGTATCAAACGGAGATACTTTTCTAAATAGTTTCAATAGTTCACCAGATTACTATATAAAAACAAAGTAGGCTGAGCATTTTTGCATACATTTTAGAAAATCATATTGAATAAGAATGAACTGTGATCTTGCCCCTACTCTTCTTGTAGCTGTATAACTTCAGATGTCTGTTTCACCCGATAGGCCTCTGCCTTGAACCTGATGCCTAAGAAGTTTTAAATCATTCTCTTTTGCATGTAGAAAGTTTTCAGGTGAAAAATGAATAAAATGAAGTTTGTACAAAATTCTCCATGTATGTCGTATATCATTTCCGTCCTGAATAATATTACAACCACGGGCACCATTCCTCTATTGCTATGACCTGGAACAACATATATCAGATGCATAACAACACTGTTCAAACTTAGAACAAACACAGTCAACCAATTCTTAGGTTGCATAGTGGGGTTCACATTCTATTCTTGGAACTTAAAGAAAATATTAGAGTTGGCCCAAACTAATAAAATGCTTGATTGTGGGTGTAATTTATCAGAATGCAGACACAGGTCAGCATCCGGAGGTCTTAAATCTGCCTCTGAGATGACGAGCAGAGATCCCATCAGGGCTCGTTTATCTTACTTCATTGATTGTGGTGCTTGTCTCTTCGGAAGCAGTGTGGTACCGTGAACCGCACCACACAGTAGGTACACAACATACCCAGTACAGAACAGAAAGCACATTTTGAAAACACTGTGGCAATAAATGCCTCTTTCTTTACTTGCATATTTGCATAATAGCTCCTTATTACAACCATCCTTGAAAACATCTCAGCACAGTCCATTCCTTTAAATACATTCATAGCTGAAACAAAAATCCAACCAAAATAATCTTAAACAATATTTTCTTTAATACCTCGAGTGATTGAAAACTCATTTCCCTCATTGCTATTCATTGTCTGTCTTTAATTGTGCGTTTCCCTCACTACTGTCGCAATGCTCTGAGTAAATACATTACTGAGGATGAAAAAATATATCTGCTGCAGTAAAGGCATTGAGATGTTTTATGTTCAAGGGAGAGAAAGAAAATTTTGAAAACAAATGGGATAGCAACCTCGTATGTCCTCCTTGTCGTGGGCTAGCCATAATAGTCCCAGGATTTCCACGACCATCTGATTTACATTCCTCCTTCACTACATTTCGTGCCTGGGCAAATGACATAAAGGGCATTTGTCCAATTCATTGCTCTCGGGAGACTCAGCTTCTTATTTTCTCTGAAGTTGGAAACACTTAGTCTTGCTTTTTCTATATGAATATCGTCTACTCAGTGTCAATACTAAGCCCTTAATATAGTGCTCTGTAGATAAGTATTTTGGATACAATATTTCTAGAATGTAGAAAAGGTGGCACAGTGTACTGTGCACAAAATCTTATACTTGTATCTGAATACAGTCGTTGATTATAGATCTACATTTATTTAGTCAAAGTGGGATATGAGCAGGACCTAAGCTGCCTTCTTGATGTCCTTACTCTTCGTAGGTTTTTAAAAGAGATTAAATGAGGAGGTCTAATGGTTAGTGCAACACAGTGAGCAGAGGGATGGCTCAAGAGTTGAAAAGTGTGTCCCAGTGTCACGGAGGGCAGGAGAGCTAAGATGTGCTACTGAAAATGAAAGTTGAGCTTGAGACTTGCCTTATCTGCTTGATACAGTACAGCTGCCCAGTGTCTTCTAATAAAACTTAGCAAAATTTCACTCTCAATGAAACTTTCTAAAAAGCTGTTTCCCTTTATTTCATTATTAAGATGAGGAGATGAACGGCTACTCTTCTTTTGCTAGTACAGTAGTAGACTTGCTTCCGGCTGAGTCCAGTTTCTCTCTCTCTCTCTCTCTCTCTCTCTCTCTCTCTCTCTCTCTGTCTATCTCTGTCTCTCTCTCACTCTCACTTCTTTCTTTTGCAAAGCAGAAGATGCTTGCTTATCAACATTGTAAACTGTAAACCTACAGAGGTAAACTGTTGGGCTGGGGAAAGAGCTCAGATGGTAAAGTGCTCACTGTACAAACATCAAGACCTCAGCTCAGATCCTCAGTGCCTGTGCTGGTGTGACAGGACATACCCGTGACCCAACTGCTAGAGAGATGAACATGTGACGATCCTTGAGGCAGGTCTAGGCAAACTGTTGAGCTTCAGGTTCCGTGACAGACTGTCCCAAACATTAAGATGGAGAGCAACTAAAGAGACCTGGCATCAAACTCTTGCCTTTATACTCATGTAAACACATGTACACACACACACACACACACACACACACACACACACACAGGTGAAACTGTAGGGTTACTTTTGACTAAGTCATAAGACAACTTTGACTACTCTTTTACTGGGCAATACAGTTAGCTCCAAACCAGAGACCACCAGTGTTAGTACTAAATACTGAAGAGAGCATAGGAAAGAAGGGAAGGGGCATCTAAAACAGTAGTACTCTATTATTTTACAATAAGAGGTAGGCTTTTAGAGAGCACAGTTTTAGAACCAAGTCACAACATTCAACACAGACATTGCAGAGGAGTGTGGCTTGATATCAGGGAGATAAAGGTCCCCTATTGGAATGTGAGTAAAGCCAGCTACTGAGGGTTAGGGATTGGTGTGGGAAGTCCTTCCTTATATATGTTGCTTTTTATTGGTTAACGAATAAAGAAGCTGTTTGGGCCTATGATTGGGCAGAATAGAGCTAGGCTGTGTGTGTGGGGACTAAA
>JAQHUG010000178.1:1729970-1741028 GCA_028555095.1 Dicrostonyx torquatus
GGGTACCTTCCCTCAGAGTTCTCCCTCACTCACCTCTCTGGTTCCTTGACCTCAGCACAGGTACAGAGAGCATCGCGCTATTTTTCTGCCTTTACATCAGGGTCATTCTATCTTGAGGGCTACGCTTTTATAGGGAGTCTTACAATCCGATAATAGTAACACTCCAACTTCCTTCTTGTTCAGCATTTTGAAACTTTTTTAAAAAAGTTCCTGTAATATTCATATGCACAGTGGAACCGCCTGTCTATGGCCGCAGGAAGCCATGCCTTTTCTAGGCTCCTTAAGTCTTCCTCCGTGATTGTACTATTCTCTCTCCCTCACTCCTCCCCCTCTCTGAGATTCCAGTTAGTCACAGGTAGTAGTATCAGGATATTGCTCTGTCTCTGTCTCTCTTAAGTTTGCCCCCGGAGTTTAATTCTGTAGAGATCTCATGGACATTCTCGGTGCTATTTTCAAACTTATCTTGTTTGCTGGTTTTATTTTCTATTGTTTTCTCTTCTTGGTCATGCTTTAACTTTGTTATATTTTTGTTTCCAACTAATGCTTAATATCAGACTTGTCCTTATTACTGTGCTACAAGTTCAATGGGTGATCTTTTTTTTTTCTTTTTTGATTTTGCTAATGCATGGACTGGATATTCTCTAAAGATTCTTTATTTAGTTGTGGAGACAAATCAGTAAGTTCTTTCTCAAAAGGACAATATCAGAGTTCTGTCTTTTTAACCTAGCTCAGTGAATAGCAGCAGATGGTAAATTCTGAAAGCAGGCTTACTAAGTCAACAGGTAAGTGTAGCTTTCTTAGTGTTTCGCTTCGTTTATTCCCCCTCAGTTGCAAAGTCTCACGATTTTCAACTCTTTTGCTTCCAGAAGGTAGCCTATACTTGCCAGGCACTGTGGGAGTTGAGTGGGTTCTGGGAGAAATGAGCACACGTCCTGTTCTTCCCAAATGTTTCATTAGGGTCCTTCAAGTCCAGACAGGAAGAAGGAGAGGAGAAGCAAACCACAAAGTTGAGAAAAACCTTACACTAAATTCTTGGTGAGAGAAGATCCAGGAAAACCTGACCTCCAGAAGAGTAAACAGCGAGAGGCAAGGGTTTCTACATCACATAATGGCTTACTCGCCCTCTTGCCCGCCTCAGTTCCGCTAGACCCATCCAGTGTTGGATGACGGCCTTTCCTTGTGCTATCACTTTGCCATGGCAGGAGATGAGAAATCTACCCAGTATTCTATTTCCTGTCTGTGGCTCTGGCTGCTCTGTGGCTAGGATATCTTTGTTTCTAGCACTGTGTATCCTGCAGGACTTCCTACCCCTTTCATTTCCAACATGGAAAGACAGAGCTTTTCTTCTGGTGTCCAGGGCTCGATCTTAATTCCTGACCAGAGCATTCTACCGGTCACTACAGTGGGAATTTGAGAGCGAAGCTACAGCACTGTGCTCCTGGGAAGCACACGGTCTCTAAATTCCCTACTCCAGCATTGCATTATTTAACAGCTTGAAATAAAGACTCGATTCTCAATTTCTTTTGAGCCCCAATCTGTAACAGAACCATTTAAAACCCTCTTCCCCAGATCTAAAAGCACCAGTCTCCACATGACCAGGCCCGATTTTTCTCCTAAATATTGTTCTGAGTTCGTGGCTTAAAATATTCTTTACCTTTTTATCATTATAGAAAATTATTTTATCTCTAAAACACAGATCCAGATGCATCAGCGACCTCTATCATGGAGATATTAATACGGTATCAGCCAACTGACATGCTGGTAAGGTTTTCTTTAGTTACGAAAGATTGCCGCCAGAATGTTGGCTGTTTTCTGCCTCTTTAGTCAAAGCATATCCGTACCTGAGGCTGCAGGAGCAGCAGCCATGAAATAGTGGCACTATGTTTTGCGTAGAATGAAAATGTCCCGTGCCAATTCATCCCAGAGATCACGACAGTTCTCTTGGTTCCCTTCTGCAACTAACTGCTCTGCCTCCCAGAGGCCTTCTGATGAGCAGCCCAACTGTACTATCAGCTCCCAACACCAACACGTTTAAACAATTAGAATTTGAGCTTGGCAATTTAATCACACCACAGTTAAAGATTGCCTATTGCACAGAGCCCAATATATCTACTTTATGTGGCAGTTGGATGGTGGTGTTCACCATGATTCAGTTACATGCTGTGTTGTGGGGACAGCTTCATGACACTGATGGGTGACACAAACCCATTCGGGTAGCATCAGGGATGAATTGCTGTTGGTCACAGTGGTAACCTTTGTGCCTTGTATGGAAAACATGTCAAGCAGATAAAATAAAGATCAATCAATAAATATTTATGGAAACCCCTATCAAATGTTCTGAGCCTTGCTGGACATGGGGAAGTGATACAAAATGCTTAAAATATGGTATTTACAGGAAACCTAGAGAAGAAATAATTTATTTAACATAACCTATTCCGACACATTTCAGTAGGTTAAGGTCAAGTCTACGCTGTTACTCTTATTGAAAACCTCTAGTTTTTCACCATACTCAAATGTTTGATTCTTCTTTAAACATATTCATTTTACTCATGGTTAGGACTGATTATTTGATGAGTGAGCCAACCATAGTACTGGATAGGTAATTTGCATCGTCACGTGGATTCCATTTTAGTGAGTAAATCAGGTAGAAACATTACAGCGTGATGATTGGCTTATCGGATCCCTACAGTACAGCACCTGGGTTAGTTTAGACTCTCCACAAAAGTCCCTTAGAAGCAAGAATAATTGGGTGTGTACTGGAAGCTGGAAAGGCCTGCTAAGGATGCTCTCATTTGCCACCCACTTGTGGCTCCCAGCTATTTGAACCCACTCTGTAGCTTTTCCTGTCCGAGAAACCACCCATGCCTTCTCAGGACATCCACGACATGGCAGCTGCTGCCCCAGCAGGCTGCACCACTTCAAAGCCAGTCGTCCCCACCTCCTGTTGACTTTTCATTTCTGTACAATCTGCTTGTGCCCACACTGCTTGGCGATTGGCTCGTGTTAAGAACACCAAAGGCCGGAGACTTCAAAGGGTGGTGTTCGGTTCCCGCCCACTCACAGGCGCTTTAGTTCTCAGTATGTTTCACCATCGCCTCCTTATTGAGAGACGCGCTGTTGCCTTTGTTTGGCACAGAACTAAACCCTCCAGGTTTCCAGATCACCTTGCAGTATGCCTATTTTCATCCAGAGATTTCTTCTCCTCTCTGATGGAGTCCTGACACTTCTGAGGCGACACCCTAGGACTACCTCTTTCCTCCCCCTCCCCGTTTCCTTCCTTCTTTCTCCCTTTTCTTCTTTCTCTTTCCTTGAGCAGTTTTATCCCAGCACAATACAGTGTCTAAGACTGTAAACCCCCCCCCCCCATAGCCTCCTAGGAAAGCCTAAACACTCCCCTGAGAGGTCTACTTAGATGTCTGCCTTGTGGGCAATCAAATGTGAACTCACAACTTTCTCTTTGAAATCTCTTCTCCCTCTTTGTTTCTTTCTTAAGTAAATATGCCATACTCGCACTTGCTCAAATATAAATCCTGGAAATTTTCAATATCCCCTTCTCCCTCTCTCTACACAAAAGAAATATCAAGCGTTGAGGCCTCTAACATCTAAAATGGATTTTGAATCCACCCTCTCCCTTCTAGTCCTGTAGGCGCTACCCTAACTTTACTTTCAAATTTTGGGGCCCGAACTTGAACAATAGTCTTCTGAGGTGTCACTGCACCCCACCCCAGTACCCTGTGCTCGTGGATCAAGTGTGATCTTTTTTTAATTTTTTTATTTTTATGTGCTCTGGTGTTTGTCTTGCATGTCTGTGTAAAGGTGTAAGATCCCCTGGAACTTGAATTACAGACAGTAGTGAGCTGCCACGTGGGTGCTGGGAATTGACGAACAGCCAATGCTCTTAAAGGCTAAGCTATCTCTTCAGCCCTCAAGTGTGGTCTTTCAATGGGGACAAATTGGAGCATGCCCCATGCATAAAATGCTTTCCCGGGTTTCTATTGTGTACGGGATTTGTGCAGTCTGGATTTGCAGCTACTGTCGTGTCTGTGACACTGGAATATCCAGATCAAAGTGACGTCCTCCATCCAGAGTCTAGTATCTGCACGAAGCAAATGGTTAGACTGAACTGGAGTCTTCTTATTTTGCATTTGGGCAACACTAATCGGCGCTGGTGGCATGGTTTCCCTCTTTCATCCCCTCTGTCATTAACTGTCAAGTAATCCTCTTCTTTTCGTGGTGGCTTCCTTCCAGGATGTAGTACAACAATAGCCCTATGTGGTAAAGTCTCTCCCTTTTGTTCTTTTGAAGGACGCTGTCATTAAGAAATAAGTATTAATTGTAATTATTGAGTATTTTATATCAAAATCTATTTGAAAATGATTTCAATACATTCTCTCCTCGAATTCAGGCAGGAGTCCTGTAAGTCAGGTATGATTATTATTCACACTTATGAGTGAGGAAACACGTAAGTGCACAGTAGGGTCAGAATTTGAACCCAGCCACTTCCACACACACTTCTGTGTGCTACATCACAGCATCTACACATCGAAATAACCCCTTCCAAGGTCTAAAATCAGCACTTCTCCAAGCACATTCAGGCTGTAGGCACTGTGTCTTATTCATTGCTATACTGTGATCTCTGCTCCAGTGCCCAGCACAGGGGAGGCAATCTGTAAATCGTAGTTGAAACACACAATGCTGTTTTGATATTTTGTTCCTCTTCTTGGCTTAGAGCTCAGTGGATATTTAGTGCTAATGGAATTTATAACCATTACGGAATGTATGTGGTAGAAGAAACCCCAGCATTCAGAGAGCATGAATTCTTTGTGAAACATTATTTGGCTGTGGTTTGCTTAGTTCTATTCAAAGTTCTGTGATTAATCTTCTTGCTCATCTCATAGGCTGCCATAGGCTAATGTTACCAGCACTTTAAATCAATCATTTCTGACAGCAGAGTTCTTTGATGGTCATTTTCATACAATTAAAGATATACTTATCCTGGTAAATATAAAAATGGAGGGGAAAGATATGAACCTTTTGCTTTTTTTTTAAAACACACATAGAAGAAAATTGGTGTGTTTCAAGGTGACTCTTCCCCATGGTGTATGTGTGTATTTCTGTTTCTTCTAATATTCAGTTGTACTTGAAATTTTCCAGGATTCTGTATGGATAAAGAAAATCAACAGGAAAAATAACCTTAGCTCTTGCAGACAGTCACTCAAACCGTACAAGACTAGCATTCTGTTTTTTTCTACTGCTTAGGGAACATGAGCTGAAGAAGGGAAAAATTTTGAGATTTTCTCTTTAATCCTAAAGAAAGAAGAAAAACACCCACTATGAAGTATTTTCAGTCGAATTAAGACTCTAACATACACGGTCATTTACGACAACCAGTTAGGTTCATGCTGACTTAAATGTAACTGCAGCCGCATAGCATCCACGCTGCGCTGGTTTCTCTGCATTCCAAAATGTTTAGCAAAGACACTTGCTTTCTTGTGCTTTTATCTTGTGCACATGGGAATAGTCAACTGTGAGCTAAGATGAGACAATTGTTATAACAGAATTGCACTCGACTTAGTTAACTTGAATTTATGAAACAGAGATTATGTTTAATTGGAAAAAGAGAAGCTTACTTTTGGAGCAGTTGTTCACTGTGATAAATAAAAAAAAGACCCCAACTGCTATTTTGTCAGTAACAGAAGTGAGTATCATGCACTGCAACACAGCTGTTTTCTTTGATTTCTGCTTCTATTTGGAAAGTGTGGCATGAACTTCAGAAGGGAAGCCAGCTTGACACTATTATTTAAATGCTAAAGAAAGGCCCCATGCCACTTTCCAAGCAGCATGTAAAATGGAGACCTGACCTTTCCATGCTCATTAGAGTTTTCTGTGTCTCTCTATGCAACTCCAGGCTTCAGTTTCTGCCACTGTGGGTCAAGTGCCCAAGAAGTCTCCCTTTGGTTACCTCTTGTATGTATTACTGCTGAATAGTTGTTATGGTCATGGGACAAAGTGACTGAATTTCAAAAAAACTTAAAGTGGTGGGCAGGGGAAGCGATTCTTTTTTTTTTTCATGGGAAAAGTTTCAACAGACCCCAAAGTTGAGGATGACTGGCAAGCAGTTGTTTCTAGTTGAAGATGCCTCTGCCCACATTACTAGAATAAACTAAGCCCCAATAACAACAGCTTTAAGAAGACAAATGTTCGCTGATTTTACAAGTATTCATCCAAGGGTTGCAGACCTTGACTCTTGACTGCACCTCATTCTGGACCTGTACTCCTTCTACATTGTTGCTCTGCTTCTCTCCACTCGCGGCTTTCACTAAAATAGTTGCTGCAATTCCCCTCATTATGTCTGCTTTCTAGATGGAAGGCAGGGGGAGAAGTGAATTGGAGAGAAATGCCGCTTTCTATTTTAGAACTACATTGACACTGCCCTTACACACTCACTTGTCATAACCTGGAACTTGGTTACAAGAACCAAACTCGTAAGAAATGGCGTCTTTGAGTGACCATGTGCCCAATTAGAGCTAGATACTTTACAGCTGAAGGAAAAAGGGAAGTAGGAATTTTAAGAGACAACCGATAATGCTGTCTTTACTGTTGGTGGTAACTGACGGGGTAGTTTAGGAACAAGGAGATGGTTTCCACTAGCCCCAGAAAGCTGTTGAGTGTGTAGGTCTCCAGTTAAGGTTAGCTTCACTTGAGAAGATATTTGCCTACAAGGCATCAGGTAGACCACAAAATTGATGAAAAGTCAGAGAGCCAGACATAGCAGGACATACATGATGCTCCTGGTACCACCGACTCAACACTCCATAGTTTTGATTTTGCTACCAGCATCATCAATAAAAGCTAGGTCTTTAGTGCTGTTATAGTGGTAGAAGCAAAAGGGCGATATTTCTTTTTCTTTGAATCCTCATGATAGGCTTGAAATCCTAGGGAGGGAGGGATACCAGGTTGGCACCCTGGTGGTAGAGGCTGGGGGGAGGTTACATGTCTTACCTTCTGGACACTCTCCGGAGGATGCAGAACTCTGTCATCCATGAAGTCTGGCCACTCTGGTGGGAGATACAAAGTATGGAAAGGGATTCATTTTCTGAGCAGCCACTTAAGGCTCCATATGCATTATATAATAATGACTACTGCATCTGCCAAATTGAGCAAAATTATCAAGTCCATAAAGGTGGGGTTTTGGAGTTATAATTGCTCTGTAAAATGGGGACATGAATTATGTATACCACATAGAGTTTTTTAGATAACATGCTTAAAGAAGAAATTAAATAAATTAAAGAAAAAGCGGATAAACTATCCAACAACTTTTTCTGTACTAGTTGTACTATTATATATACACTTGAGTAATTAACTCAATAACCATTATTCCAATTTAGCTAGAAAATAAATACATTGATAATTAAAATTAATTTGGAATCCTGTACTATTCAAGGCTAACAATGGGATAGGTTGGTCACTTACCCTAAATGTAGTCAGACATATGGAGATAAGAAAAAAAAACCCTGCACACTGCTTCTTACAGTGAGGAAGACAAGACTTTTGCATCTGCAATATGAAAGCACATCTCAAGTCACCTCAAGCATGTATTCCCATAAGAGTTCCCCAAAGATGTTGTTCAGTGAATAGCTTTTGTTTCCTTCTCTCAGAAGTGAATTCTCCTGACAGTACATCTGCCCTGATAATGCAGGCATGTAAAACTATTGTTCCCATCAGCCATCTCAGCTCCAAAGAGCAACTTCCATAGTTTTATGAGAAATAACAAAAGCAGCCTTAAGTCCTCTTATAGGATGCCAGGAATAGGGCTGGGTGATGCTTAGCACCTGGGAAATTCGTTAGGACCATATGGACCATCAGCAAGTTCAGTGTGCTAGAGAAGAAAACCGCCCGCTGTGACAGCATTGAATTTAAAAACCTCATTGTAAACAATGGCCCTGGGGGATTACTGTGATCACTCAAAAAGCTGCAGGTCTGTTGTTAGCAGAGAAATTATAAACTGAATTATCAACTCACTTGTGGGCAGCAATCAGACAGAGACAGAACCTGGAGACACTTTTTTCCTCCCTGTGTGTGAATAAGATCAGAGTCCTTTTCTTTGGCTTTAGTCCTTCTAGGTCTTAGTTTAGCTTTGCAATGCAGTGGAACCACTCAAAGAAAGATCATTGTTTGAAAAAAAAATCTCTATTAAAAAAAGTGACTACAAATTATAATGAAGCTAAATCACAAAAATAATTAAAACTTTCAGGTAGCCTTTAAAAACTAAATTTGTAACTGCTGGTTGAATAATCACTTTTTGAATTGAAGTATGCACTCTGTATTGTTTTCCCATATTTACTAGGTAAAGGTATAATTTTCCTCATTTTCTATATGTGTGTTGAATGAAAGTAGCAAAGTACTAAGATGTACCTATTGATCTACCTACTGTCCTTTCTTTTGTCTCTAGTTCTTCATGATACCATTAAAAAGATCAGAAAACAAGTCAGGTTTTGCTGAATTTCTGAGAACACACACTTACTATAATGCTGTATTCTGACCACATGAATGCAGGGTAGATACATTTTTCTCTACTCTCAAAGAGTAAGAAGAGGAAAATCAGTGAGAATTTTGTAAAATTATAAAGTTAAAATGTGATTAGGACGGTGGTGGAGAATCTGGGAAAAGCTGATGGAGTGAGAGGAATATGATCAAAATATATCATATGACGTTTGCAAAGAATTCATAGAATAACTATTTAAAACATTACACAATGTATGCAAGTATTAAAAAAATCACTGGTACTCCATCAGTGTTTTTTTTAAAATTTGTCAGTGAAGATAAATTTAAAACACAAATGTTTCTTTTAAAAACTTGTAAATTGTAACATAAAATTATGAAATGAAGAGAAGAATGCACATTATTTGTTTGAAGAAGTTTTAAGAGAATATTTACAATAGTGCCCCAACTCTAATGTTGGGTTCAGAGGAGAAGCTATGTGTGTATGTAGGCACGTGTGCATGTTTGTACGTGTGTGTGTGTGTGTGTGTGTGTGTGTGTGCTCATGCTTATACACCTGTGTGCTCCTTTTATTGAACTGGCCAGTGCCATGTCTTCCTCCTTGGCCTCTCACATCAAGGAGTAATGTGAGTCCTGCCAAATTCTAACTAATCCTGAAAAGGCCCAGAAGAGGAAACCATAAAGAGTTCAGCTTTAGACAGTAAAGGGTGAGTGGAACTTTTAAATCAAAATGTTCTTTTCAAATATAAACAAAGTAAACCATAATTGTGAAAAATAAGATGAAATGGTACATTTGGTAAAACCCAGAAAATAAAGGGGAAAATAAACACTGAAGTGCATTAAATTAACCCAGGGTTAGTCATTATGTTTTGATTCTCTCCATCCTCCCATCTCCTTTCCCTCCTCAGTGTGCAGCAATGATGCAGAGGACACAGTAAGAGGATGATCATGGAAGCATCAGGAGACAGGAGAATTGCTACAGAAAGAAAAAAAAAAGACGTGATGTAGAACTCTCTGAACAAATTCTTTCGGAGTATTTTTAATGCTTAGCAAACATTAAGCTGCCATAAATCTTCATTTATGTGAAATCAGCGGGGACCCACTTTCATTAGGCATGCTCTTTTTATTTGTCTTATAATACACCAGATTCTTTATGGGCCTCGGTGTCTGCATCTGAATGTATAATGGTTTCAGTTTGAGGTAGGAAACACCATGTGCTTAGAGAAAAAGAAGTCACCGTGAAATTTTTAGATAAACAAAGAGAATCAGTGGACACAATAATATTTTGATGCTTAGAGATCCTGGGCTGCGTAAAGATCTCTTTAGAAGGAAGAGGAAGAATATGATCACAATCTCTTATATGAAATTCTCAAAGAATACATGAGAACATGAAAATAAAAATGTGTACAGCGTTGAAATGGCAGATGTTGAAAATGAAGCTAGAAATCACGTCTGCTGCTTCAGACAATAGAATCTCAGCATGGGTTGCTGGGATTATAAAATTTCCTAGCTTAACTAGATATGCAGAGCCGGTTTTAGCTTTGCAGGTCAATTGAGTGAAAATTAAATCACTGCATTTCTAGCCACAAGTTCACTCAGGTGTATGTCTAGATAGCTCACAGAGGACAAGTGTTATTCCCCATTTTTTCCTCTTACTTCATTACTTACAACATTTCAAGACTGGGCTAATTTATTCTGTCAGATTTTTGATTCAATCTTAAGGTCAAACATAGCAAAATTAACCCATTGTTTAAGGTTGCTTTTTTCATGGAACTGTTTTTTCAGTCTCCCCTCTGAGCTATAAAAATCATAGCTCCAAGCCAGGCGGTGGTGGCGCACGCCTTTAATCCCAGCACTCAGGAGGCAGAGGCAGCGGATCTATATGAGTTCGAGGCCAGCCTGGTCTACAAGCGCTAGTTCCAGGACAGGCTCCAAAGCTACAGAGAAACCCTGTCCCAAAACAAAAATCATAGCTCCAGGCTGGGTTTCTATAAACTTCATACTTAAGTATTTTTTTGATTTTCAGGAGTAAAACCATTATGATGGAGGGGTATTGTTGTTATTCTGTCATGACACTTTTAAAGTCATCTCTGGTAATATCCTTGTTCAAAAATATACTGTAAACACCATGATGGGGTCCTCTGCAGGTTTGTTTTGAGTGCTTTTGTGGTATTTTTTGCACCGTCCTTTTGCTTTTAGCCTGAGGGTACATCCTTGTTCAGTATGAGCCTTATAGTAAGGACTTGTTTTAAACTAATAGAGTAGTATCTTTTGATTGATGTGCTGAGGTAATCTAGTTAACTTTTATAATTATTGCATCATTGCATGCAGTTTTACAATGCTGGCACTGGCTTCCAGTTTTTCTTCGTGCTTTTTATGGATTGCTATTGTTCTGCCCTTTACATATACTGTTGCTCTAATCCCAGCCTGTCTCTACTATTTGCTCGTTTCTGTATGTCTTTTAAAACACTGCTGATCTCCCTGGGTTTCAATATGTTAGAAGATAAGTAATACCTTATCTTCACATAGCAGAATATTGTTTCATATGAAGTCTCA
>JAQHUG010000178.1:1748620-1771614 GCA_028555095.1 Dicrostonyx torquatus
AGAGAGAGAGAGAATTAGAGGTCTCCACTGGGTCCCTCTCCTAGGACTGGAGTTAAGGGAATCCCATGGAAGTGGGTGAGAAAAGACTGTAGGAGTATTAGGAGATGGAGAGCACTGGGATGGGAGAGCATGGTGCAGCCTAGCAGGGACTCTTGAATCTACTAAGGGGCTCATATTGGCTCACAGAGGCTGAAGCAGCAAGCACCAGCAGGCAGGGTTCTGCACCAGGTCCTCTCCATAGATGTTGTAGCTGTGAGCTTCATAGTTTTGTGGTGCTCCTAACAGCTGAAGCGAGTGTGTTTCTAACTACTCTGCCTGCTCTCAGAACTCTTTGCCTCCTCTTGGGTTGCCTCGTCTAGACTTGACATGAGGGCTTTTGCCTTGTCTTACTGTATCTTATTTTGTCTGTCTGATTGTTGTCTCTCAGAGGCCTGCTTTTTTCAGAAGGGAAATAGAAGGGGAGTGGATCCGGGGAAGAGGGGAGAAAGGGGAAAGGGACTGGGAGGAGGGGTGGGTGGGGAAATTATGATCAGAAGAATCTACTTTCAATAAAAGTTATTTTAGGTAGATATTGAAATATCAGTTATTTTCGTCTGTGTACTTTAGTATTAGCAAAATTGTCTATTTGTCAAGAATCACAATTTTTGCCCTATCTTATATTGTGGCATAAAGACTTGTGGGCAAACGAGGCCCAACCCGGAATGTGAGGGCGGTAAGGAGAGAAATACAAGAAGCTGAGAGAATTGAGAAATGAACTCGAGTAAGCGAATCCCATTCTAGAAACCAGTTCCACTCATTTCTGCGTGAATCTGGGCAGCCTGGGTTTTGATCCCCACCCCTGCCCCGGTTCAAGCTGAAGCGTTCCCAGCTATTATTCCCTTTGCCAATTACTCTTGACCTTTCAGACAGTGTCCAGCTGTGCTCTATTTTTAGACACATTTAAAGAGGTTTCTAGCTATGTGTTTATGACAGAGGTATGGTGGATAATATAGCACCACCACGGTCCTCTTCTGCGGATATTCAGGCTGTTAAAGCTGTTTACTGCAGACACAGTACTCGTAGGCTGAAATTTGTCAATGAAGCCACATTTGGAGGAACCGTATCAGCGTCATGAAGTTGCTTCATAGATTGAAATGCAAGCACCAAGGGTGCAGGGTGGGTGAGGGCTTTGAATGGCAGTCCATGTATTCTCCTTTCCACTTCCCTTCCCTCCATCCTCGTTGGGATTGAAAGGGGGTAGGGGTGTGCTCAACAGTATATTCCATGACTCGGGTCTGGATAAGAGTCTCTGAGAAAAAAGCCAACCATCTTTTAGATGTGAGCTTCTTGTGGTGATTAGGTATCCCAAGAAAGTGGAATAACACATGAGGAAAGAACCTCAGGGCTCTTGAGAGAGACAGACTTTGATTTAAAATAGAGCTTTGTCACTTACTGGTAATATTGCCTTCGCAACCACGGTACAGAATCCTGCTCTTCTCCTCTATAATACAAAAGATAGAGTCTAACGAAAATGTCCTTGGTGAAATGCTCACTCCTATGTTTGCTTACTAACAGGTCCTTAATAAATTCTTGCAGCTATTACTACTATTGCTGTCCTCTTGAGACGGGGTCTCATTGTGGAAGCCCTGTGTCATGTTTGAGGCCCAGTCTGTCCTCAAACTCACCATGTCACTGAGGACTGTCTTGAATTTCTGATCCTCCTATCTCTACCTTCTGAGAGATTATTGGCGTGTGCCAGCATTCTCAGCTTAGACTGTGCTAGGGCCTGAGTCTTCAAATTCACAGGTGAGAGACAAGCGCCCCACTAACTGACACACCTCCAGCTGATACTCCTGTTTTCTTAACAGTGTCTGCTTGGCTCACTGAGCAGCAGGCTGTCAAATCGGCCTTTCGTCAAATGAACAGAGGGAGAAATTGTGGAAGATGATTTTAAAAACCATCTAAAGTTCTTGCTTTGCTGTAAGTGGCGGCTGTTGATTATATTGTCCTTTTGAAATCGAATGGTAGAGCATTCTGGTATGGCTTCCACGGTATTATAGAATGTGGGCTAGCTTGACCTTGACTGATACTGTCCTAGCTTTAGCTATTCCTTCGGTGAGAATGTGGGCTAGCTTGACCTTGACTGATACTGTCCTAGCTTTAGCTATTCCTTCGGTGTTTCAGCAATCAATACCTGTCCTGGATCTCAGCCGGGTGAGCAAATTCATGTGTTTTTGATGAATAAATAAATAAAAGACCTTAGAGCACCATCAGGCTGCAAATCTGTCTTCCGTAAGTATGTATAACACAAAACCCAGAGGGCAGACAATGGAGCGTTAGGAAACACTCCTTAGACTACGAAAACCAGGATCAGAGGAAAAGCCAATTCATTAACTGTGCATAGTTGCTTTTAATCAGGATTTCCTCAAATTAAATGTGTGTTGATGAGTAATGACATCCCATATGACACCCAAACAGATGTTAGCATCCTTAAGGACTCGGGTATCTTTCCTTCATGGCAGGCCTTGGCTGCTTTGTGGTTCTCCTTTTGTTTTTGAATCTAAGCTCTTTACATTAACAGCTCAAAACTTTCTCAGGCGTGTTAGAAATAGATGGTAAGAACTGAGTGTGGCGCTTCCGTCCCCCCTCCCACACTTTTCCTTGCCTGTAATACAAGGGCAGCCTCAGAAACAGCCCACAGGAAATCAGTATTTCTCAGTGGCTTGTGTGGGAAGTGTAGACCATTGTGTGTGAGTGTCACAGCCTACTGCTTGGCAGGAAGTCATTTTTTGGAAAAGTTAACTGAACAAACACCTTCCATTGTCTACAGAGGTTCAAAGTCCCATGAAACTTCCTTATTGCTATCTCTAAACTAACTTGGGAGCTGTAAACACATTTAACCCTTTTGTTCCTAGACTGCCAGCTTTTTTGAAGGGGCTCTCCCTCAATTTAAAAAATGCTTTATCACTGTATTTTATTTGTATGTGTTTTTTTCTGCATGTTTGCTCATGTATCATGTATGTGCCTGGGGCCCACAGAAGCGAGAGGGGGTGCTGGATCCCTTAAACCAGAGCTATAGATGGCTGTAAGCCACTTGGGAGTAGAATAGACGCCAGGTCCTCGGTGAGAGCAGCCAGTCCTCTTAACTGCTGAGCCATCTCTCCAAGTCCCCTCATTAATTTTTTAACCTATTTTGATTCTCTTTGGAGGATGTAGCGGGGCAATCAATCCACGTGTTTGCTCTTCTTTTCAGGGGTTATTTCTTCCACACCTCGTATCTAACTGTTCTGTTGAGGGCTGTATAATTAGTGACCAAGGGAAAACTCTATTGACCATAGGAGAGTCTCCCTGTGCCCCTTGCGGCGTTTCTCACTTATTTGCCAGCTTATAGCATCAACAAAAGTTTTTTTTTAAAAAAGCACTGCTCGGAATATTTTAAAAAACTGCTAATCAGATTGTTAGTCTTATTCATTAAAGTTATAAGATAGACACAATTTTCCCTTCTCTACTGTAATACAGCTGAGAAGAATTTCACGCTATAAATGAGCATATTAAAGAATTAGACTGTGAGGGCAAAGATAGAAGAGGCTACATTTAACCCGAGGTTGATTGTTACCACAGTCAATATTTGAAGATATTTGAAAGGCATTTGTAGAAATGTAGTTGACCCAGAATTACGATCTTTTTCAATCTTGCTTCAATAAGCAATTTTTAAAATTCTGTTTTTTTTTTAAATATGTTCTGGGGGGCTGGAGAGATTGCTCAGTGGTTGAGAGCACTGACTGCTCTTCCAGAGGACCCAGGTTCAATTCCCAGCACCCACGTGGCAGCTCACAACTGTCTGTGGCTTCTTTTTCTTTATGTCTTTCCCAGGATTGTAGTTTTATTAGTGTTGAGATAGAGTTCCCACTCTCTAGTAACATTTAGATGCCATAGGGTCTTAGAGATCTATGATGCCATTACATGAGAAGTAAAACCTGGTTCCTGATATCTTCAAAATGGCAAAGTGTGCCCATGATTCTCTGGGACACGATTGCTCTGATTGCCCCAATCTTTTCAGTAGCTCTAATCTAAGAGTACACCCGCAATAATAGTAGCTACTGCCATTTGTGTTGAGTGTGGATAGTGATTGCTTCTTTTCGTTTTGAGCCTAACAGTCAGACTGGGTTAGTACACATTCTATATCACTTCATTCACCTGCAAGACCCATCTCCAAGTATGATCCCAATGGTGATTAAATATGTAGCAGTATCATGTGTGCCTACATTATCATGTAATCTCACCTGTACTCACCTGTAATTTGCTCTTGTGGCATGAACTGGCTTTGAAGACATAAAATTTCCAATGTAATTAATACAGTTACATATATGTGCGTGGTGGGGAGGGAGGTGTTAACAGTTTTAGCTACTTACTAAGTGAAGTACCCAAGCGGGCTCGGTGAAAAAAATACACCTTCACTCCTCCATGACATGGAAATTATGAGGCAAAAAGAGCTGTTGACCCTCTTAGGGAGGAGCTGCAAGCGGGGATACAGAACAGAGAGGAGCTGCAGGCGGGGGTACAGAGCAGAGACAGAGCTGCAGGTAGGGGGAGGAGGGGTACAGAGCAGAGAGGAGCTGCAGGCGGGGTCACAGGAGCAGGGAGGAGTTGCAGGCGGGGTACAGAGCAGAGAGGAGCTGCAGGCGGGGAGGGGGGAAGCGGGGAGGAGAGGGGTACAGAGCAGAGAGGAGCTGCAGGTGGGGGTCACAGGAGCAGCGAGAGCTGCAGGAGGAGGCCAGGTCCAGAGCTGAGAGAGAAGAGGTGACAAGTCCGCTAGAGTTTACATCACTGAAAGCTCCGTGGGATGCTTGACTCCACAGATCAAAGTTTTTAAGCTGAAGAAGAAAAGCTTATGCAGCAGCTGCTGCGTAAGACATGCACCAGATAAGGACCCAGTGGGCACCAGAGTGGGGCCAGAGGGTCTCAGGTCTTCAGCATCATCTCTCTGTGTTGCATCCTTCAGGATGCTCAGTCAGTTCACCTTAGTGTTCTTCCTTGACCCCTGGATCACAGCACCAGCGTCTTCATTCTTTCCCCATATCTACAGCCTACGCTGCCCAGCGACTCCCCCAAACTATGGATCCGATTTTGTCGTTCTCCTGTCTAAAGCTCTGTAGGGATTTCAGCTGCTCATGACGACAAAAACTAGACTCACTAGGCCCCTCTTACTACTGGCTTTCTACTTTCCCTATAGTTCTCCCCATCCCAGGTCGGCGGGGCTTCAGGCTCCTCCAGCTGTGCTAAAAAGCCTGCAGTTTGTTTCACTCAGCCCTACATTACACGGTGCGACTGCCTGGCAGAGCCTACACACCTACTCGCTTTAAGCTTTAGTGCAGAGGTCACCTTCTCCAGGACTTTGTTATTTTTCTTTGCTCTCTGCATGGATCTGCGCATGCTTCTCTGTACGTCTAGATGCACTCCCGAGTCCCAGGTAGGTTCTTAGGAGCCTGGATGCTCCTGTCTGAACTGATGATACATGGCATCGCCATAGAGGACTTTAAAAGGAGCGGCCTGGAGATGGAGAGTTCACCGGATCGTCTTTGATGAAGTAGAGTTGGAGTTGCCTGTGAGATCTGGGTGGAGATGAAAAGTTCCTGATACCTGAGCACGGAGCACATGACGAAGACCTGGGGAGACACTCTTGGACGTGGGATGTGGGTGCGTCTTTGGGCGAGCCTACAGTGAAAAATATAGTGAAGCATAGACAAGAATAGGGTATGGATAAAGAAGGTAGTTGGTAGAAACAAATTCCCAAACTTACCCTGGCTCCATTTCCCCTCTACTTTTGGTCCGGTCCGTTAGCCTACAAATCTCATGACACAATTTTTCAAAGATACCATGTATATATGCCATTCTGGAACTTTCAACACATCAAGGACTAGGTGCAGGACTCTTAATGAACTATCCTTGCTGCTACCTGGAGGAACGTCTCAGACTTCTCTTAATACAATCACGGAACAGTTATAATTCAAAATTTGAAAAATTAATACAGGCATCACAACAAAGGAATTTGAACTTGGGTGGGTTTTCTGTTACTAAGAAAACAAGTGCTTAAGTAATTTGAAATCAAATAAAGCAGGAATGCTCTGGGTATTATCTTTAGGTAGAGCAGTGTATTCCCACTAGAAATGATCTTTCCCCCAAAATTATCATGCAAAGAAACACACTGTGCAGCAAAGTTTGTGTGTATTGTGTCAAATAGCCTTTGTTTTTTAATTAAGAAAAATCATCTTAATCTACAAATCTATGAATCTTCTTAGTTTAAGAAGAAAAAAGATATCTTCTTCGAGGAAGGGAGACAATAGTTGGTGCTTAATGGCAGCATGCAGATAAAGTGGTTTCATCCATGGTAGATTAGGGTGAATGGAGATTTCCCCAGAAGTCAAGGGTGTGGTAAGTTGAATAATTGAAACTATCGATGATGGCTGATATCGGTGTGGCATTTGTTAGAGCCAATATTTTTCATGACCCTTCAGACCTATTCAAACATTGCAGAAACGTCCCTTCCCAGCAAGAGGGGCTTTTTATTTATTTATCTATTTTTTAACTTTTCTACAGTACTGTATTTCACAAGCACGGACCAATTGCAGGAGGCCTGCCTTCCACATCTGGGTTGTGGAAGCTTAGTCTCCCTCAAGGAGGGTACTGAACTCGCTTTCTGCAAGGGGTCAGTGAGCAGGCAGGAAGGAGGGGGAGTGAGGGCAGTTGCCTCTCAGCCAGACCAGTTAAATCAATCTTGTCCAGCTGTATAAAAATGCCTCAGCCTGGCCTTTCTTATCACTGTGTGGTCAATTACAGGGAGATCTCAAGAGGGAAGGGAAGCAAAAGGAATGATGTAATCTCTCTCATAGTCTCATTTGTGTGACTATTCATTATTACACATGGGACATAATATATTTTATCAGATCTTGGCACCTTCATGAGGAATATTTCATAAAAAGTATGAAATATTCAGAGTGCCTATAAATTTTGGACAAAAGCAAATGCCAAATTGTTTTAGAACGCTTAGAGTCTACCCATGCTTATCTAACTTCAGCAACAACTCTTTGTATTTCAAGTGAAACTATGACTGCAGCCCATGTGCACTGACCTTTCTGTGCCTTAGATTACACATTACAGTGCTCCACATAATTGTCTCATGTCTAAAGCCAGAGCTCCACAGAGACAAGAGCTTCGTGTTCTCATCTTCCTTGTACGGATAATCATTTATCCTCACAAACCAAAGATTTCTCCTGTTGCGTTTTCAGGTTTACTGAGCGACAAAAGCATTACAAAGTATTTTAAAGCCTAGATGCATGTATAACAGTTCTACTTTGCATAGTTTAAAGATAGTGGCTTTATGAATGCATCAATTACATAGAAATTAAATGACATCTCAAAAGCAAAAGTCATAAGAACATTTGGAGCATGTGTTCAGGTTTGCTTTAACTCTGACTTCTGTCCCACTCCAGTCCTGTTTGCAAGCTTCCTTTGGATGTCTCATATTACAATGAATGTGTTTCAAGTAGGGTTTCTTATTTTCCCCCCAGACTTCACTATTCTCCATTTGTCCATCTTGCACAGTGCTATCCTCATGCAGTCAATTGTTTAGGCCAACAATTTTATTTTATTTTGTTACGTATGTGTGCATGCATGTCTGTATTTATGTAAGTGCATATATATGTATGCATGAATGCATGTGTAGAATATATTTGTATATGTGGACTATGCTCATCTATGGGTATGCGTGGAGGCCAAAGGTCAACTTTGGGAATTTTTTTTCTACTGCACTTCCGGTAAGTTTTTGAAATACAGTCTCTCCCAGAGCCTGGAGGTGGCTCTTTTCAATGACTGGCTGGACAGAGTCCTGGAGTCTACCTATGTCTTTCCTTCTCATGCTGGGGCTACAGCATGTGGTACCACGCTTAAAAATATGGATTTTGAGGATGTGAACTTAGGTCCTCATGGTTGTACATCAAGCAGTTTACCCAGCATCACCATCTTAGTAGGAGGAGCTGGGGAGGAGGCTGCTTGTTCTTCCCGGCTACACGGCTAGCTTAACCCCCGAAATAACCACACAGAAACTGTATTAATTAAATTACTGCTTGGCCCAGTATCTCTAGCCTTTTATTGGCTAACTCTCACATCCCGATTCAACCCATTTCTAATAATCTGTGTAGCACCATGAGGTCGTGGCTTACCAGGAAAGATTCTAACCAGCATCAGTGTCAGACAGGAACTTTATGGTGTCTGCCACACTGCCTTTCTTCCCAGCATTCAGTTTGGTCTACTCCACCTACCTAAGTGCTGCCCTATCAAAAGGCCAAGGCAGTTTCTTTATCCAACTAGTGAAAGCAACACATAGACAGAAGAACCTCCTACACCAACCATCTCAGCAGCTGTGGTTTCACGTTCATTTTCTTTCAGCTCTGCATCTGTCCTTTAGCAAGCCCTGTTAGTTCTGCAAGCACGCTCTTCTTCACTGTTCCAATCTAATTTGAGGCACTAAGACCTCTTGCTAGAGTCATTATGATAAGCCTCAAAGTGGACTTGTCTGTGTTATTCTGGACCTTCTTTAATCTTTTTATTTGTACTCAGTGGTCAAGTGACATTTTAGAACAAACAAACGCAGAAGGGATCATGGGTCCTTCCAAACATCTCTGAGCTTGGAATGAGACTCACCCTTAGCCCAGTCTGGACACCCTCTTTCCTTCCTTCTCTGGTCCTGCTTTTCCAACACTGTTTCTTCACTACTGTCTCTCCTTATCTGTGCATTAGTTTATCCACAATACAGGACCAATGACAAGAGTAGGTGTAATACCTTTGAACACATATTAATTCGTATATTTGTACGTGTGCTTGTATTTCTACCAATCACACACACACACACACACACGAGACATACACACGAGAGAGAGAGAGAGAGAGAGAGAGAGAGAGAGAGAGAGAGAGAGAGAGGAGAGAGAGGCAGGCAGACTCTTTTAGCTTAGATGCCCAACAAAATTTAACTCAGTGATTTGGTGGAGATTCCTGTGAGATTCTGGGGTCAAAAGCAGTGCATGAAATTCTGAATGGATGGAACATGTTTGCCATTGACACTCTGGTCTTCCCTGTATTCTCAGCTACAGGCGCCTGGGTTCAACAAACCATCCTGGGTGTCAGGAGTAACCCAAGAGTCTGAGTCATCAGGTGACTCAGCTTGATGTGTCCCTAATTCAAGTCCAATCTTGACATTGGGGCCTTACATGCAGATTTCTGAGTTTGAGTTCTACTCTTTTAAATAAAAACAATTTTCTGTATCCAGCCCAAGCTGTCCTGGCACTCACCATCTAGTACAGTATGGCCTTGTACTTATGATAACCCCCTGCTCTATCCTGCTGGGAAAACAGGGGTGAGCCACCATGCCTCACTCCAACCAAGTTCACATTTCGGAGCTGATTTTTGTACTCAGGTTTCCATCTGTTTCCTTCTGATCCCATTCTTCAAAGCTTCCCTCAGGCTAGGACCTTTCCCTTCTTATATACTGTCAGTTTAAGTTTGCCATTGCCACTTGACCCCTTCTGAAACCAACTTACCATCTTTGCTGAGAATCAATACTGCCATATTTTCAATGCTAAGCCGTAAGAAGATGCCCCCAAAGAAATTTATGAATAAATCTTGTGCTGTATCTCACAAGCAATTAAAAATTAATCACAACAAAGCCCCAATGGCATTCAGTATCTGCGTAGTCCCAAGGTGTTTCTAGATTCTCTAAGAAAGGAAAACCAGAAATGGGAATGAATATAGTACAGGTTTAATGTCTTGAAAGGCCAATTCTATTTATTGATCAAAAGGAGAATTCTGAAGATAATGCTTTAGAAGTTACTTTAGCAATAAAGAGCCTGTACCCAGAAGAGAGAAATGAATAGATGAGAGAATGAACATCAGGCTAAATGCTAGCCCAGATGATTTCCTAAGTGGACCAAGGATAAAGATTGGCTCTGAAATAGGCTCTGCAGGGAATAAGCTTTGGCTTTGCCTTGGAGCACAGCACCGAGACATGAAAATAGGTGCCTAGACAGTTTTACTTTTAGAGCAGCAGACATCAACCAAAGTGACAGAAATAGTTCCAGTACGGCCCTTCATCATTATAGACTGAGTTGATGGAATTTTTTTTTTTTTTCAAGTAAGGCCTTGCCCAGTTGCCCATGTAGTCTGGGGAGAGTTACTGGCTGGTATTTTCTGATGAAGGTAGAAATTTACCTGTAGTGTCTCAGCAGAAACCTGGAGAGATGCAAAATAAAATAAAAGTTCGTTTAATACTTCAGGTGTTCATGCCATAACAAAGTCTTTAAGAATTTTTTTTCTTTTTTCTTTTTGTTTTGCTTTGTTTGTTTTTTCAAGACAGGGTTTCTCTGTAGCTTTGGAGCCTGTCCTGGAACTTGCTCTTGTAGACCAGGCTGGCCTTGAACTTGCAGAGATCCGCCTGCCTCTGCCTCCCAAGTGCTGGGATTAAAGACATGCGCCACCACCGCCTGGCTACTGAGGAATGGTTTCTTTAAGTGTGTGTGATTTTAAGCACAGTTGAATTGAAAGTGGTAGCTTATCTAGAATTGATATGAAGTTACAGTTAATATATATATATTTTTTGCTATTACAACTGGTATCAGACAGAAAGATCATTGTAACCTCCCAGATAGTGGAACTCACTTCCTATCTGATGACCTAGATCTCACCATAATAAGTAACGCATCTCATCTTTTTCCCAAATGATTCTTATATATTTATATTTAGAGACATACTATTAGCATAGAGATAATTTACACCTTTTACGTTGCTGTTATCTTGTTGGGAATTATTTTTAAATGTCAACACACAAATTTCCCAAAGCAGTAATTATATTTGTGTTTGAAAATCAAAACAATACTTTGGAGCACACAATTAAATGCTATAGTGCCTTGGAAAACACAAAAACAATGACTGCCATGCCAACACTGGGGACACATTTTACTGCTGAGATCGAAGTGCGAGAAAACATGTGTGGAAATAGGGGCACCTTTTGGGGCAACCGCTCACTGCACGTAGTGAATGTCACACTTCTGCACTGTTGACTGAGCAACACTGACTTAAAGTTTAAGTTGGTGTTAAGGGTTGAATCATGTTTCCCTAATAGATGTTGATGCCTTAACCCCTTGTACTGGTGTATTAGTTAATTTTCCCCAAGCTATGGCAGAAAACTTGACAGAAAAAAAAGTAAGGGAAGGAACATCTATTTTGGCTTACATTTGAAAGACATTATGGCAGAGAACGCCTGCTATGGGTGGGGCTGTTAGCAGCTATGACAGCAGGAGAGGGAGGCAGTGGGTCCTCTCACTTTGGTAGACAGAGTTAGAGGTAGTGCTGGCCCACAACCCACAATGCACACTGTCCCAGAAACCCACTTTGTCTAGGTACACCCTTGTCCTAAGGTGTCAATGATCTCCTGAATTGGCACCACCAGCTGGGGACCATGTGTTTGCACACAGGAGCCTCTGAAAGCATTTCACATTCAAGCCATGACAACCTGTGACTGTGACCTTATTCAGAAAGATGATTTTTGCAGATGGTCAATGTGAGGTTACCGGGGGAGGGGTGTGACCCACCATAACTGGTGTCCACATAGAAAGGTAGTATGTGGACACATGGGCAGGCATGCACATAGAGATCATACTGTCTAGAGGCACGGGCAGAGAGTAGTATGAGCGCTGTAAGCCAAAGATGCAAGGTGATTTTCCTCTGTGGTCCTCAGAGAGAAATTACCCAGCCAGCACATTGATATTGGACTTTAGGGCTCCTGCACTGTGTCAATACATGTCCATTGTTGGAGCTACCTATGCTTTATTAAGGTTACATCAGTGATCCCGCACAGCTGGTGTCTGCTTCTCAGCCTCGGTGGAGTCGCTCCCCCATTTATAATCTTTTTAGCAGAAATGTCACTGTTTCTTGCCTGCATTTCTACTTAAAGCAGCTCTGGCCTTGACTGTTCCTGATTTTCCCATCACTCCTCTTCTTGTTTTGAATATAGCAGGTAATGCTAGGTGCACGATCAGTGTGGCAGGGAAGGACCAGCAAGAGATGGATGAGAGAGATCCGGACAGAGGTATGGGTAAGGACAAAATACAAAGACATGAATGCATGGGAATCGTGAAGGAAATCCATCATCGCTTTGTGCATTAACTTAAATCCATAATACGATTCAAAAATTAAATAAAATTTTAAAAAGAAAATTGATAAAAGAGAATCAACAGGCTTTTCCCACTGACTCATACTCAAGCTCATTTCACAGGAAACACAAGCAAGCAAGGGGTTCAGAAGCAGAGTGGAGGCGGAGGCTGAGGCCTCCAGTCTTTGGTCTCTTTTCTGAAGACCATCACTCCTGGTGGATTCCATAGGTGACACTCTATAATACCATCTCTCTTTGACCAATCCCTTCCATCCAAGGTCAGGGCGATAGCCTAACCCACGTGACTTCCCACACCCTGTCCCCACAGGAAAAAGCCCCGAATGTATCTCACCTTCAGTGAGCAATTCTACTGAATACAGAAGTCCAGTATGGATGACGTGTGAAATTGGAGCCAAACATACTTTCCTGATTCCCTGGGGCGGTTCTAGAATTCTGACTTCTTTCCACCTACAGTCATAAATGGGAATGCCCCAAAGATCTAATCAGTATTACTGAGGATGCACCCAGTGGTGGTGCTGGGACTTGAACAGCATTTCACAGATAAACAGATGACAACCAATCCACTGTGGGGGGCTCCTTGCCAGTTGGGAATGTGTACTTACTGTGCATAGATCTGAGCTTTCAAACAAGAGAAGCCAGGACTCACCAAGAGCTTTCTATGAATGAGTGTCCTTTGTGGTCCCATGTTGGACATTATTGAAACAAACAAACAATCAAACACCTAAGCACGCTAGTTAAACTAGTTTTGCTGCCTAGATTCACATAACAGGCCACACATCTGTGATGTCTGCCTTAGGTCTCTGTTTGCACTCTCTCAGACCACCGGGAATGATCTAGAGACTTCATTCCCTAAAGCTACATTACAAGGGTGAGCCCAAGTTTTCACTGTCGTTATTAATAGCAAAGAAGACATCCATACCACTTATAAAATCTACTTTAAAAGATCTTTTCTAGATCCCTAGATTATTGTTATTTCCAAAAAAAAAATAGAATAAAATTGTGAAAATTAAAATCTTCTTTAAGGATTTAGCTCTCTAAGTACCCTCCACCTTGCTCTTAAAATGCACAGATGCTTATTTTACTTTTTAACGGGGCCATGTAGCACAGTGACTCCTTAGCCAGGCACTAGCTCCAGGGTCTTGTTTAGAATGGGCTAATTCCTGCTGGGGCAGCAGACACACTGAAGCTCACAAATTATTTCTTGCTTAGACAATGTCCTCTGTGGGTCATGCCACTCTCCAGAGGTCCTGCTTGCTTGTGACCCAAGCTGCCTGAATATGGTGCAGCCACCAAATCAATAGCAGTGCCCCAGGGTCTTGGCGCCAGCGAGTGTGGCTTCCCTTTGTAAGTACATGTGTTGTTTCTGTTAAAAATTTGTTGGTTAAAAAATTTATTCCTTACCCCTGCCTGACCTCAAGGAGCTGATAGAGGCAGTGTTCCTCAGAAAGAAGAGGGACCAGGAGCAGCGAGCCCCACTCCATCCTCTTTACGTGTCTAAAAACACTATCGTGAACTACTTCTTTTGCCTACAGGAAACTCAGAGATTCTAATTCTAGGATAAGCCTTTTCCCTAAATATCTTCCAGGTATTTTTCCATTAGCAGGCCATGATCTTTATTATTTTAATAGTCTTATTGTTTGTATTCTTTGTTTTCAGCAGGCTGCCTCTGAATCACATGGGAAGAGTAAGAGAGAGAATAACCCAGTAAACCGACATGTGGAAATAAACAGAGACAAGGTAAGTGCACAGACTTGCTTCTCAGCTGAGACTGCGCCTTCCTTCCTCAGGCTGCTCCAGTATGCAGAGGGGGCAGATCATCAAGGGTCACGAGGAGGAGCCAGGACGACAGTAGCTACAACCTAGTTCTACACTTGCCGGGAAATGGGGCCTTCCCTGACCTAACTCCATTGTACTAGGTTTTTCCAGCAAAACTGATCAAACGTCTGTGTTATGTAAGAAGGTTATTTAAGTGATTGGTTCCCAGGACGATGGCGGCTTTCATGCTTAAAAAATCCTGCATCTGGGCTGAAGGCTGGCAATCAGGAGGAGCCTGGGCAAGGCCTATGACAGAGCATATCTGCCATGCAGGTTCAGTTCCGCCCGTGGAAATCCCTCCTGAGAGAGGAAAGTATGGTGAACACCCAAATTCACCCAGTCCACGGTGGGAGATGATAATTCTCTGTGAAATGTCTAAGAGCGTTTGCTGTTGCTCTCCTCGGACTTTCAACGATTAGATGGGGACCACCCACAACACGAGGAGAAATTTCTGCTGACTTAAATGCTAATTTCACCCTCGCAGAAACATCTAGGATAATGCGTGACTGTATATTTGGGCACCACAGCCCAGTCAGTTTGATATAAAATTAGTCACGCTCCCCGTCTTGCAAATCCATCATCAGTATCTTAACTTCTTATGGGTCCCTTGGATACTGAGAGCATGTTTGCTCCTCTTCCCCGTCTGCCGTCATCGTCATCGGCACCTGGCCGGTTCTTCTCAGGACTCCCCTTTCGTTGTGGTCTGTTCCCCAGGTAGTTAGCTCCGCTCTGGCAGTTTAGTCTTAGCTGTTCCTCTGCTGGAAAGACTTTGGCATCCCAGGAAGCTTCCAGTCTCCCAGTGGTATAAAGCATCTTGGGGAAACTTTCTGTAGTCTTACTCATGTGGCCAGGGGATTCCCTTCACTTTGTTCCATTCAAGGGTTGCATATGAACAGAGGATTCCTTCGCCGGATTCCTGGCTCTCGGTGTAGGTCTGCTGGAGGTTGATGTGTGCTCTAAAGAGGAAAAACCCAGGCTGGGTGGTGGTGGCGCACGCCTTTAATCCCAGCTTTCGGGGGGGGGGCAGATACAGGCAGATATCTGTGAGTTCGAGACCAGCCTGGTCTACAAGAGCTAGTTCCAGGACAGGCTCCAAAGCTACAGAGAAACCCTGTCTCGAAAAACCAAAAAAAAAAAAAAAAAAAAAGGGAAAAACCCAGAGGAAGGAGATTGTCTTTAGCGCTCTGCCCTTGGAAGGGATTAGACTAACATAACTACTACGAGACCCTGCTATTTCTTTAAAAAGTGTCTTCTGATAAAGGGAGGCTACCCCATTTTTTTCTCAACACTCTTACTTTTCACTCTGATTCTCTGTTATGTTGTGACACCCCAACAGTGACCTGTTGGGAATGAACAAGAAAGCCCACAATCTTGGACATCCAGTCTTGGTTATGAATTGAAACTAAACCGTCTCTCATGTTTTGAATGTTGGGAATTGCAGAATCTCTAGGAGGTGGGGTTTAGCTGGCAGCCGTAGGCCACAAGTAGGCATCTGAAGGTTAGAGCCTAGTTCTGGTTGAGATCCTACTCTGTCTGCTTTTGGGTCTGATGTCATATGAATAGAGGCTGTCAACCCCCCCCAACATTGTTCGGTGCTCAGCCATGCTATGGTGAGTGGAGGCTCTCTGGAACCAAGAGCACCAAATAAATCTTTTCTTTTATGAGATGGGTATATCATCAGGCACTTTGTCATGAGAAAAATAACCAATGCAGCTTCTGAGCTGTGAGCAAAAAATATTTTTATGAACAAAGTACCCATCCTCAGGTATTCTGGTATAGCAATGAATGTGGACTAATATTTTTATGTATAAAGCACCTATCCTCAGGTACTTTGTTATAGCAATGAAAATGGGCTAATACAACCACAGATTTGTTTGACGGCCTTTTGGTCTGAAGGTCTTGGTCCCATCACTAACCCTACAGGATTTCTCATGAAATTGGCATAGATTTAGAAAGTATAGGATGGGTACCACTGAATGTGTATAAAAATAACAAAGGTTGTATTATTTTTGTTATAACGGCAAGTCCTTTTGACTTACTGTACAATACATGACAAGGGCGCTCTCTGTGTTACTTGAAGGACAAGCCACTTGGCCAATAAAAAAGCCAAGCTTCAAAGACGTGGATCCGGACACCGGACAGCAGACAAAACAGCAGGTAGATAATGAGCAACCATTTATGAGGCCTCTCTACTTCCCATCCCCCAGAGCTGGCATGCAAGGTAACCCTTCAGAACTTCCGGCTATATGATAATGTTTTCAGGAAACTGCTGCTCAAACTTTTCCAGACCTCAAACTTAAGAGAATCAAAGAGACATTGCTTTTAATAAAGGAGTATTTTTAATTTCTAGACAGTGTAGGAAGCAAGCTAATTTATTATATCTTTAAACAAAAAGGAACACCTGCTTCCAAGTTCATATTATAGCCTCTGGAGCAGCTTCCCTTGGCAGAGAAAGGAAATATGGGTAAAGATAGTATTCTCTTTCTGAAACTGTGGGACATTTTCGTCTTGCTGGCCTCGGCACAACACCCTCAGAAATGGTAAAGTTAAGGTTTCCCATCCCTGAGAGCATATCAGACTTTTCTGCTGCAGAGCAGAGGGGACATTACGGGAGCCAGGGAGGAATGAGAAGTCCCCTCTAGCCAAGGGACTTCACTGCTACATTCTTTGTCTCTTTCTAGGTCTTGTTCTGTGTTTCTACTAGTAACAAACAGAAATGGCTCAGTAATTTAGGAGTTAGTAGCTGTTGTCACATAAGGAAACAGGTCATCTTATATCCATTTATTCTATGAGCAAAGACTCTCTTTCTCTTAGTCATTGACTTTATTGCTTAGCCTTCAGTTATTTTATTATTAAATATTAATTGAACATATTAATGAGATACAGTGTGATGTTTCAACACACTCTTATGCAATGTACTGATCAAATCAGGGCCCTAAGCATCCTCTCTCCTTGTCATTCCTATATATTTGGAGCTTTTGAGTCTCTCTTGGCCTTCATGAATACATAACAGGTTATCTGAACCACCATCATCCCACTGTGTTGTTGGACACCTACATTCATTGCTTCTGTTCAACCCCATCATTTTGAATTTTTATATCTTTTTTTTTTCAAGAGAAAAAGAATAGAAGCAGCAAATCACACCATGGTCTTTCACATAAAATAGATCCACAAGGCCTTTTGACAATAAAGCCTGGGAAGTTGTAGACATCAAGGCAATTTAGAGAATTCTATTTTTTTTTTGCAGTGTTCAGTACCTGATGAAAAGTGCAAGAACCAGATTTGGGAGATGATTCGGATTTCACATAGTTTCTTTAAAAAAATGTGACTAATGCCTCTGGAATATTACAGACCAGAGTCATTGGTTTCTTATTGCATACCACTTAAAAATCAGGTATAGATGTATGCACATTTAGATTAGTCAATTAGTTCTGTTAGATTTGCTAAGACAAAAGACCCTTAACATAAAAAAAAGCCAACCAGTTCCAGTTCCATTCATAGGGGTTCTCTATCAGTCTTGAGACAGGAAAGTGTCTATGAAGTAACCTATAGGGGAGCTGATATCTTATTATAGGTTAGGATGCAAAGAGAAAATGACCTACTTTAGAAGAACTCACATGCTCTCGCTTCCCAATTTATATTTAAGGATGCTGAAGTAACATTTTAGGTTTATTTTAGAACTCTTTGAAATTCCCAGCAATGGCTGAAAATCTGGAGACCCTAAAATGGATCAATGTCCTAATTTTTTTTTTAAAGAGAGGGAATTTCTGGTTAAGTTGCAGAGAAGATCTCCAGAGTGTGGTTCCCAAGTGTTTAGAAGCAAATGTGAGGTTACCAGAAATCAATCTTATTCCTCATCTTCATTCTAGGGTGTTCAGAGTGTGTGTGTGTGTGTGTGTGTGTGTGTGTGTGTGTGTGTGTGTGTGTGTGTGAGAGAGAGAGAGAGAGAGAGAGAGAGAGAGAGAGAGAGAGAGAGAGAGAGAGAGAGTAAGTAGAATGGGTACCTTGGTACATATATACGTACTTAGGTACACATGTACATAGGAGCATACTCTTCTCTGCCCATACCATAAACTGCAATATCCTTTGTTTTTTACCCAAAAACTTTTCAGGAAACCCTCTTTCTCTCTCTCAACATGTTTGCCAACACTTTCTCCAATGACGGTGAACTCTGGGTACCGGCAAATTAGCAGAAGAAATTGGAGCATCTTTGTCAATCATATGGAGGAATGCATGCTGCCTGGGAGCACAGCGCAGGCACCTCTTTGAGGCTGCTTGGGGGGTAGGTCCTATCTTTTCCTGTTCTCCCCACCTCCTTACCACAGGGAGATGTGAACCATCAACACCATGGAATGAATTAGAGCTGTTGATATCACAGGCATCTTAGGGGGGAAGGGAAGGTGGTCTCTGTAAGGATCCGTTTTTGGCAACCCCTCAAATAATATCAAGTCAGCAACTCTGTGGTTCTAGTTCTGGAGGATAGCATCTCTTGAGTAAATATTTTTAAAGCCACAAAATGAGCTTTGCAAAGGATAAGAAAAGCAAAACAAAAGGCTGTTTCATATTTAAGATTTCCATCTCTGGCCTTGGACCCGTGCCTAGTTTTATGAAAATACAGCTATTCACCCTGCAATCTCCCCCAATCCTATATTGAATATCTATAGAAATATAAGCATTTTTCAAGCTGAATTATAGAAAAACTTCCTTATTCTTCTTACATTACAAAACCTCTTTTAAAAAAATAGGTGTGCTTTATTGTCACCTCAGAAAACATCTCATTTTGTCTTACCCTGAAGCCAATAGAAAGCTGACTTTATCTTATTACAATGTGCTGGGAATAAGGCCCCATATAATATCCCATATATCAGGAGCTGATATAGGAAGCCGAGTCAAGAAGCTGGAATCAGACCACCATTTCTCATTTCATGTTGTTGCGTAACTCCCACCAACATTCTGTAAAGGAAAATGCTTGTTAGAGAAAATTCCCATCTGTATTTTGTGATCTGTGCTTGTATCTGAAGATTCGGCATCGGCACACCAATTTTTTCTTTTTTTCCAGTTCAGCGTGGTGGTGTTTTGCTCCACCCATGGAAACCTTGCACTGAGGCTTAGTTCCCTGCTCAGGGTGTTACTTGGTTCCACTGTCCAGGTTTAATAAATCGTGCGTGTGGAGGGTAGGCTTTGTTTGGTTGTGTGCTCACCTAGCCTCTAGAGAATAAACCAAAGTGTCTTTTATTTCTAGTGCTGTTAGTTTTGGCCTTGGATGGACATTAGACACAAATGCCCCCATTGCACCATCCCCCCCTTTAAACACATCTTTAAACACACCAACATATTGGAAAACCTTGTTATTGTGTAATCTTCAGATTCTTTGCACAGGGACATAAAGAACGGAATAACAGGTCAAGATAAGCCAATGGGAAGGACATGTTCACAGGCCACCTGGCAGAAGTCCCACAGCCATTAGTCAGTGGCATCTGGTGGGATTTCTGGAATCAGTTTGCTGTTTTACTTCATGATGGATCCGAAAGGAAGAGAAAAAAATGTCTGGAACTAGAGGAGGCAAGGGGTTCATCACCCTAAGCTCCAATCAGTTCTTAATTAGCAGTTTGTCCTCTCCTGGAAAGAAAAAGTGTTTTGGAAGGGCTAACACCACATAGACTTTTAGTTAAAATTTAATAACAGGTGATAATTAAAATAATAATGAGTTCTGATTCTCAGGAAGGGTTGAAGTGAGAAAGGTGTTTTCCTGGGCACAGCATCAGCTATGCGCCAGAGGGGCACCCAATTAATAAAGAGTTGCGGACTTGCCTGACGGTGTGGGGGGGAACAGGGTGCCTTCTATGGTTACAATGGATACTTCTAGGAGTAGAGACTCTAATCACAGCCAGATGTTGGTTATTATCCAAGGGCAGATTCTTGGGAGGGAACACACAGTCAGTGAGGATCACACATGCACAATTTGAGAAAAAGATAAGCAGAAGGTGCCGGAGACTCTTCCCAGTCCTTACTCCTTTTAGCACATCTTTGAAGCCCTGATTCATCAGATTTGGGTTTAGATCCTACCTTGGAATAATGAAAATAAAGAAAAACATCTTACCATGCATTTAGACACCGCACAAATGACTATGCTCTAATCTTTCTTTTCTTCATGTGTATCAAGGATTCCCCACATCATCTTAGCAATTATGTCTCAAAAAACAACAGGCAACACCATTTTCAGTAGTTTCTTGATGGTAGGGAGACACTTTAAATGGTATTTGCTGGCCACATCATTCATGTTCATTTATTTATTTTACTATTATTCTTGTATGATGCCAGGCTCTCATTCTTAAGAGTTTATTTGGAACCTGACTCAGCAAATGAGACAGAAGTAAGCCCCTCAAGCAGTTTTAAGAGGGTTTGTCATCGTCACATTATCCTCTTAATTACCCAGTCGCCTCTGCAACCCTATTTCTTCTCTCTTTCTCTCCCTTTGAACACGGTGGACAGCCAGGTTGACAGGAGAAAAGAAGCCTGTTTCAGAGAGGAAATCAAGAGGCCAGAGCCGATGTTGAAATTTGTTTTTTTGATTTTTCAAGACAGGGTTTCTCTGTGGCTTTGGAGCCTGTCCTGGAACTAGCTCTTGTAGACCAAGCTGGCCTTGAACTCACAGAGATCCGCCTGCCTCTGCCTCCCGAGTGCTGGGATTAAAAGCGTGCGCCACCACCGCCAGGAGCAGTTGTGGAAATTTAATGCTTGGAAACTTTATAGATTTTCAGTGAAGATGCCAGAGTATATGAGGCAGGAGTTCAGGAGAGGGAACTAAGTTATAGATAGAAATTTGGAAGTCAAATGTAAAGGAATATATTTATAGCTACGAGATTTAATGAAATCCCTTAAGTGTGAGTGAAGATGAAGAAAACGAAAATGACAAAGGACCAAATTCAGGGAACGGTAGCATTTAAAGGCTTGAAAAAGAGAAATCGGAAAAATAACATTTAGATGTGTTATTCTACGGAACCATCCTTTATTTTGGAGTTGGCATGAAGCATGGTTATCTCTTTCTCGAGCTTCCAAGAACACACTCTCTAAGGTCTAGGCATCTGAGTTGTGTGGCTGGTGTTGTTTTGGCAGACAGTGAGTTACAGAGCTGCTTCTAGAGATCGGGGGCCCTTAGGCTGGGTCTACCAAGGCCAGTGATGGAATACCAGACTGCAAAGGTGGCAGCAAATGGGAGGGAGAAGATAGGAAACACCATTTGTGAATGAGACAGGGGTGTCTAGAACTGAGCATCCCACTAGATTGAAAACGCAAAGCAGGCAGGAGGTCAGATAAAGAAGGCCACCCTTATAGGTTCAGAGGTGAAGTTGCCGGAGTGCACGAGGGCTGGTGGGTTGAAGCCCTCTCCTGAGCACTCTCTACAGTATTCCAGCTCTGAAACATCTCAACTGTATTGGACGGAATCTGCTGCTGGCTTTTCCTACTCTAAAATGTGGTTATTTCCTTATGAGTATTCTCATCATCAATTCTGACAGTTAAAAGCACATCCATGGATTCCTGCTAAGGGTAAGACTCAGAACCAGATGTAATTAATATGACTGAGTGTCAACTCTCCGCCAGGCACCAGGCTGTTCAACTGAACACATGTCAGTCTTTTCCAGGGATTAAACCGCCACCTCCAAAGGCAGACGTCCACCGAATTGGCTGTTTCGCTGTGAACACATCTCCCCCATCTATATGCAACATTTGCTTAGCAGTCTCATCTGGAATATCTGAGAATTTAGCCCTGTGTGGCTTAGAGGTGGTGTCAGGGGACGTCTTCGCAGCTGGTTTTCTTCTTCCACGCAGAGAAGGACACTTCTGACATAATGCGTCAGGTCACACTCCAGGGAGAGAATAAATTGCAAGCTATAAGCAAAGAATAAAGAAACCAAATCATAGAATGCAAGAGCCAAGCACTGGTAGACGGAAGAATTTCCGGGCAGCTGACGTTAGACGAGCTGGCTGTCTCCTCTGAGGCTAGGTGCTTCCTTTCTGGGCTGTGTTCTCAGGGCCCTCATATGAAGGGAAGGGGTGAGTAATTTATTTTCAAAAGATTAAATACCCAAAGAGCTCACACTATCTGGGTCAAGGCTAAGCCCGTGAAGTACAATTTTGTTTTTGCCTATAGCTTCCTTTCCAGCTAGAACACATCATTATTTTGTGTGTGTGTGTGTGTGTGTGTGTGTGTGTGTGTGTAGCCCAGAGAAATAGACCAGTTACCCTGCTATATCACTCATTTCATTGTTCCTTTCCTTAGAGACAGAGTCTGTCACCAAACCTGGCTTGTTCCTAGCCAGCTTTTCTAACTTAAATTATCCTGTTTCTCTTTAACTACGTTTTGCCTCTGGGCTTTTATCTTTCTTTATCCTGTGTATCTATATCTTTTTTCCTTCTTACTCCATGGTTGGCTATGTGGCTGGGTGGTTGACCCCTGGCGTCCTCCTCTCCTTCTCCTTTTCTTGCTACTTGCTTTTCTCTCCTCACCTAGGTTTCTTCTCCTGTTTATTCTCTCTGCATGCCAGCCCCACCTATTTCTCTTTCTCTGCCTTGTTATTGGTTGTTCAGCTCTTTATTAGACCAATTTGGTGTCTTTAGGCAGGCAAAGCAGCACAGCTTAACAGTGTTAAACAAATGTAATATAAAAGAATGCAGCACATTTTTTCATGATTAAACATCTTCACCTAATGTTCCACAGCATAAATGAGTGTGACAAATCTTCACCTAATGTTCCACAGCATAAATGAGTGTGACACATTATCACCTAATGTTCCACATCATAAATGAGTGTGATATGAAGGGGTGTGGTCTTGACCATTTCGGCTTATAGCCACGCCCCGCCATTAGCTAATTATTCCGCCCCTTAATTAATTAATGGGGCTGGACCACCAGGTCCCAAGAGAGGTATAAAATGGTAGGCCCACGTGGAAAGCTCTCTCTCTGCGCGGATCACCGACCT
>JAQHUG010000178.1:1778996-1800202 GCA_028555095.1 Dicrostonyx torquatus
GAGGAGCTCTCTCTGGTATAGTAATCTGTGTGTATTTTGGCCTTTATTAAACTTGTGTGTCTTAAGTAAAACTGTCACAGTGACACATCGTCACCTAATGTTCCACAGCATAAATGAGTGTGACACATCTTCACCTAATGCTCCACAGCATAAATGAGTGTGACACATCTTCACCTAATGCTCCACAGAAGTACATGGCAAGCGAAACAACAGAAACTCTCTCGAAGGTGGAGGAGCAGGAGTGGATCAATGTCACACACTTGGATAAGACTTTTGCCTCTGCTTGGTAAAACTGTGGTCTTGATGGCCCTCACCCTTGAGGTTAAAATACTTCAAACCATTCCACGTAACTCGCAGTTTGTTTTTCCAGTATTGCTTGCTCTCCATAAGTTCTGCTATTGTTTAAATATGATTTTCCTTCTCTGAGTCATAGCTGTCTCTCAGTAGTGCTTCATATCTCATAAAAAGGGGACTGATGGACCAGAGAGTTTGGGTGGTGAGAGGTTTTGTGATTTGAGATATGTCTGCACATTGGTATGATGGTTCTATTCACCAGATTCAATTAGAGATATCTTGGGATATTCACCAAATAGAATTAGAGTGAGCTTGGGTTATTCACTGAATAGAAACAGAGATAGCTTGGGCTCATTGCTCAGTTGGCAGACTTTGCCTATAGATTTCTAGCTAGAGTCCATGTCAGTCTTAATCAGAGTCTTTATCAGAACTGACCTCCAAACCTACCAATTGTGTCTTTTTCCCTGTGTATGACTGGTTGGCTCTGTCCTTGGAGATTTACCGTTAAGTATGTTCACCGATTCTCTGCACATAGCTACAATTTCTACTGAAACCATCTGCACCAATGTTCTTTTCATAGTATCAACTTTCCCATGGCCCAGGTATATTCTTTTCTATGGGTTTCTCTTGTCTCCATTTGTGATGAGGACCAGACTTCACTGGTCCTCCCAACGCAAACTTCATCCATGATAAGCTGATACTTACAGGATGCACTTGCTAATTTCCCACTATATTGAAAATATGGCTTCTCTGTGAATGATGCAAGATTTCCATTGGTTCTTCTTAAATGCAGGGAACCAACTGAAGGATGGCGCCCATATTCTCTACTGTGAGCTTCTGCAATTCCATTCTTCTTTGATGTCCCTTAGGAAAAGTTCTGCCACTCACTAAAAGATCCTGGCATGTGTGATGATATCTTTCCACCTTGTTTCCATCACCTACTTTCCTATTGGTGAGCTCTCCACAGTGATTAAAATTGTGGGCACTATTTCATCACCATGTTCTACAACACAATTAGACCAGTCTCCTGGTTGACTGGTTATGGCTTTTGTTTGAAAGTATAGAAGGGTGACTATTGATATGTTTTTTTTTTAATAATTGGGTTCATCTTGATCTTTCCCTTGTATTTAACTCATAATGGGAACAACGACAACAACAACAACAACACACACACACACACACACACACTACCTCAAAACTTGTTTCTCACCAGGAAAGAGGCAGTGCTTTATAACTTTAAAATCCATCTTTGGGATTGTTCCAGCGTGTGCCCCAGGGTTAACACACATTAGTGGCACTTACTACAGATTCATTCTCTATGGACCTTATGGTCTGTGGTTTTCTCTAACGCAGTCAAATGTATTCCTGGCTTCTTGGATCCTGCAGCAGTGTTCCTCCAAGTGCACTCTGGTGGCCATGAAGAAGAAACCATCACGATGTTACTGGCTGAGCTACGTGGTTCTTCATGAGGGCTGTTCTCCGGATGAACGAGTTGCCTTTCTTAACCCATTCAGTACCTGTCTAACAAAAGGCCTTCACTCAAGCTTCCCAGTAGAAATTCAATTCCCTTTTGGCTTTGACTTCGCATCAATCTCCTACATCAGTGGGGGTTTCTGCTTTCTGAACTCCCCATTCTCTTTTACTTCCTGAGACAACATCTTCTAGCAGGTTCTGGAGATTGTGACAGAGCAGTTTCAAACTGCCCCAGCTTTTCGGCCTTTCTAACATTTCCTTGCCAGTCCTCTCTGCTCCCCCCCATCCCCGACACTTGGTCTTTATTTTCTAAACTCTGCTTTCCTGCTTCCATGCAGGGTCCTTTGCCTGCTTTCCTATACTGTTTTCCCCATCAGTTCTGGTGTTTATGGCAAGTCTATCCTTGAATTGTTTTAAAGCTTATTATTGCCAAGCTCAGGAAAAGCAACATTTTCTCATTGCGTGTTTCTCCCTGCTTTCGTTCTCATGTCCACTACTTTACATTGTTGCTGAAAATAAATGTAGCTAGAGCACTACATCTCTAGCTCAGAGCTTTTCCTCAAGCTTAGGACTCATTTTTAAAGCTATTTCCTGGTTTTTCTATTCAGCAAACATAAACTGAACTGATTGTTCTGTCTGTGAGCTACCTTCTGGACAGTCAACAAGCTACAGAGCCAATGCGGCTGTCTTTGGGTCCTTTAATTCTCTTAGGTCTCATATTTACTGAGTCACAAATGCCTGTCAATTTCTCCTTGCTCTCTATGTCAATGGTTTGTCAGTCATCTACTGATAATCTATCATGTTCATCATTCATGATTATTTATATATAAGCTTGTCCTCAAAAGTTTATATAGTGAATTGATTAAATAAAGTATAGGTGAGATTTAGGAATAGGGTTAAGTCTAATTTCCTAGAAGAAGTATGATTTGTCAGGACCCCAATGCTTAATGGTTTGAAGCTTGTTAAATATAATTAAGCTTGAAATTTGGTGCTAAACATTTGGGTAGCTAAAGTGAAAACAAGTCTCATTTTTTTTCCCTAACTTTCCCATGAGAGAAAATGAGGCATCCTTCAAGCTCTAACTTTGATCTTCTGGAGCCTTGAATTGCCACAGCTTTACCAATTCCTCACTTTAAGTTCCGGCTAACCTTACACTGACCTTAACTTGGCAAATATCTTCTGAGCACTTAATACTAACTTCTTTTAATAAAGAAACATCCTTTCCAATGTTCCCCAACCAACTGAAGTTAAAATCTGCAGTCTACGCAATGGTCACTAGTCCCCTATTTGCTGTACAGTTGTGTGTGTGTATCTTTTTAATTAATTATACTCTTTTTTTCTGAGATTATAATGTGCTTTGTATGTGGTCTAGGCCACAAACTGTGGCTATGCTCGTGTCTGAGGGTCTTGTTGCCTCTGAGGCCATTTGTATCCCAGTGGCTTGCATTGCTCCACGAGGCCATGGTGTCATCTGGGCCTGGGCTGCTACTAAAGGTCATGTCTGAGTCATTGGACCTGCAGCATCCTGGGTTTGGGTTGATGTCCATGGCTCCTGTTACCACCAAGGACTCTGCGGATGCCTGGGATCTGGTCAGTCACCTGAGATGATTTGGTATCCCAGGGCCATGCAACGGTCAGTGCCATTCTTATATGGGTGACCTGTGCTGCCACCAGGGCAATGGTGACGTCTTGGCCTGAGTTGCTCCCGAGGGCCATGTCTGGGTTTTTGGTTTTGCTGCAGTTGGGGTCTATAGTAACCACAGGGGGCTATAGTAACCATGCCTGTTGAAATCAGAGGACAGGGCTGAGCCAGCCCCACCCTTCACTGGCCCTGGGATAGCTAGCCCCGCCCCCATGGGAGAGCTGATCCCTGTACTTTGGAGATATGCCCCCACTCCTCCCCAAGGGTTTGAGAAAGCAGGCTTTAATGGTGTGGGCCTAGGAGAGCTGGCTCCGCCCATCGCCTGAAGGGGCGGTTCCAGTGGCCCAGACTGACCTGCTCAGCTACCACTCAGAAGTACATCTTGGACTTTGGATTGGCCCACCCTAACATCTACCCCATCTATAAGCTGCTGGAGTGTATGAAGGGACTGGTCCTGCAGAACTGTAGCCCCAGGATCCTCATGACTCGGGTCAAAAGCAGGATATCTGAGAGGAGTTTAAGTGATGATAGTGTGTCAGAGGCCAGAGGTCTTGAATCAAACCAATGACTCATGGCAGTGAATATTTGTGGGTGGGTCTGATTGGACAAAAGGGTACACGGCGTGACATACCACACAGTTCTCAATGCTACTAGAGCTAAATGAAGAGGTGCTGGAGAGAGAGGAAAGATGGAGGAGCAAGGTGGTTTTTCTGTTGCTGTTGTTTTGTTTTTATTTAAATTTTTGCCAGGTTTTATTTTGGGGTGGGGACAGATATACAGGGACTGGGAGGTGAGTGGGATTGGAATGCATGATGTGAAATTCCCAAAGAATTGTGATATACAGATATTTTAAATTGTATATATATTTAAAATTTTTAAATGATTGCTTCTTAGTCTTGTTTCTATTTCTCAAAAATATATTTTCAAAACATTGCAAAAAAAACCCCACCAGACCAGAAAATATATTTTCAAAACATTGCAAAAAAAAAAAACCCCACCAGACCAGAGTTCGAGCAGAATTACATACAATGCTTTGAGAATATATAATTATCTCTAAAATGTATCCTATTTTGAACTCAGATTTGTCTAGATAAATTCATGGCCTTTTGGGGACTATTTCACCAACCCCAAATATCAGAAGTGGATGTAGAAATCATGAAGAACGTGACCTGTGTTGACTCTGTTGTTGGAATGTGAGAGTATTGTCTTCAGTAAGTGCTCCTGAATGAAGCTATGGTTTTACACTAACACCACTTAGCCTACATGTAGACACAGAATAGAGTAATAGTCCTAGCAGTAAAGAAGATATGAAACACGGTGTTCATAGCTATGCTATCACCTCTATTACTGTTACTGAGTCGGTAGGATGTGCATTTTCTGGACCTTCTAAATATGGTGCAGTGGTGAAGAGGTCAGGTTGCAGCAACAGACAGACTGGATCAAGATACTGGTTCTGCTTCCTGGTAATTTGTCTTGGGCAACTCTCTCACCCACTTGAGGTCAGATTTGAAGCATTCAAATGAAATGACATGTGAAGAACTTGACATAAAATGAATAAATTTTCAATGAGAGTTAACATGCCCATGATTATAATCGGACATTCCCATAGAAGCGTGGGGCAGGGAGGAGGCGATGAATGCCACACAGGAGATGAAAGGATGAGTTTGGAAGGCTCAGGTGAAAAAGGTGTTTGGGGACTTTGCTTGTGAATTAAGGAGAGTGGTCTTGGGGTGGGGTTTGGATTCCCGTACTGTCTGATATACAAAGAGCTGATATAAGCTAGCCGATGTCACTTCCTAGCTACAGGCGTTGTGACCCTGCTCAGGGAAGTAGCAGCTAGCTTTCCTAGAGGCATTAGCCCAAAAGAAGAACATTTCTTACAGACTTATCTACCTCTGGATTCATTAGGACAAGGTCTGTGCTCTAGTCTCTTAATGGAGGTCAGGAATACTTCTGAATTTGGACTTCATAAAACTATTGCACTGTACTTGACCTGTCTGCAGTGCATACACAGTTGGCTATCCCCTCTTTCTTGAAGGATTCTCCTTATTAAACCATCGCTTCTGAATTCTCCCTTAACTTCTCAGATCGTTCTACTTTCGTTCTGAGAAACCAACGTCAGTGTGTTCCCTTGAGTTTGTACCTTCGTTGACCCCATTAGCCATCCATGTTTTCTGGAATTGACTAGTTCTCTGGCGTTCTCACACTAATTATCTCTGGCACATCCAAAATTCTAGAGTTAGCCCACCATTGATAGGCAAATAACTTCAAGTCTGTTTACAGAACCTGGAGATATCTCTTGAGCTACTTTGATCTATTCACAAGTAGCTATAAAAGGATCTACAATGAAGCCATGACAACAGCTATAGCCATCAAAAAAAGTTGGGGTTCATTTCATGCAGGGGTTCACATGGTCTCAGGCATTATCTAGCACCGTATCAATGTGGGGTGACCTGAGAGAGAACCAATGTGGGATGTGAGAGTTGGGTCACCTGATTCCTCTCAGTTGTTAGCTGTGTGACTTTGAGACGGTGATACACCTCTGAAGGTGGAACTCCCGTCCTTACACTGGGAATAATAGACACTCTTTTAAGAATATCTTGTCTATTAGCACAGTGTGTGATTCCAGGATGTACGCATGCTCTGTGTTAGATTTCACAGATTTCCCTTTTAGTGTATTTTGCTTAAAAAGAGAGAGAATTCTGATGTGGGGTTAGTGAAGATCTTCTCCCATTCAGTAGGATGCCTTTTTGTCTTAATGACTGTGTCCTTTGCTTTACAGAAGCTTCTCAGTTTCAGGAGGTCCCATTTATTTATTGTTGTTCGTATTGTCCGTGCCCCTGGGGTTTTACATAGGAAGTGTACTCCTGTGCCCAATTGTTGTAGGCTACTTCCCACTTTCTCTTCTATGAGGTTCAGAGAGGTCAGATTTATATTGAGGTCTTTAATCCATTTACACTTAAGTTTTGTGCATGGTGATAGATAAGGATCGATTTTCATTCTCCTACAGGTCGACATCCAATTGTGCCAGCACCATTTGTTAAAGATGCTTTCATTCTTCCATCTTATACTTTTAGCTTCTTTGTCAAATATTAGGTGTTCATAGGTTTGTGGACTAATATCCGGATCTTCAGTTTGATTCCATTGGTCAATGTCTCTGTTTTTATGCCAATACCAAGCTGTTTTCATTACTGTAGCTTTGTAATAGAGTTTGAAATCAGGGATGGTAATGCCTCCGGAAGTTCCTTTGTTGTATAGGATTGTTTTGGCTATCCTGGACTTTCTGTTCTTCCATATAAAGTTAATTATTATTCTCTCCAGGTCTGTGAAGAATTTTGTTGGGATTTTAATGGGGATTGCATTGAATCTATAGATTGCCTTTGGAAGAATTGCCATTTTTACTATATTGATCCTGCCAATCCATGAGCATGGGAGATTCTTCCATTTTCTGGTATCCTCTTCAATTTCTTTCTTCAAAGACTTAAAGTTCTTATCAAATAGCTCTTTTACATCCTTGGTTAGTGTTACCCCAAGATACTTTATGCTATTTGTGGCTATCGTGAAAGGTGATGTTTCTCTGATTTCCCTCTCTGTTTCTTTATCCTTTGTGTATAGGAGGGCTACTGATTTTTTTGAGTTGATCTTGTATCCTGCCACTTCACTGAAGGCATTTATCAGCTGTAGGAGTTCCTTGGTAGAGTTTTTTGGGTCGCTTAGGTACACTATCATATCGTCTGCAAATAACGAAAGTTTGACTTCTTCCTTTCCAATTCGAATCCCCTTGATCTCCTTATGTTGTCTTATAGCTATTGCTAGAACTTCAAGCACTATATTAAAGAGATATGGAGAGAGTGGACAGCCTTGTCTCGTTCCTGATTTTAGTGGAATCGCTTTGAGTTTCTCTCCGTTTAATTTGATGTTAACTGTTGGCTTGCTGTATATCGCTTTTATCATATTTAGATATGCTCCTTGTATCCCCAATCTCTCCAAGACCTTTATCATAAAGGGGTGTTGAATTTTGTCAAATGCCTTTTCAGCATCTAGTCAAATGGTTGAAGATTAGATAAATGTAGTTAGTTACTTTCTTCTCACGACTTGGCCAATTTATTGATTGCATAAGAATTAAGTTAGTTGACTGAGATGGAGGGGGGAGGGCCCTGGGCTTCCCATAGGACAGGGTATCCTGCACCATCATAAGGAAGCAGGGGGAGGGCAGTGGGGTAGTGGGGGAGCGGGAGGGCCGGGAACAAGGGGAGTAAATGTAAATTTTTCTTTTAACAATAAAAAAAAAAAAGAGAGAGAGAGAATTCCACGTCTCCGGTTTTGATGAGTTTGAGTTACAGCGTCTTTCCATGTCAATATTTCATTTTGAAGTACCTTTTGCCTCCTGGTTTAATCCAGCTTTCTAGAACATGTGTGGTACTGTTTCCTTGGAAACCTGGCCTTTATAGAATTGGTTAGAGTACTCCAAGGCTCTCCATTATATTCCAGTACTTTCTTACCCTCAAGACTACAAGTGTCTAACATGTTTGAATTCGCTGTTAATTCTTAGCAACACATTGCCCACATTTAAATACCTGAATTACTTTGTAGACATTTTTTGGGGGGAGGGGAAGAGAAAAAGTTTTTTCCCTCTGTGGTTTTGCTCTGAGCTACAATCTATGAGGACCCTATTTTCTGTAATCAAGAAGTAGGTTCTCTTCTGATGAATAATTGAATAGCGACAAAATCCAAAGACACAGGTTTCTTTTAGGGGTCTTGCTTGCCAGTCCAGGTAAGCAGGAAGATTCTCTGTGGAGAGACTACAATTCCCAAACAATGAATAGTCTGAAAGCAGAATTGTAGCCTGTCATCTCCAGCTGATGCAAGCCAGTTGTTTTCTTTCTTTGCCACTCTGCTTCCTTTGAGAATGCCTTGAGCTCTGTAAAAGCCTTCCAAACCCCAGTGTTAGTTTTCCTGATGGTATCAAGATTTTTGACTTCTCTAACCCCATCCTCCCAAAACAGGGAAATCTGGAAAACTTGATCTCTAGTTTATTATTCTTGAATTTTCTAAATTATTTTTTATAAAAATGGATATAGATAGAGAAAACAATAACAAATTTAAAATAACATATGCCTTTTAATCATGTGTAGATTATTTTAATTATTATTGTATTCTTTAAATTTTTATTTATTTTTATTTTATGTGCACTGGCATTTTACCTGCATATATGTCCATGTTAGGGTCTCAGATCTTGGCGTTACAGACAGTTGTGAGCTGCCATGTGGGTGCTGGGAATTGAACTGTGGTTCTCTGGAAGAGTAGTCAGTTCTCTTAACCACTGAGCCATCGCTCCAGCCCCTTATCACTGTATTTTTTCAAGACTAGATGTCACTATGTAGCTCTGGCTGTGTTAGAACTCACTGTACAGACCAGACTGTCCTCTAACTTACAGAGGTTTGCCTTTCTCTGCCTCCCAAGTGCTGGGATTACAGGTGGGCTCAAACCTGGCTCGTGTGTAGGTTATTAAGATATACATTCCTGATTTCTGTTTTTTTCCCTTGCAACCTTTTCTGTATCTAAACAAGGGTACATTTAAAACAACTCATATACCAATTTCCAAACATGTTTTGATTTTATTGTGTAGTTTTCATAAATACATAAAAATCTAAGACCTACAGTTACCATTGGGTGTGTTAAAAACACAACCTTTAATTACTATTTATGTGTACACATGAAAGTTTGTGTGTTCATATGCACAGGCATGGTGGGCATGCATCTCTGTGTGCACATTGGGATCACAGGTTAATTTTGGATGTCATTCCTTAAGAACAGTCCAATTAAATTTAAATGTTTTTGAAAGCCAGGGACTGTTTTTGTGACTTGGGCTCACTGATCCTCCTACCTCTTGCCTCCCTAGGCCTTTACATATGTGCTGGGAGCCAGACTCAGCTTCTCCTGTTTGTACGGCAAGCTCCTTACTAAGAACCATTCCTTCAGCTCCCAAAGAAAATGTTCAAAATACACAAATCTAGGACTCTCCTTGAAACTTAAGGAATAAGTAACAGATATATACAGCTGTGCTTTATGAAGGATTTGTCTGCACCTCAGTTCTGTAGAGTGAGAAATTTTTGGCTTTATAAAGATAAACAATAACGGGAGAAGGCCATGGATACACATCACTAAGGATATGGTTGTTTCTACATTTTAGATTTTTGTGTCCTGTCTATAGTCTGGAGAAGAGAGTCGATGTGGTATAAGAACCTTGTTCTGCAAGTCGGCATATCCTCATGATTCTGCTTGGCCATGTGTGAACCTTCATGGCCCTCACTTTATTTATAAAAATGAGCACAGGCTAATAGCATTGTCTGTTGACATGAAAGGTTATTAATGAGCATTTGACAAGAAGGTTGATAGGAAAGTAGACGAGCTTCAAAATGAGTGAAGAAGGAAATACATGATGGGCATATGACAGTGTGTGACTGTCATCATGAAGAAGGCCTTCTCATTGTTCAGAGGAGAGCTGGATGAGTGTGGGAGCTGGCATCCATGTATGCCTTCATGTGTAGCAGCTCAGCTCTCCTTCAAGCTTCGAGGAGTTTTCTCATCAACTTAAAACTTGCATTCTTGGCTACATCTTCTGTCTTTATCCATTTTCTACCATTTGAAGAGCATATGCCTTTCCTGCCAGATTTGCTTATTGTTGGCATGAATTGGATAGAGTATTCCATGGTGTATATGTATTCTTCTCTTCTCCCTATACCCAGATCTATCCTAGGCAGGAGAAATAATTCACAAAGAGCACAATTCTGATTGAATTCAATAAAATAAGTTCTCTAAAGTAAAAACTTCACAATGATTAATTTTGTGACATTCATCCGTTAATGATCTGGTCTTCATATTTGTAGAACTGTAAAGTCTCCAGGTTTTAAAACACATTATGCAAATGAATATTAGATCATTGATTTTAGCTGTCCCTTGGAAATAACCGTGTGTAAGTCTTTTACATAGCAACCCTAGTGAAAGAATGTTGTATTACTGAAAGAATGAAATTAAAAACCTCACACAACTGCTTACTATTCGTGGTAATTTGGACTAGAATTCCTCACCCCACTCCCTCCCCAGGCTCATGTGTTTGAATTCTTGGTACCCAGTTGGTAGAACTGTTTGGGAAGGATTAGGAGGTGTGGTCTTGGAGGAGCTGTGTCACTGGGGATGGACCATGCCATTCCTAATAAGCTATCTCTCTGCCTCTAACTTGTGCATCAGATGTAGGCTCTCAGCTACTGTTCCAGTGCCATGTCTGCTTGACTGCTGTCATGGTCTTCACTATGATGTCACAGACTCTACTCCTCTCTGGAACTATGAGCCCCCAATTTAATGTTTTCTTTTATAGGTTGCCTTGGTCATGATGTGTGATCATGACAATAAAACAGTAACTAAGACATTATTATTTCCATGACTTTGAGAAAGATATTTAAATCTTCTATGTCCCATGTACTCTGCAAAATAGAAATAATAACATACTGAATGGGTTTGGGGACGAAAGGCTGCATGAAATATTCCAGGCACAGCACTTAGTATAGAAGCTGACACATGGCAGGGAGCTCATCAAATGGGTAGCAGTAATGATGTGGCTAGTTGGACTCCATTAGTCCACTGCCAATGGTGGAGGACTATTCCCATGTGAGACATCCCAGAATCATTTCATTAAGTTCTAAGAGCTACAAGGTTTTTCCACAAGTCAACAAAATTTCCATATCTTAGTCCCTATCATCCTTTTGGCTAAGACAATGGTTCTCAACCTCCTTAATGGTGCAATCCTTTAATATAGTTCCTGTTGTTGTGGTGACCCTCCACCATAAACTCATTTTTGTTGTTATTTCATAACTGTAATTTTGCTACTGCTATGAATCGTAATGTAAATGTCTGTGGTTTATGATGGTCTTAGGCAACCCCTCTAAAAGAATTATTTGATCCCCAAAGGGCTTGTAACCCACAGGTTGAGAACTGTTGTCTTATACAGACTGAATTTACTCAGAAATATTTTGAGTTTTTTCTTCCTTTCAAAATATTCAGTATATTTTTACATACTCATTTTAAATTAACTCTTGAAGTCTTATCATCAACTCAACACCAACCTATTCAATAAGCTTTGGGATGCTGGAATGAGGTGGTCCCTGTTTCTATGACATTCAGACTCTTCAGTATAATCTTTTATTGCAGCTAGAAGGATGAGAGGCCATTCTTGGCATGTGCCCAGCATTTTAAGTACCACTAAATTTTGTCTATTTTGTTTCTGTACCTTGAAGAATACTCTTTTTTTTAAAATGCAGAGTGGATATGTTTTTCATAGTTTATTGAGCCATAAAGTGGTATTCTCTATTTTATATTAATCTTTTATTCAAGGGAATGTGTTAGAAATACAATATTTTTTATGTATTTTACAGTGTTAGCTTAAGAAGTCAAATTTCATTTTTCAGTTTCCTTTGGAGAATTAAACCTTTATAAATATCACAAATCCTGCCCACAGAAGCCTGTAAAGTAAAGAGGTTGTAAGCGTATTTCCTCATGTTTGCAGAAATATGGAATGAGATTTTCCCCAGGGGCAATGATAACATTCCTTGTATGTGCTCATAGTTCCCAGCCAGCTGGTCAATGGTGAGTTCAGGTAAGTTGCAGTGGACTGGCAGATCTGAAAGCATATATTATATCCTTCCGCACATGTATGCTTTTGAAGACAGACTTGGAACCATCTCCTTGGACCTTTGCTTCATTCTGGCTTATTCCACCCCCAAAAAAACGTGAGCACCTTTTCCTTGATTGTGTGTCTTTCCCCGTTGTAGATGCTGCTCCAGATCTCAGTATGTTTGTTGAATTGAAAGAGGAACTAAGGGCAGAGTGGACAGAGGTATTTGTTTCCAAAAAGACTGGAGTTGTAAAAGTTCATAGGGTAGCATTCTAGTTGTTGGAGTTCTAAAAGGTTTGAGCTCAGATAGTCACTTCTGTATTTCTGTCCTTGATTATAGAATACATAAATCATCTTTATCATATTTTAGATTGAAATAATTATGCAAATTGTCTTAGAACTTACATTGAAGTAACTGAATTGAATGACATTTTAAAACTTTTGTTTCCTTCTACCATTAATGGATTATTAGTACTGTTTATGGTAGCAGTTGAAAATGAAGGTTTGTATGTTGGAAGTTTGGTCCTGTGTTGGTGAAATTATTTTGGGAGGTTGTGGAACCTAGATGAAGACATGTCTATGAAGGTTCTCTCTATATCCCAGTCAATAAAAATGGAGAATGAGGAAGACATTCCTTTTCATGTAATTCTGCCACTATGATGTTCTTCTCAAGCATGAACGATCAATAATTCATATACTAAACTCATGCATGATTAACAAACCATAGACCAAAGTCTATGAAGTTGTTATCAAAAGAAGCCTTCTTTTCTGTAGATTGTTTATGTCAGGCACTTGGTTATAACTGCTGATAACACTAATTTTCTCAAGACTCAGAAATGGCAAGTTGAGAAATTTCCTACGAACCATTGGTTTCACTAGTCATAGACATGGTGGCAGGAGAAGGAACTGTGGAAAGAATGCTTACTAAGGTCATAATCAGTTTCCAGAAGAAAATAAAGGACTGCCTTTCATTTCATGGTGAAGGAAAGCTGTGAATAAGAAGATTGTCATTGGAAGCAACTTCATAAAAGGTTACATTCTCAAAAATATTTGAATGTGTGTCCATGAGCTAACAGAAGGGTACCATGGAAGAGATGAGGGATGCGCATCCACAGACAAGTTGAGGATGCTCGTCTTTCACTAAATGCAGGCCTACCAGAGCTCTGCACTGGACAGCTTCCTTCCCCAAGGGAAGCTCTGTGTTCTGATGAAGAAAAAATAAATAAAATCAATTTCAAAGAACGTTAAAAAAAAGCCCATTGTGTTGGTCAAAGAAATGAATCCCCACACAGATGTTTCTAACAAATGTGACTACTTCTTGTCGGAGTCCTGTGGTATGATATTAATCCACAATAAATAATGGACTCTTTTTGTGCCTGGGAAGCAGGAAACACAAGCAGGGGGTGTACCAAACAGTTAAAGAGTGATGGAAGGTGACAAGTGAATGAGATGGGGGAAACACAAAGAGGTTGAGTGCTTTGTGGCTTTGCCCCCTATCTCCTGCACTCTTCACTTCAACCCTCATCTGACCTCACAGTTTCTTTCCTTCAGAGACTCATTTGGCTTTGCTCCAGGAAGAAACCACAGCAGAATGGACTTAAAAATTAATAACTATGTAAGTAATCTGATTCAAGGTGACCTTTCACTAGAACTTGGGAGGTGGGAGGACTTTATTGATTCAGTATTCAACAAATATTTGCCAAGCCTCTTTCATGTATACAATGATTGTGCCACTTGGGAGCATCGGTGATGTACAGCTGTCCAAGCTTTCACTCTCAGCCTTCAATTTATAATCTGTATCTTTCAATATCATCGCACTTTTTGTTGATGAAATGCTCTCCCTTCAGTGTATGTATTTTTGTAGGGCAGGAAACATCCAGGTTTATACTTTGTAGTGTGGGGCTTGATGGACAGAAGGTCCAGAAAAGACTTGCACGATCTTGATCAGGTAGAAAGTCTTTACTGGCTCAAGTAGATGAATCAGGCAGACACAGTGTGATATTTGGTTCTCACTCATTGTGACTGGAATGATGACCCAAAAGGTCCTGATGTGGAGTTACTGCCAAGCTTATTCTTATTCTTTTGGTTTTTTTTCAGCTCTCCATTTTATTTCATTAAAAAGATAATTTCTCTCTCTCTCTCTGTCTCTTTTACAGTGTTATCAAACATGCATACATAGTAGATTGATGCACACGCTCACACAAACACACACTCATGAGGACTTGAAAATAAATAGAGAAATAAAAGGGGCAGGAGAGCCTCTCAGAAATGCAAGTTTTTTTTTTTTGAAAATTCAAAGTCATTATATTTTTGCCTTTTCTGTCATTACATCATGAACAGGCTTGATCTATTGAAAGACTTTTGTTTTTCAAACAGATAAAAAGTGATTTCCAATGAAACACTAGATACCGGTCTTAGCGAAGCCTAGCACTATTTTCTATAAAAGCAGCTTCAGGCATACCTTTGTTTACACGGATTCAAGTTGGTTCCGTAAAAAGAGCTAAGAGATGACCTACAACAGATTCTGCACATTATGCTTTTAGTTAAAAAAATCCAAGAGAAAATATTGATTACTGTGACAATAACAATTAAGTCTTCATGGCTACTAGAAATCAGAGAATGCTAAAAATAAATTGTGCTTAGGAGATGTTTTGAAAAACAACTGTCTCAGTAATTGACATGTAATGCACATGGGTACAGAGGGTTGTTTACACTCTTGTAGAGTTTGAACTTGAATAATCATCCCATAAACTCACATTTGGGATTATTCTACGTTGATAGGGGTTTCTGGCCCACCAGGTCCCACAGTCATTAAGTCCCAAAGAAATGCACAGAGTTCTACATTAATCATAAACTATTAGCTCAGGCTTCCTATTAACTCTTTTTTACATCTCATATTAGCCCATTATTCTTGTCTGTGTTAGCCACGTGGCTTGGTACCTTTTTTGACAAGGCAGTCACATCCATGCTTGCTTTGTGTTTGGCTTCCTCTGTGTCTGGGAGATGACTGCAGACTTAATCTTTCCTTTTCCCAGAATTCTCTTGTTCTCACTGCCCCGCCTATACTTCCTGCCTGGTTGCCCCACCTATACTCCCTGCCTGGCTACTCACCAATCAGCGTTTTATTAAAATACAGACCATTATCCCACAGCAATTTGATACTCCCAATCTGGATAAGTCTCTTGCAGCTGGTCAAGGAGTTCTGCAGCGAAAACATAGTAGTCTCCCATCTTCCTCACTAACAATGCCTAACAAGGAGTTTCTGAGAGCCAGCTAACTGAATATATGCCTGATTACCTCTACATTCATAGATCAAACAGATACATCAATATACCTAGTCAGTTTATGTAAAAAAATAAAAATCCAACCTTATTTTCATGTCTGGATCATTTACAAGATGAATGAAGTATGACCCCAGAATAGGTACAGCTCTTAGAAAGTCCCTTATGTTTGTCTTTTCAACCCTCAACTGTGAAATTCTTATTTCAATAATATTATAGCAACTCTTTGTAGGGATTGAGGATAAGGTATAGTTCATATATTATCATTGATGTTTATATCTAAAAAATATATTTAGTTTTATTTTTAGGTTGGATCCATATCCTACTACAGAGACACTTGCACATCCATGTTTATTTCTGTTGTACCCTTTATAAGAAGGGAATGGAACTAGCCTAGATGTCTATCAACAAATGACTAGATAATGAAAATATGATAAATATGCATAGATGGGTCTGGAAGGTATTATAAAAGATTATAACCCTTAAAGTATGCATAACATGTATGCACTATATATTATATCACAACACACATATAATAACACAATGTAACAAATATATAATATATTACATACATATATATGCATATATACATACATATAGCTATAAAAGTGAGTAAAGCCTAAAACACCAGAAAGGAGAACAAGGGAGGGTGAAAAAGGTGATGAAGAAGGATGGGGGTTTGAGAAAGTGTTCCGTGAGAGAAGAAGAAAAGAAGAGTCTTGGGGGACTGTTATAAGGATGTTTCTGAGATAGCAGAGGGACACGGACATGAGGGAAAGAGAATCTATTATTAGAGCATGTTTTGCAATAATTGTAGACTGTGCATTTATCTATCAAACACTCCTGAACCTAAGGCTCAGAAGACATTGCAGAGGAAGGGGCAGAAAATGGTAAAAGCTAGAGGATCAGGGGATTTGGTGAAATCAAAGACTGAGCAAGAAGTCTTACCACATGAACTAAGCAAGAAGGACATCAGCAGATGTGTCAGATTTGATCGGGAAGAAACCATGAGGATTCAACACTACACAAAGAACTATGAGCAATTAATGAACCCGGAGAGCGGGATAAATAGTTCTCTTCTGGGAAGAGCTCACCAATGGGCTATCCAGTATGGAATGGTCAGCCCTGAAAACACTCATGTGAACAGCATTATGCAGGCAGAGCAGATTATATTTAGGAATATATATATATATATATGTGCATCTATGCACAAAAGAACAATTAATGAAAGGAAATAGTACATAACTTTGAAAGACAACAAGAAGGAGTATATGGAGGGGTGAAAGGGAGAAAAGGGAAGGGAGAAGTGACGTAATTATAATCTTAAAAATAAAATATAAACATACTTGAAAATGCCACAGCAACAATCTAATGCCCTGTGTGCTAATTGAAAATATGATTTTAAAGTTCTAATATACTACACTGTTGTGGCAGAAATTCACAATATTCATATAACACTGAGGCTTTGCTTCACCGAGCCCAGACCCAGTGATGACTCCAACAATCTGATAACTTGAAGGACTAAGTACCATTTTGATTATTTCAAACAACTGAATACAACCCGATTTTACTAATTTTGAGCACACTCAACTATACTAGATTTGGCAAGAACTCAGAGTGTTATATTAATATGTTTCATTGACATCATGTTGACATACTAAATCCAGAAAACTCACAGAGTTTTCCCTGTGTCATACACGGAAGGAAGAAGGGAGAGCAGAGGATAAATCTTATAAGTTTATGTCAAAGATGATGGCTACAAACTCTAGCTCCAGGATAAGAATGGGGGAGTGAACACAGACCTCCTGATGTTTTTGCAATGGCGTGAAGGATCAAAAATAGGTTTCCCAGCCTTGAGAAGGTTTTGTAAGGATGTGAATAGGTAACTATCAGCAGAGTGTGACACATACAAGGCCTTGTCCTTGGGGACCAAAGTGCCTAATTGTGCTTTCCTGGGAATGTTAATTTATAGCAGCCCTGGCTCCCTTTATCTGCCCACACAGACATTGGGCATCACCCTTGTTCCCCTATAGGGAACTGTGTGTTTGCCTACACACATGCCCGATTGTATAAGTCACATGGAGAAGCTCAGAGTATTAGGTTTGTTAAGCCTTCTCTTTCTGAGCAAAACTCCTTCAGGACTTTCTCACTCAGTCTCCCCCAGTTGTGCCCTTTCCCTCAGCTGTTCCAACAATTTTATTCTCCCATACCACCAAACCCACCATATTGACTCTTCTCTGCTGTTTATTTGACTTCACACTTTCCCTCTTTCCTTTCCTGTGGGAGTATCCATCCTTAGTCTTTAATTTTTCCTACATACCAGTTTTCTAAATATTGTAGTCACCATGAAAGCTATTCTGAAAACTACATTCTACTGCTAAGAGGTGTTTAGCTGACATGGTCGCTTAAAACATCTGTAAACTCAGGAAAATTTTAGTGATGACCACTCCACTCCCAATTCATACATGTGAAAGTGTCTAAACCACTGTGTTTCCAGAATGAAGTTCTTCCCACTCTGGGTATTGGTTAGCTCCCATGTCCTGTGTCACAGGCACTTCCGTTACTATTCTTTCCAGTCCTTTTCTGAAACCCTGATTTTTTAGAGCTCTTTTTATGTTCAAGGCTGCCTTTCTGGAGTCTGCTAATCTCAAGCTGTTTCTACTGCATGAGTTGTGCAAATGTGAAAATGTTCCCCCCAAAGTCTAGAAACAGAAGTTCCTGTATATATTTGGCACTCATAATAAAGGCAAAGGGTGAAAAAGCAAAGTTGGGCATTGGTATAGACTCTTCAGGAAGTGTCAGTAAAATTCAGATTCCTAGTCAATCACATGATCCAACCCAGGACTGACAAAATGAAGCTTTGAGTTTCTGTTATCATCATTTCATTTGTCTCCTTAGACATTTATGACATGAAAATTATGCGGAACACAGATGGAATGTTATATAATACCCAAGTAATGTCTATAACGCAAAATGAATATTTATTGAGATTTTAGTTTGTCTAGTAAACACACCACACTGACTTGCAGTTGTTTACTGAGCTTGAGAAGTTTAAAAATGGAAAATAAATAAAAAGTTTAGCTCCCATCTTTAAGCATAACCTCTCACCTCTTATCTCTTCCTCCGTTCCTTACACACACACACACACCCGTGCACACACACACGCATATGTACATACATATTTAAATGAAACCACAAAGCATATGTAAAGCTCTACACAAATAAACCAAAATTTGAGAGATTTCTAAGCACTAGTGAATTCCCTGTTATCTCTTTGAAGCAAAATGTTTATCTTTAATTAATTTATTGATATAAAGGCCAAATGAAACAAAATGTCACAGGCAAGATACAGAACAGATTGAAGAGTCTGTTGACTGTTTTGCTAGTTTTTTTTAACTTCCTTTGTTAAAGAAGAACATGTCCTCTCATACATGAACATGGGGACATTCATTACCAGTGAGAGAATTAGCATAGCTATGTATCCTGAATATGGATTCTCTGCCCTCTGTCTCCCAGCGGAATGTTGTCTCTCCCCACTCCCCTCTCCCCACTCGTCTCTGGGTTTAACCGAGCAAAGCAGGATACGATTTTCCACAAATCACGGAAAGAAAGCTTCTCTTACATTAAAAGAATCGCATTTTATTATACCATTTATTGCTTATGGCAAAACGTTAGTTGAAATCTCCGTATCAGTCAGGGCTCATATGGTAGTCTGAATATAATTGGGTTCCATTAACTTACAGCGAGCTTCACTCCTTGGCACTCTCAGGACTGTGGCTTTGTTGGAGTGGGTGTGGTTTTGTTGGAGGAAGTGTGTCACTGTGGGGCTGGGCTTGGAGGTTTCCTATGCTCAGGATACTGCCCAGTGTATCAATCGACTTTCTGTTGACTTCTGATCAAGATGTAGCACTCTCAGCTCCAGCACCACATCTGTTTGCAGGCTGACACACTCCCTACCATGAGGATAATGGGCTGAACCTCTGAAACTATAAGTGAGTTACCCTCAATTAAACTTTTTTTTATAACAATTGCTGTGATCTTAATGTCTTTTCACAGCAATAAAAATCTCAAACTAAGATATCTCATTTGTCAGCGAGTAATGCAATTCTCAACTAAAAGAGCTTTTAAATATAAATCTTAAATATAATAAGACATTGTAGGACTTTTTGGTGTGTGTTCAGCAGTGGTATGAATGGATCATATGGTATATCTATTCTAGGTTTTTAAGGAACTTTGACACCAACTTCTATAGTGGCTGTACCACTGCACTTCCCATGCCAACAGTGGATCGGAGATCACCTTAACCTACACCCAACCTATGTTGTCATTTATTTTCTTAATCATAGTCAGTCTGATGGCAGTAAGATGAAACTATAAAGTAATTTTAATATCCATTTCTGTGATGGCTAAAGATATTGAACACTTGTAAAAGTATTTCTTTTGAGAAGTCTCTGTTCATTTCCATATATTTTAAAAATTGGGCTGTTAGTTTTTTGGTGTTTAGTTTTCTGAGATTTTTTTAATAATCTAGACAATAATCTGCTGCCAGACATATAGCTGGCAAAGATTTTCTGCCCCTACACATATATTTTTAGTCCACCTTTCAGTGGAGTAATATGTTCTTTGCAGTACAGAAGATTTTTAATTCCATGAGGTCCCACTTGTTGCTTCTTGGTCCTATATCTTGTGTGACTGGGGTTCAGGTCAGAAAGTTTTTGTTTTTGTTTTTTAAATACAATTCACATTTCTCCATTTATTTATATGTTTACTTATTTTTTTTAAAAAGATTTATTTAATACTGTGTGTACAGTATTCTGCCTGCAAGCATGCCTTCATGCCAGAAGAGGGCACCAGATCTCATTACAGATGGTTGTGACCAACCATGTGGTTGCTGGGAATTGAACTCAGGACCTTTAGAAGAGCAGGCAGTGCTCTTAACCACTGAGCCATCTCTCCAGCCCCAGGTCAGAAAGTTTTTAATGTGGCCTCATATCCTTAAGTATACACTCTCCTCTTTCCTCTAGAAGTTTCAGAGTTTCAGATCTAGCACTGACACCTTGGATATATTTGGAATTGATTTGTGTGCAGCTTGGGAGATAAAATATCAGTAAACCCATATATAACTCATCTCTCAGTCTTCATCAGAGAAGCTGATAATGCAGGGTGCAATAGTTATCAGAAACACACAAGTGGCTCTAGCACAGACGGCTCGGCTGTAAAGGGAACACCCGTGTCAAACTTCCAGCCTTCAAGGCTTACGGTGTATTCATTGTAGAGAAGGGGAGGGTGAGGGTTGTAAGAGGTAGAGGCTGGGAGAACTGGAGCAAAACAGCATCTTCTGCAGATAAAGAGACTTCTGCACTCACGAATTCATAGCAGCTGTGGTTGCCTGCACCAGGCCTGTACAAGATCAAGCCAATCAACATTCCAGGAAGGAGTGAGAAGTGGCTCACCATCCCCCACCCTTGCTGAGGAGCTACTAGGAGAGGAAGAGTCGATTTTCTTTAAGGGTGCGGTCCCTGGTGGATTGGTCATGTTGCAGTAGATGGTTCTACATCTTTGAGTGTATGGTCAGCAAAAGCTGGAGTCAGTGGATCATAATAAAGAAGGACATGACACTGTGGTGGGGAAATGAAAGATGTGGCTGGATCTAAGGGGAGTTGGGGGAAGAGTCTGGTAAGAATATAGGGATATGAGAGGAGTTGTGGGAGGAGTCTGGTAAGGATATATGGATCTGAGAGGAGTTAGTGAGGGGAGGAGTCTGGTAAGGATATATGAATCTGAGAGGAGTTAGGGGAGGAGTCTGGTAAGGATATAGGGATCTGAGAGGAGTTAGGGGAGGAGT